>JAVJGG010000017.1:28757816-28789882 GCA_035590195.1 Aviceda cuculoides
GGAACCATTCCAGGTCAGGCTGGACGGGGCTCTGAGCAACCTGGTCTGGTTGAAGATGTCCCTGCTCGTGGCAGGGGCTTGGACTAGATGACCTTTAAAGGTCTCTTCCCACCCAAACCGTTCTGCAATTCTATGTGTTCAAGCAAATGCAGTTATTTGATCACTGCTGTTATATAGAGTGGGGATGAAGCTGAGGTGCAAGAGGCAGAGGAAGGTTGCCCGTGGTCATGGAGCATCTTGACCTGCTCCAGGACCCATTGCCCACACGCTGCCCAAGTTTATTCCCCTTACAGGCATTGGATGGCTTCTTCTTCGTTGTGAACCGTGAAGGGAGGATCGTCTTCGTCTCCGAGAACGTGACCAGCTACCTGGGTTATAACCAGGAGGAGCTCATGAACACCAGTGTCTACAGCATCCTGCATGTGGGAGATCACGCTGAGTTTGTCAAGAACTTGTTGCCAAAGTCTCTAGGTAAGAAAACCCTTGAGGTGGGGGGTTTTATCAGCTGGTGCTTGGAGAGTGCTGTCAAAAGTGCTGTTGTGTCTTCAGTGAAGCTGGCCCTCGTACATATATATATTTATTTATATTATTTATATATATTATGTTTTTTTATATTATGTTTTTTTATATTGTGTACTGTGAAATTCAGAGATATACCCAAGCCAGGTAATAAACCTTCGCCTAGTGAAGTATATCCTACCAGTGAGATATCAATATTAGATTTTTGAATAAACAGCTGGTGGATGACAATATTCAAGTCATCTTCACCTTGTCTTTCTTTACTAAGAAAACTTTCGCCTTTGACTTTGGCTCATGGGTGGGAAGAACTGCCTCATCTGACCGAAGCGAGGGGCACACGTAGGAGCTTTAGGGAAATGAGGAGGAGGATTTCAAGGTGTTGATTTGGGAGACTGAGTCTGTTGGCTTATCCTAGTTCATTTAGGATGTCCTCCCAGCTGGAGGGGGGATTGTCCCCAGCTGGTTTCAGAGCCCATCAGTATTTTGCCAAGTATCTAGCATGGGGATATGCTGCATCTTGGAGTGCGAGAAGAGGCCACGGTGCAAGCGGTGAGCTTGCGATGGTCCCCCACGCTGGGAAAACGAACAGTTGTGAGGATGGGAGGAAGCATCACGTGGTGAAGGCACTTGCAGGGTGTTGGAAGCAAACAAAGCCGAAAGTTTTATTTGTTGACTGGAGGTGAGCTAACGTGGGTGAGACATCACTGATTCCTCATCCACTCACACCTTTGAAGAAATGCGAAAGGAAGATGAACCCTTTTCAAGTAGCTTGACTTAGAAATAGGGTTTTTTTTTAAATTCACACTTGTCTTCCTTATGGGTAAATACAGTGATGTCTTAAACGATCTAAATCTATGGGTGTTCATCAGTTTGAGCCCACAGAGGTTCAGGCATCGTCTTTTCCCTGGGGTTACCCAGTTTAAGGCTGGGCATTTTCCCTTTCCTTGGATGTTACAAGCCCCTCAGCTCTTCCTGTAGATCGGGTTGCATGAAAGCTTCATAATCTGCTGGTGGCAAAATCATTTGGGTTGAATACAGATATCCACGGAGATGTTGCAGAGGGCTAGCAAAATCAGCCAGCTGGTGCCCAGAGGTTTTGGGGAAAAGCCAGGTTATAGAAAAAAATCAAAGGGGAGGGTTTTCACTGCTGTGGTACCAGAAGATCTCGCTGCTGACTTACCCCAGAAATGAGGAGGAAGGAAAGAAAAAATTCATTGCTATGGAAACGCTCAGCTGGACTTCGTGGAAAAGTCCTGTGAGTGTTGCTTCGAGGGGACCTCAAGTACAACAGCAAGAGGCAGGAGCCCTCCCAAGCTCTGGAAGTGACTGAGAGACCCTGTGCCTCAGTTTCCCTGCCCATAAGATGGAGATGATAGCACCTACTAGCCATGTAAGGAACAATTCATAAGTGTCAGCACAATGACTCTCACGATGACGTGCTGATCTCATTTGGGGTTGTAGGTGCTCTCAGGGCCTGGCTGGGAGCATCAGTCTGGGCACGGGGTCTTTAGCAGGTCCGAAGGAGCCCTGAGGGCTGGCAGGGAGGGCTCTGTC
The DNA here is from genome assembly GCA_035590195.1 of Aviceda cuculoides. Classification (NCBI taxonomy): domain Eukaryota; kingdom Metazoa; phylum Chordata; class Aves; order Accipitriformes; family Accipitridae; genus Aviceda; species Aviceda cuculoides. Next base: position 28,759,890 of record JAVJGG010000017.1, read on the forward strand.
CCAGCTCTGCTCTCAGCTCGCCCCTGAGCTGAGCAGCAGGCTGCTTTCTTCCCCCATGCCGGCGCTTTTCCTTCTGTCCCCTTATCCAAGGGGTTCTCGGGAAGGCAGGGGGGATGTGGGCACGGTGCAGCTCCTAACAACTCCTCTTCTCCTCCGTTCTCCATCCCTCAGTAAATGGAGTTCCTTGGCCTCAAGAAGCGACCAGGCGCAACAGCCATACCTTCAGCTGCAGGATGTTGATCCGGCCGCCCGACGAGCCGGGCGCGGAGAACCAGGAGGCTCGTCAGCGCTACGAGGTGATGCAGTGCTTCACCGTCTCCCAGCCCAAGTCCTTCAAGGAGGAAGGAGAAGGTAGGGGAGAGCATCATCTGCTTCCAACCCTGCGTTCGGGCAGGGCAGGCAGGAGGAGGAGCAGGATGGGAATGGCAGGGCAGGCAGGAGGATGACCAGCCCCCTCGCTGCGGGGCTGCCTGGTGGGGCTGGTTGTTCCTGGCCCAGCATAGACAATGCCCAGCATGGGGGAGAACCCGGGGGAGATGCCTGAAGTTCGCTGTGGCTTCTCACTCTCCCATTCCTCTCCAAGCTGATGCCCTCCAGCCATCCCATCTCCCCTGGCCCTCCAGAGCTGCCTCCAGGACAGCTTGCAGTCGGTATTTCTTAAGGAAGAAGCAATATTTTATTGCCCGTTGGCTGCAGCACCTTCCCAGGGAGTGATGTGGGTGCTTGTCACCTCACCTTGTGCCTTCACCACTGCCGGACCACGGTGCTGCCCACACGTTTTTGGGCTGAGTTGGCTGCCTGCAGGCAGATCTCTGGCCGAGGATTTGGGATGGGCGGGGTTTCCCCGGCGCCACGGGAGCCGTTGCTTTCCTGCAAGTGCCCTAACTCTCCTTTCAGTGTCCCAGCTATTATTTTCCAGCGCATTAGCTGGATTAATCCATTGTGGTTTACACAGGAGATCATGACTGGAAGGAATAAATTATGATATTTTATGACCAAATACTTTGCCTGAAGCCGGCAGTTGCTGGCTTTTAGTGCTGACTTTTATTGTACAATACTGCCAGATCCACGAAGCCTTTACAATTAATTTCTCCAAGCACTGGAAACCTCTTTTCCAGCAAATTTTATAGAGTTTAGACAGAGCCTATTTGCTTTGAAAGGCCGGAGAATTGCTCAGGGTAAACACTTCCAGGGCAGGACGTGGCAATCAAGCTCAGCAGTGGTATTTCAATTAAAATTTTCAATTGCACGTGGTGATTGTAAAATCTGATTTTCATGTTCTCGGTCCCTTCTCCTTCTCCCACTTTGGCAGATTTCCAGTCATGTCTGATATGCATCGCGAGACGATTACCTCGACCGGCAGCCGTCACCCCTTCTGAATCCTTCGTGACCAAGCAAGACACCACAGGTACCGTCCCGGTGGTGCCAGGGAGTCCTGGCTCTGGAGGAATTGTTGTCCCTGGGGCTCAGAGGCAAGCAATGCAGTGCAGGACCCCATAGCATGAGCACGGTCCAGTCCTTTTCAAATGGCAGCACTGCCTGCTAGGACCGTTGTGGTTGACGCCTCAACTGGAGGCACCTCAACTGAGTTTACACCTCAACTGATCCAATACACCAGACCTGCACCCTGCACGCAGCCCCTCTCTGCTCCGTTGGATTTTGGGGGCTGTTGAGGTTTCTGATTGATGGGGATGATGCAGTCATCACCTTTCAGATTCAGGTTTGCCCTTGGCCAAATATTACTTCCTAGCCATTCTGATTACTTTCTTTCTGGTAATCATTACCCTGGCCTTCCCTGCAGCCCGAAAATCCTTAATGAACATTTTCTCTGCTCCCTGCTCCCTGCCGTGGCTGTAAAACAGCTGGCAAAGCTGCCTGGTGTTTCATGTCGAGGGAGAAAGCAGGCAGCAGGTCCTGCTTGGAGGACCTCCTGGTGTGGGCAAGGTGGCTGGCAGGGTGTCCCCCTGGATGAGGGTGTGAATCCGGGGACCCCAGCCTTGGAGCGGCAAGGGTCCCTTCGCACGAAGGTAGTTCTTGTTGGGTTTCACGTCCACTTCGGCTGGCCAAAGTGTGCGTAGAGGTTGGTGCGTGCTGCAGAGCAAACGCCTTGAACATCCACCTCCTTCTGGAGGACCTCCTTGTGTGCTCCTGCCGCTGCTCTCTGACGCAAACAGGACGTGGCTTCATTTTCCACATTTACGGACCTATTTGTACTGAGGGACTTCTCATGCTGTGCTTGAGTAAGGTGGCTTCTCTCTCTCTGCCCAGGTAAAATCATCTCCATTGATACCAGTTCCCTGAGAGCCGCCGGCAGGACAGGCTGGGAGGACTTAGTGCGGAAATGCATCTACGCTTTCTTCCAGCCACAGGGCAGAGAGCCATCATACGCCAAACAGCTCTTTCAAGAAGGTAACAAGCTCCTCTTCCTCACTGGCATGCTCTCCTGTCAAGCAGCGGGAGCTGCAGGGAGAAGCCAGGGCATGGTCCTCTTTGCTGGATAAATGCTTTCTGGAAAAATAAACGGTGCAATAATAATCACAAAGTGCCAAAGAGAAAGGGGAGAGGGCTGAGTAACGCTGGAGGAGCTCCTCCAGCCGGGAGGTTCCTTCTCACCTTTCAGGAAATATAGAATTGAGCCAAATAGGAGCTAAATATGATTATTTTAATTTTTTTTCTTGTGCCATCCACAAACGCCACCCCCAGTGTCTCTAAGCAGAAGATATGGGAGGTCTGTGGGCATCTTTGCTCTGCCGGCTCTTTTGTGAGCATCTTTGCTGTGTTGGCAAGGATGCTCACAACAGGGACGTGGGGAAAGCAGGACGTGGGAGCAGGAGGTCGCTGAGCCTCCAGAGAGCTGTAACTCTGCCAGGGTTGCAGCGACAGCATCCTGCTGCACCTTCCCAGCCTGGCTGGGCTTCATCAGCTTGTACGTTGTATGCTGATGATTGAGTGATTGCACCTTCAGAAGCTCTGAGCACTCAAGAACAGCGCTTAGATTTAGATTTACCCACTGCAGGACACGGCTTTGGAGCTGGAGAAGCAGCTGGGAGGATTTCTGTGGCACCGTGGTTATTCGTACTCCTCTTATTTTCTGGGTCTACGGGGTTAGCCAACATGCGGTGTGTGGTTTTGTTTGCTGGGAAGATGGTTGTCCCAGGCAGATTCTCCCTCTCCTCTGGTCCCTCCCTCCTCCTCCCAGTGCTTGTAGGGTGTTGCAGGTTCTGGCTTTTCTAAGGGGGTTGATGTGTTCCTGGTTGTCTCCTTCAGTGATGACACGCGGCACGGCCTTCAGCCCCTCGTACCGATTCACCCTGAGCGACGGGACGGTGCTTAGTGCCCACACCAAGTGTAAGCTCTGCTACCCCTCCAGCCCAGAGATGCAGCCCTTCATCATGGGCATCCACGTCATCGACAGGTACGTCCCCACCCTGCTGCTGCCGAGCTGTGCCGGCACCTGGGTGGGCGATTCAGGAATCAAAGTGTCTTCCCTACAGTGGAAGGAGTATCCGCTGGTGGTCTGCAGTGCTGGTTTGGAGATGTGATCCCCACGGGGAATCTGGCAGCTCTGTTGCTCTGGATTATTCTTGTTTTGCAAAGAGGTGGCCCCGGGAGTTCAGGTGGAGGTTTATAGACGTGCTTCACATTTCTGCCTTGCCCCGGAGAACTTAAAATATCTGGGGAGGGAGAGGCTCTGACAGACTGGCAGGACAGGGAGAGGTGAGGCTCTGGACCTGAGTTGTGCTGGGGAAACGCGGGGGGGCTGGGGCAGAGGGGAATGCTGTTGCAGCATGTTTGTCCTCCAGCCATGTGGCAATGCCTTCAGGGTTTAGCTGGTGAGCAACCATGATCCCAAGCAGTCACGTTTCTGGTGAGACGCTAAAGCTGCTGCACTCCATCCATGTGACTGAAGTGGATCCAGAAGCGCTGGTGGAGATGGGAAGGCTGGGACCACCAGAGCTTGTGAGCTGCTGCTCTCCAGGCTTCAGAGCTCTGCAGCATGGATGGGGGGCAGGAGCTGCCTGAGCAACACTAAAGGTTTGGGCAAAGCCTCTTGTGACTTTTCCTCTCCTTTTCGTCTCCCGCAGGGATCACGGCATGCTCTCACCCCAGGAGAACACTAACTCTGCAATGTCCCTTCCCCGGGTCAGTCCCTCGCTGAACCCCAGCATCTCCCCGGGGCAAGGCATGGCCCTGCCGCCCTCCCTCCCTCCCTCCAACGGCAGCATGTTGGCCACCAACGTGAACCAGCAGCCAGGCGCCGGCCTCCACAACAGCAACTCCAGCACCAGCCAGACCAGCTTTGGATGTTCACCTGGGAACCAGATAGGAGCCAACGTTGCCTTAAGCCAGGGACAAGCCGGTCCCCAGAACAGTAACCACACTTTGAACCTCAATAGCTCCCCCATGAATAGTCCAGGGATTACCCCACCGCAGTTCATGTCCCCGAGGCATCGGGTCAGCCCAGGGTTGGTGCCCAGACCCAGAGTGCCCAGCAATCCCTTCTCACCCACAATGCCCACCATGCACTCCCCCGTGGGCATGGCCAACAGCGGCAGTGGGGGCAGCTGTGGCACCGGTGGCACCAGACCCTTCCCCAGTGCCCCCATAAACTCTATGCAGGGGCTGACCGAAGGTCCCAGCACGCCGGTGGGCTACTCCACGCCACCCCCTGTGCTGAGACAGCTCAGCTCCCAGAGCTCGCCCGGCCGCCTCGCCATGCAACCCATGAAAGCGGAATCAAAGGACAGCAAAGAGATCGCCTCCATCCTGAGCGAGATGATCCAGTCAGACGGTGCTTCGGGGGATGGCAAACCGCTGGACTCGGGCATGCTGCACGCCGGTGACAGGCTCTCGGACGGGGACAGCAAGTGCTCCCAAGCCACCAGCCATAAGCTGGTCCAGCTCCTGGCCACCACAGCGGAGCAGCAGCTTCGACACGCCGATGCGGACACGAGCTGCAAAGATTCGTTAGCCTGCGCGGGCACCGCTGGCACCTTGGCCTCCGGCAACCCTCCCAGCAGCACCTGCCCTTCCTCCCATAGCTCACTGACCGAGCGGCACAAAATTTTGCATAGACTCCTTCAGGAGGGCAGCCCTTCTGATATTACCACCCTGGCCATGGAGCACGAGAAGAAGGAGAACACCCCAAACCCCACCACCACCCCCACGGCTCAGAGCCAGCTGCCGGGCACCCCGGACATCAAACTGGAGCCAGATGCGCTGAAGAAAAAAGATGTCAAGGATCACCAGCTCCTGCGCTATTTGCTGGACAAGGATGAGAAGGAGCTTGCTGCAGCCCCAGCGCTGACCCTGGACGATGTGAAGGTGAAGGTGGAGAAGACAGAGCAGATGGAGCCCTGTAACACGGCCCCGGTGCCGCTCGCCAAACCTCCCGCCACGGAGGAGGTCAAGCTGGAGACGCAGGGCCAGGTGAGTTGACCCGTCTGCATCCGTGCTGGTGGGATGTTCTTGACAAGTCGTGTTTTGGGGGCAGTTTCCCCCAAACCTGCTGGCGTGCTCTGCAGCAAGGCGGTGGGGCTGGGAGAAGTGTGGGGAGATGTCCTGTGGCTGCCACAGCCTTCTGCGCTGGTGCCCTCTCCAGCACTGGTGCCACCTGCTCCAATACTGGTGCCACCTTTTCCAGAGGTGGTGTCACCTTCTCCGGCACCAGTGCTATCCCCTTTTGTCCAGATGCTTCACGTTTTGGCAGCTCAGATCTTCAAGGCGGTGGTGGGAGGGAAAGGGAGAAACTTTACTGAGGTGTATAAAAATCAGAAAGAAACCTGGCACATCACTGCAGGTGGTGGGCTTGAGTGAGGAGAAGACCACGTGCGTGTTGTCATGCAAAAAGCTTCTTAATTCTGCATCTTTGGGCACATTCAGGGCTTGTGTCCCAGGGAATTTTCAATCCCTTGCCCTCTTGTTGGCTGAGATTAGCAATTATACGGGCCTTTTAGTTATCCTAAAAGTATTATTAAATTGAATAATCCAGTGACAGATCTCTGCAATAGAGATTTGGCTGTATAAATATTCATTACATGCAGCTATGAATAGAAGAGATTTCTTATTTTTGAAAGCCAGGGGAGATGGTAACATGGATAAGGCTGCTTAATCCTTTTTAAGCAAAGAGAAGAGAGCGGCTGACATGAAGAGGAGGGCTGATCGCCTGCTTACTGACTGCGGCAAATAAGGCTGCCGGCGTTTGGAGATACGGGATGAATAACAGAGCGCTCGGAGAGCCTCGAATGGCAAATGCACAATAAGTCTCTTAAAAAGGTTAAGGGCTCAGTTGGCTTGGGAGTCACGGTTGGTTATCCTATAGGCGAGTGGGAATCAAACTCCTTATCTCTTTCTATATGTACTTCCCTGGTTTCGTCTGCTTGCCGGATGGTACGTCCTCCCCCATCACCTCCCATTTGAGATCCATCATCTAGATTAATGTGCCTCTGGATGAGGAAGACCCAAGGCAAGTCGGGCTTATTTTGGGAGGTGCATGGGAGCTTGCGGTGGGCGGTGAACCTGGTACCCACCAGTGAGCCGGGTCCCCACCGCAGCGCTCCTGCAGAAGGCACAGCCTCCCGCCTGGAGATGCACAGGCTTTCCTACGGAGCCACCCCAGTCTGCTTTCACGAAGCTGGAAGCGCGTTGGGGAGCACGGTTGTAGCCAAAATTAGGCAAAATGCTGGGGCACGGGAAGAGCTTTGCTCGCCTGGTCTCCCAGACACCCATGTGCAGGATTCACTCGCCGGCTGGGGGTGCAGGCAGGCACTTTGCTGATCATCCGTGATGGTTCCAGGTACTCCATCCTTTGGAGAGGGCAGAAAGCCCTATTAATTAAGCGAGGCTATGCTAGCTAATTGTGCTCTGCTCGCAAACAGGCACTCAGAGCTTGGATGACTCGAGCCTGGATGTGTTTATAAGCCCCTCTCCTGCACTGTTGGAAGCAGCCGAGCATTTTTTAGGCTCCTTCGTGGCTTTTCAGTTCCAAGTATCCCTCCCCAGGCAGCTGGAGAGCGTGAGGATTATATGTTGGACCATACTGAGTTCTTCCAAAGAGTTAATAAAAGAGGCTGGAGAGGGTTTGCGGAGTCTTAAAATGCATTTTCTGAGGAGTGAACAACGCTTCACTGCTCCGCAGCTAAGGACGGAGTTTCATTTCCACGTGTTTTCTGTTACAGGCTGCTTTGGTGCGGTGTGGGGAGAGGGAGCTGCCATTTCAAATGAAATCTAGCACTTGCTAGATTTTTGTTTTCTTGTGTGTTTGTTTTAAGAATCAAAATGTCAATTAGGAGCAACATTAATTATGGGGCAGGCTCTGCAGCTCACCTTCAGCCTTGAAGGAATTAGTTGCTTTCCAGATTTATCCTAAGGAAACACTCTGGGTTTGCTCAGAGCCACCTCTTTGTGGGGTGAGAACAAAAAATAATTGGGTAGGGCTTGGGAAAGAGCTAATAGGAATTAGAAGAGTTAAAGAAAAATGGAAGAGAAATAATAAGCAAGGTTTTGGAAGGACTCTTCATCCTTGTGCTTCAAGGCATGAGCTGAACTTCATCTAGGTGAAGAGGAAACTTTTCTTCAGATTGTCTTCTGTCTGCCCTTGAGCAGGATGCTGGGAGGAGGCAGTGCTGCCTGCGCGTGGGAGTGCTCAGCTCCCTCCACCGTCCACACACAGGGATGTGGACTCCAAAGAGAAGTCATGGATGTCCCATCATTGGAAGTGTTCAAGCTCAGGTTGGATGGGGCTTTGAGCAACCTGATCTACTGGAAGGTGTCCCTGCCCACAGCAGGGGGTTGGACTGGATGGTCTTTGAAGGTCCTTTCCAATCCAAACCATTCTGTGATTCCATGAAAAATAAAGTTTTACCTTCTTTTTCTTTTGCTTTTTGGTTTCTGAATCTACATTTCAGCTTGTTTTCGCAAGCAGGATAGAATCCTTCTCGAAAAGAAGAAAAAAAGAGGAGCGATGACAGAGAGCCAGAAATCTTTATGGAAATAGCTGCCTCCAGGAACCAGGGCTCCACAGAAAATTCAAATGATCTGAAGTTTGCAATAAAATCGTGGGATTATTTAATTGGTGCAAGAATTTCATTGCCCAAGTGGCTTGGGAGAAGTGCCTCCGCTCCATGTGAAGGTCTAGCCAGGGATGAAGGTTGGCTGGGTGGGTACCACCTGGAAGCATCTCTGTCCTCCTCGCCGAGCTGATTTCACGCGTGGGACACCCTACGAGCCAGCTGGGCGAGCGATGAAGGGCAGAGATGAGACGCTGTCCCTTGGTTTGCCTTTTGGTTGGCTCTGGTTTTGGAACCTTGTTTCTGCCAGGAGCCAGAGGTTTGGGGAAGAAGAAGCCGTTCAGAAATATTCAGCCACCCTGAGCCTCCATCCCTCACGCCGTGGGTTTTCTCACCCGTTTGGGGACAGAAATAGGTTGTGGAGATCTGAGCCTTCTCCGAGCAAGACTGGATGGCCTGAGCTGCTCCAGCCCTCCAGCACCATTCATTTTCTAGACGTGGAGGAGAAATAAAATACTCGTTAAAGTGGGCACAGATTCCAGGTGCAAGTTTGGGTGCTCCAGAAAACAACTGATAGGCACCCTGCTCCCACCACGTGTCCTTCATTCCCACCTCTTTGTCCTCCAACCTCTTCACAAAGCCAACGAGCAATGCAAGAACTTTGCTGCTCCCATTTTATCTCCGCTTAATGTCTGGTTTGGGTGCCCGCAGCTCCCTCTGTGCCCTTCTTCTGCCTCCAAAATGAGCACCCTGCAGGAGGAGGTGAAGTTGAGGAGATGTATTTCTGCCGTATTGTGGATGTCTCCCATTCACCTCGGTTCTCTTCCTTTTGCAAACTTGAGCTTTAAAGAAATTCTGCTTGGCTGAGAAATTACATTTTTTGGAAGAGTTGAGACATGCAAACTTCTCCTGCAGGACTTGAATTTGCTGCATTTAATTCTCTCTGTGAGCCTGGGTTTAGGAGGATAGTTTGCTTCTCAGGGCTCTAGGGTTAGGATTTGATGGAAAGGATATGGGGGAAAAGAAAAAGACTGGTTAGTCTGTTATAAATTGTAATATTGATGCCTGCTGCTCACGGTGCACTTTCATCATCAGCGTTGTCTATATACCATGTAATTCACAAAATGCCACTGTAGAGGGAAAAACAAGCATGTGCCCTGTCATGTATATTAAAAATACCAATTCATCTACCCAGGTGCTACCGTGAGACTGTAGGAAAGGGGGAAAATGAGTGGTGAAGGTCAAGAAGGAAATCTCTGCCATGGCAGGGAGCGTGAGCGGGGTCTGTGCTCGTGGTTTCAGTGGAGCCACCGTTGTCGGAGGGTCTATCCCGAGGTTGAGCTTCCCACAGCCACCCCGGGCTTTGTCCTCGCAGCGCGCCCGCCTGTGCCTCGTGGAGGTGAAACTGGAAGCGGCTGCAGTGGTAGTGGGGATTGCCACCGGTTCGGAGGATTTTTAGCTGAGATACGAAATATTTCCAGCTAGGATTTAGAGAGAAACTTCCCCTGATTTCTTCTGGCAAGGGACAAAGCTGTCACCTTGGTGAGAGGTCTTTACCGCTGCACCATCAGCGGGGGAAGCGCAGAGGCATCCCGGGGGTGCAGCCCCCCGGCTGTTCATCCCGGGCAGGGGCTGTCAGCTGCAGCTTCGCGTCTCAGCTGATGGCAGAGCCTCTCGTCAAAGCCAGGGTACCGGTTCCTCCCAGATTTCTCCATCTTCTCCAGACTGGAGCATCATTCCCTCTATCAAATACAAAGATTTTCCCTAGCGCTATCAAGTTATCTGTTAATTACCCCGTGTTAATGGCCAGGCTTTCACTAACGCTCGGGGGGGGGGGCTCTTCTGGAAGTGGTATGTGTCCTTAGGTTTTAAAGCATTTAGCTTCCCTTGAGATATTTTTCTTTTTAGCCAAAGCTCATTTATCTCAGCCCCTTTAATCCCAACCTGCTGCTTTACAGCGCTGCTATTACAGCCAGTGGTGCAAATCCCTTTCCAAGTTACTTTCCCATTTATTTGAGTCCCCGGGCTAAATATCTACTCTTCCACTCTTAGCCATGATGAAGGCTGGAAAAGCTGAATGACATTTTACTACCTCATTGAGGGTAATTATATGCCCGAGGCCGGCGTCAGCTTTGGGCACTCGTTCCAAAAAGTCACTTCTGTTTCTTAGAAAAGACCATTTTTTTATTATTATCATTTCAGTGTAAGCATGTGTATCTTAACAAAGCAAATTATCTCCTGTTTTAAAACAGCTGGAGGTTATATACACTGTTAATAATTACGCTAATTGCAGCATGCGAGCATCTCAAAGCTGCTGCTGAGGAGCGGGCTCCAGGGTGGGGACCCATGCGCGGCGGGGGACAGTCCTTGTCCCCCCAGGGTCTGCACCTAGCCGGGCAGAGGATGCAGGGCTGGTTCTCCGTCCATGTGAGATGCTCGGTGTTTCGGCAAGTGAAGGGATGGCGAGAGCAGCGACGGGGGGCTACATGTGAAACAGCGCTCGGTCTCGCTGATGCCGTGTTTGGGCTGAATCACCCACCTGTGGTTTTTTTTTTTCCTTCCTTAGTTTGCTGCCGAACTGGAGCAGCTGGACCAGCTCCTGCCCTCGCTGGAGAAGGCGGCTCAGCTGCCCGGCTTGTGCGGACCAGAGAGAAGTGAGAGCGGCGTGACCAGTGTCGCCGTCAAACCGGAGATGCTGGCAGCCCCCCTGCAGCCCAGCACCGCTGCCAGAGCCCCCACAGGACTCAACCGTACGTGTCCACCCCCGGGGAACGCTGGCACCCACCCCCCAAACTGGGTCCTTGCTGGGCAGTGGGAGCGGAGACTCTTCTCCATCACTGGCTCTGCTGGGGTACCACCATCCTGGATCCGGCCGGGTGATGCTCTGGGGGACGTGGGCTTTGCAGGCTGGTGCAAGGCTGGCGGCAGTGAGCACTGTGGTCCCCCTGCAGACAGCCGTGATGCGAGTAAGAGGACAGGATATAGTCCCCCCAGGACCTGTGCTTGGTCACAAGGGAGCAGGCAGGCTCACCCAGAGGTGTTTGAGGTTTCAAAACAGCACTGTTGCTTCCAGACAGGGATTTGAGGCTTAGTAGACTCGGGTGCAGCATCAGGACCTCTTTTTTAGGCAACAACAACAACAAAAAAGACCTGATTTTTTTCCAAACTGAGCAGTTTTGCCAAAGAAAAAATTAGGATTTCTCACCTGAAGGAGCCTGCAGGCAAGTAGTAAATTCAGGGTGTTAACGTAGCAAAAGCATACATGGACCTCATGGCTGGAGGCTCAAGCTGAGGCTCCTCGGGATGGGCTTCCCCAGACCGGGCCGTAACAGAGGCACAGCTATTCCCAGCAAACCACCCACGTCCACCACAGGGAAAGCAAGCTTTTACCAATTACAGCAGAAACTTGCCCAAATAACCGCATCCAGCGGTTCCTGCCATCGCAGCATGCTTGGCCAGAGCCCACGTCACGCACTTGCCGTGATGGACGTCCCCGTGCCAGCCCCAGGCCCCACGGCGCGAGGGATGCTCGCCTGTCCCCTCCGGTACCGCGGCATCCCTGGGGCAGTGTGCCAGAGCCCGTCCCAGCCCCGTGGTGCTTTTCCTGTCCTGTGCTTCATTTTTCACGGGTATAATTATCAGTTGCATCCCCCATATCACCGCCGCTGCAAATCACGCTGAGTCTTGAATGCTGAAGTGCAGCTTCTAGAGCAGAGGGAAGGAAGAGCGAGTGGCAGTACAGGGCCCAGTATAAACCAGTTAGCTGCTGGTCCATGTCCTACCCAGGGAGGGATAATCCTCCCGTTACTTATTCAGCAAATGCAAATGAGGAGGTTTTGGGTCCCAGCCCAGCAAGAAGCCTGCGAGGCGGCTCTGGCAGGCAGGGCTGGGATATTTTCGGAGGACTCGGGTTGCAGAAGTGCAGCCTTTAAAAGGGTAGGAGCATCGTAGCAGAAGGAAAAGCAACGCTGTGGTGTAAGCATGGCCAAAATGGTGCTGTGAAGTGAGGTGAAGCTCACCTGGGAGGCTGGGTTTGCCGTGGGCTCTCAGGGGGGACCCCCCGAGGGCAGCACAGCATTGCACTGCCAAGCAACGGCTTGCAGGTCTCTAACTCCCCCAAAAAACCCTCTGCAAGCTGCAAGCGGGCTCTGGAGCAAAGTGCTATGGGCTGAAACTTCGCCCCGCCTGCAATAAATCATAGGGGAAGAGTTTGGGGTCTCATAAATTGGAGCGTCGGCTAAAAGAAGATGTACAGGGCAGGGCGTAAGAGATGGATGCTGGAAGGGTGAGGAGTGATGGCTGCGTTGAGCCCCGAGGCGCTGGGGAGCCGTGCTGTGCCTTCCCTCCGTCGGGGAAATGTCTGGTGAAAAGGAGGAGGCTGAGCACGTTTACGGCAGGGGCTACAGTGCGAGCGCTTGAAACGCCAGCTGCTGCCCTCCTGGGTCACAGCGTCTAAAATAGCAGTTACCGCCGAGGAGATCCACCACCAGCCTCGCCGAAGGCGCTGCCGCCGGGTTTTAACTCGTGTGGGGCGGCAGCGGTGCACCCCTAACCCGGTCCCCCGGGATTTAGAGATGCTCCCGGCTGGGAGAGGGGTTGCCGTGGCTGGTGGCCACCGGTTCGCAAGTTCAACGTGAGCATTTAAGATGCGCTCCCTGATGGCAAACTGCAGCTGAACTTGCGAAAAGCCCATCTAAATACAAATTAGAACAACGTGAGGCTTAACGACATCGTTTTAGTTGATCTAAAGGTAGCAGGTGATAGACGAGAGCCGCGCGGGCAGGAAGGCAGCACGGGGAGCGCCGCTGCTGCGGCTCCCCTCCAGCTGCCAGGCGTAAGGGGGGCACGGCTCCCGTGCCGGGGTCGTCCCCGGAGGGAGCAGAGCCTGGCCGATGTGGCTACCTCAAGCGAGAGAGCTGCACTTCAGCTTCTAGAATTCACTGTGGTCCTGATACCCTCCTTTTAGCAGTGTTCAAACCCTGCCTATATATGTTAGGTGGATGCAACCCCCATCCCCCCTGCCTTTCTTACGTCCAGTTGATTATTTTTAGGTTTTGTGCCCAGCTGATTATTTTAAGCTCCGGTTACTGGTTTTTGGGTGCCAGCCTGTCTCCTGGATCCCCTTAACCTTCACACAGCACGGTACAATGCCGTGGTGCTGCCCAAGGGCTGTTGTCACCCAGGGTGGCTCCCCCAGGATCACTGTGGGTGACCAAGCCACACGTGGGACTGAGCTTTCAGCTTTAGGCAAGGTGACGTCCCACCATGACCCCCTTCTCACCTTCCAAACTTACCAGTGCTGGCTCCCTTCCTGGCAGGGCAGGGAATCTGCCAAGTGCCGGTGATCTTGCAACAAGCCTTAGGAAGAGATCTGACTTGTGCTTTTTTTTTTTTTTTTTTTTAATAATTTAACGAATCTCTAGCGATGAACAGCGGGCAGGGCGTGCAGGCTGGTCGGACCCCGTTTGAGTTCTGCGACCCCCTGGAGCCAGCGCAGCTGAGGCCGGTGCCTTGTCCCGCGAGCAACGGCAGCAGCCCGCACACCCGCGGGCCGTCCCAGCAGGGCAGGGGCACGGTGACCGCACCAAACCCCTTCCCACCCGACACAGGTACGTCCAGCCGCAGGTATCCGCTCCTCTCCACCTTCTCCAGGTCACGCTAAGGCTTTCCAGGGAGTCCCATGGGAGAAAAGGCATTGCAGGGTGAAGCTCGAGCATCGCTGTTCACCACCAGCTTCTCACAAACAGCGAGCTTCCAAGCTGTGCTTGTTCTTTTCTCTCTTTTTGCCTCGGTATAGTTTCAGACAAAAGAAAGACCTTTCTGTCCATCCCAGCTCCCAGGGAGGCAGTCAGAGGAGGCTGCATCCCCTCGCCTGAGCGGTGACAGCACCTCAGGCTCCCCTGGCTCTGGTCGAGGTTTAATTTTCACAAGACCTGGAGCACAGCTGGTGTGTCAGGAGGAGAGCTGAAGAAGCAACAGTCTCATCTCACCGTGCTGAAATCACCGATGGCAAAACACCGCAGACCTTGCCGTGAGCCATTTCGGCAGCCTGGGCTACAGCCTGGGTTGCGGGTGCTTATTCTCTGCCCTCCTCTGCTTCGCTTGATGCTTCCCTCGGTGCATCAAGCAATCCTAAACGTGGTCTGGGAGAGGAACCTTGCTTGCCACTGTGCACTGGGGCTGTACAACAGCTTGCCTGCAGGTGCAGAAAGCAAATAACTCAGATCTCATCTTCTCGTAATGATAGCGTGGAACTAGAAGATCATGCCGGATTCATCCGCTGTCCCCTCTCTGATGGTGGTGAGGCGCCTGGAGAGCATCAGCCCCACATCCCGCACACCGTTAGCCTCGGAGCACAGCTCTGGCCCCACTTAGGGGTGGGACTCCCACCAGTCCACGGATGCAGGATGCAGGTGGCCGGTGCTCACTGCAGCTCTGGGCAGCCCTGCACACAACCAGTCCCTCTGAATCATGTGAAGCTCTTGGTTTGGGCAGCTTGTCTCGAGAAGGAGAGCATCACACGAGAGCTTTCATCCTCCTCCGAGTCACCTCCAGGAGGGGAGGCAGAAATCAGCCCTGTACCTTGTGTCATTGTAGTAGTTGCAGCTATATAATATTATTATTTTACATCCTGCCTTGATACCTGTTAAGACACGGTCAGGTCTGGCTGCCTCGAGGAGGGTCACCCACACCCTGGTAAATGATGCTCTGCTTGGGAAAATCCACAATCTTCAGGATCAATGAGCCAGGGAACCATTTTTGGGTGAGTTGAGGAAGGATTGGGGATGTGCTGCACCGCGACTGTGCCACAAGCCTCCCTGGCCCGGCTGGAGCTGCTGCTGGCACCACCGGGATCTACCTGTTGCCAAGCAACCTTAAGGCTGTTTTTTAAGAAATTTCAAGAAACGGAAGAGTGCTCGAATGGAGCCGACGTGTGTGCTGAGATGCTGAGCATCTGAGAGCTGAACCTCCTTCCTTTCCCTCCTCTTAGGGCTCTTATTTTCTCTTTTTTGAAACAAACACCACAGTCTGGGTGGCACGTGAAGCTGGTGGCTCCTTGTGACACTGGGCACTGGGTAACCACAGACATTTTCAAGGAAATAATGTATTTTGTTGGGATAAGAATCAGCACAGCTGAGCTTGGTTAAAAGAAGAGAGATTTTCATCTTTAGCAACTGCCTTCATCGTCACTTCTCTTAGAAACTCGGGGGGTTTGGCATAGGGGCAGCCACCGATAGCACATCCTGATGTGGCAGAGATCCCACCCCAGCCAGAAATGTGCTTGCCCCTCCAGTTTCCATCTCCCTGGATCACCACGGGCTGCTTCAGCTGAGATGCCATTTGATCTTCAATCCCAATTCCTATTTCAAATGGGATGACGTAAAGTCTCCAGCCTCATAAATCTCTCTGTCCTGGGCCTGGGCTCCAGGTTCTGCTACAACTTAATTTAATTGCGTTGGCTCCTTTCCCTGTGCAGATTAACTTTTCTCCAGAAGAGAGGCAGAAGATGCTAATGGGTATGGGCTACTTTTTAAGCTAAAATCTTCAGTAGTAACAATTTGCCTTCAAGAAGAAACCCTTTAACTTGACTAAATTTTGAAAATCTTGCTAGAAATGTGCTGAAAAGGGGAACATTTTAATAGTATTTGCACATACTGGGTACACAGGGTCGTATATATCTGCTGTTTGTGCAGTATCTGCATAGATTTTCACCCAGAAGCTCGTGCTTATAATTAATGGTCAGGAAACCACACCTGATATCTGTAACTTTGGGTTGAAAAGAGCCCTAACTGGTGAATCTTGGCATCCATTTTAGGGATGGTTTAGGACACAGTTGGCTTCCCATTGCTCTGAGCTTGCCCAGTCTCCCCAGCAGCACCCAAATCCTGCCCACACACTAACCTTTCCTCTCCCCATCTTGTCTTCCCCCCCAGGAATGCCTGAGCTGGAGATGGGGGTGCCAGATCACCAGTTTGGACAGCCGGGAATGGGGGAGCAGATCCCCTGGACGGATAACAGCATGGCAGCCATGAATCGAGGCGCGCTGAATAAACCCGAAGAGTAAGTACTGTGGGGCTGGCGGCTTCCTGACCTCTCCCAGGAGAACATTGGGATATCCTGGCAATAGCTGCCTGGGTCAAAGAGACATGGCCTTGTTTTGCTGCCTGCCTGGAAACCCGGCAAGTGCTGGCTGGGGTGAGCGTGACTGCCCATCGCCGCATGGAATGGTGGTTGCTGCTGGTACCATAAAAGCACCGGGACCTGGGTTGTGTGGGGTGCTACAGTGTGAGAGGTGACATCCGTTATCTCTCCAGGGACAAGCGTGTGCGTAGGCAAGGAAGGAGGCGTGGGGGGAGACATCCAAGGTGTGTCTAGACCTGAATAATCCTGTATATCCATGGCAGAGTCAAGGACGCTGCAAGTCCCCACTGTCCCTCGCCAGTGCCAATATTTGGGTTGGTGTTCTCCGGCAGCCCTTCTTACCGGGAGCAGTGGTGGGATTTGGAGAACCATGGGATAGTTTTGTGTTTGCACGTGATTGCAGCTTTTTGCAGTCCCCGTGTGCTTGGCTTCAGCTAAAATTATCACAGCTCTAATCCAAGGTCAAATAACCCCCTCCGGTCCTCTAACCACCTTTTTTGGGTCCATGCCCAAGGGGTCATCACCTGCCCAAAGTACAGCCTCAGTCCTTGGTTATAAATGGGTTGGAGGAGACCATAGGTCAGATATTTTGGGACGGGAGGTCAGAAGGGGGATGACCCCTGCTGATGGAGCTCGGCGGTGAATGCCCTGCTGGGCAAGGGGCACCCCGAAGTGCTCACTGAGGCAGCAGCGCTGGCAGCAGTGCCCATGGAAATGGATTTGATGCGATGGGAGGTGAATCCTCCCCCTGGCCTGGGAAGGGCTTCAGGTACCTGGTTTAAGAGCCAGCACTGGTGAGCTCTGCTTGGATCCTCTCGCCAAAGCCCAGCCCTGCTTTGTGGAGAGGCAGAATTTCCTCTGTTAATTAAAGCCTTTAGCAGATGAGCACAATCTTTTTTTTCCAGTCATGAAGAAGACACGTGTAAGAGTTGTATTTGAGCAAGGCAGTTGCCAAACATCTTTTTCTTGGGGCTAAATTTGGATTAATTTCTAAAAGCTCTTTGCTCAGCCCATGAAGAGAGTTCCCTGAGTGGTCTCCACTGCTGCAACTGGATCTTGGACTTCTGCTGGAAAGACTTAACCTCTTGGTGCTTGAAAGAGCTGGGAGATAAAACAAATCCCCATTTAACTGAGCATTTACATCAGCCCGAGCCCTTGCTGCAAGGAAGTAACTTTTGTTTTAAGCCTTGACGGCGTCATTATCTTGTTGGGATAAGATTGGTAGGGCATACCTGGCAAAGGGCAGAGCTGCTAGAAAAATCAATCTGGTTTTTAAGCTATGAATGTTCTTTAAAATGTTGCTTATGGGGTAAAAATGACCTTACCTTACTCAGCAGCCTTGTGCTTCAAGCACTGAGTCAGTCTGGCTGGCTGTAGACATTTTTGTCTCCCCAGCCAGCGCAGCTGGGAGGAAGGGAGTGGGATTTTCTTCTGGCTCACCCTTTGCAGCAGGATTATTGAGTGAGGACCGAGATCGACGTGGAAGGCTTGGGACCTGTGCAGGTATCAAGGAGGGAAGCGTTTGGCAACAACATCCTGTGAGTCCTTGGGTGGGAAAAACACTTTGAGTGGTTTTCAGGGCAGAGCCCTGTGCCGGGAGACAAGGTCGGACCAGTGGAGCGGTGGCATCTGCCCGAAGCCTGGTGAGATAAACAAATCTGAGAGCCTGGTGGAGGTAACAAATCTCGCACAGTCCCTGCCTTCGGAGAGCGATGGTTTCAACCACACTTCAAAATTGCAGCCTGGTTAGGGTTTTACAAGGTAGTATTTGATTTTCTCGGCATTGAGCGGGGAGAAGGCAAGAAAAACCATGCTGCGTGGTGGGACTTCCCATGGCGCCGTCAGGTCCCTGCAGCAAGGTCGGGCTCCCCACGCGGTGGAGATGTGGTGGGAGCAACTGGTAGAGCCAACACAGGGACAGGGGCCATGAGATGACAGCAAGAGGAGAGGTAGAGAGCTGCTTGTCCTGGTGAGCCTCTGTTCCTCCTGAATAAGGGTCTCTGGGCACGGGTGGTTCCTGCCAGAGGTGGTGAGCAGGGGCAACACTGGAAGAAGCTAGTTCCCAGCTCAGATCCCTCTCGTATCTTCAGCAACCGTAGGTCTGATGGGAGCATCATGAGCGAGAGCTGCCTTGGCAGCATCTTGGTGGGGTCTAAACACTTCCATCTAGTGGCATGGTGATCCAACTACAAAACCCTGCTTCCACTGCAGCTGAGAGAAAGAGATTCTGCTGGGGAAAAGCCTCTGTCTGGCCTTTGGTCCTCAAGACCTGCAGATGTGCTCCAGCTGGGGAGGACACGCTCGTCCTGGGAGATGCCCACAGTCCCGGCAGCTGCCTGTCCACCCGACGGAGACCGCAGTCGGAGCAAGGAGACAGAGCCTTTGAACTGCAGATATACAGGACTGAGAAATATATTTTTAGCTAAGATCAAACCAGCAGAGCTTTTGTTTTGGGAGTTGTAAAGGTTTCCCAGCTGGGAGGTTCACGTTAGCTGGAGGTGGGCTGAGGTCCTGGCCTTGTTTAAGAAGCCGGTGGTTCCTGGACCTCCCAGCACCGTGTGTCCTGAGGAAGAGGAGCTTCTTTTTTAAATTCTCCCATTCCCCAAATCCTCCCCTTCCTTTGCCTCTTGACAAAGTGGAATGACTACAATATCCCTTCTCTTGTGTCCCAAGCACAAGTGCTCGTGTTTTCTGCAGAAGAGGGACACCTTGGGCCAGGTCCAAGGCTCCTTGAAGCAAGTCCAGGTTGCTGTTCTCCCATGTGTTCCTCTAATCCCCCAAGGTCAAACATGCCACCCGGGGCCCGATTCGGTTGCCTCAACGCTGGCACTCAGTGCCATCTGAGATGCCTGAGGTTTCTAGGACATCTGTGCAGGGCTGGAGACCTGCAGCCTTTTGGAGCAGTGCTTGAAGGCCGTGCCAGGGAGATGTTTTACGGGACCTCAATGAGCGTTTGACACTATCTCTGCAAGCACCTGAATTTCTCCTCCTTACCGCATGCAGAATCAGAGTTTTCACCTTAAAAAAAGCCTGAAGGGTTGTGGTGGATAGAAAACCTTTGCAACACAAAACCAGCATGATTGGGGACATGATGCACGGGGTCCAGGATCTTCTCTGCCCCCCGTCACCTGCCCAGAGACTCACCTGAACCCCACCATGGCATGGTGCTGGAGGAGAGGAGGCGTGGGGAAGGCTCTGCAAGCTGGGTTGGGCTGCACAGCTGGAGGTTTCTTTACTACAGAAAGTTTATATTGTCCCCACGATCTCTTTATAGACCAGCTTTTGCCATCCATGCAGAGGTCCGGCATGGTCTGGAGAGGCAGCGCCAACCCGAATTTCTCCTCTAGCTGCCTGTTAATATGGAGAAGAAGCCCGTCCTCCCTTTCCTCTGCAAGAACAATGTCTGTGCAGCAAACTTTGTCCTTTGGCCTTGGCACTGAAAAACTGGATTTGATCAAAGCAGCAAGTAGCAGGGACCTTGGCTACGGAGTGAAACTAGCCCTGCTTTTCACCTCTGTCTCCCCGCTTCCCTCTCTGCTCCCACTCTGCAATTTAAGAAATCCCAGTGCCGAGTATTTCTTTTCCCTGGATTAGGCTGCGTGTGTTGGCTGCAGCGGTCTCGGTCAGATTGGCTTCAGTTCCTTACTGTACATCTGGTCCTCATCTGGAGCTAAAAGGATAAACATGTCTGCTGCTTGGGAACTGCTGGCATGTTCGAGCCCTCGCCTTTGTGCCTCTCTGCAAGCGTGATGTGCCACGGCTCTCTTCATCGTGTCAGACCCAGCAAATCCGATTGACTCCAATTAGTCACGTCATTGGAATGTCTCTCATTACATATTAATCTTATTCCCAAAGAATATTGAGCGAGCTTTGCAGAAATCTTATTTTTGCAGCTCAAAGGTTCCCCTTTGCCTTCAGCTGCTTTGCTTCCAGCTGCTCCAGCTCCATCCAAGCCTCCTCGCTTTCGTGCCGGCAGAAGTTTTGCTCTGCATCCCGCTGTCCTGCCCAAAATGCCTGCGGGAGCAGAGACTGCAAAAGCACCCAAGTTTTCTTCCCAAACCTCACCAAAACACTGTTCAGGCTTTGTTTCCTGGAGAGGCTCATCCTTATGAGCAGGTTTCATCACGGGGCTCGAGCTCGAGCGGGCTCAGCCGGTGCTGGAGCCGGGGGACGAGGCTGCATCCCGTGGGGTTTGCGTGATCCAGCAGGAGGGGAGCGAGTCCCCGCAGTTGCAGGGACTGTGTTGTTCGAGTATCTCCCAGCTCAGCCTCCTCCCTGCTTCATAAACCTTAATGTGCCTCCTCTTGACTTCTTCTCTCTGCAGCCAGTGCATCACCTCGCAGCTGGACGAGCTCCTGTGTCCTCCCACCACGCCGGAGGGTCGGAACGATGAGAAAGCCCTGCTCGAGCAGCTCGTCTCCTTCCTCAGCGGCAAAGACGAGACGGAGCTGGCCGAGTTGGATCGAGCTCTTGGGATCGACAAACTTGTCCAGGTAAAGAGAGA
The DNA here is from genome assembly GCA_035590195.1 of Aviceda cuculoides. Classification (NCBI taxonomy): domain Eukaryota; kingdom Metazoa; phylum Chordata; class Aves; order Accipitriformes; family Accipitridae; genus Aviceda; species Aviceda cuculoides. Next base: position 28,780,545 of record JAVJGG010000017.1, read on the forward strand.
ACCACTCATGGGACTTGCTGGAGGTCATATGTAGGGCCAGATGCTGAGGCTTGACGTGAGCGTGGAGGAGGATTTCCAACATCTGGTGGTAACGGGAGGCCAGATGTGAGTGGGAACACACGAGCGCAGCAGATTCAGACACGATACTTAACACCATGCCGTTCTCTCCCCCCGCCAAAAAAGCTGGAAAACAGCCCCGTGAAATACAATATCTCGCTTCTCCGCTTTTCAAACACAGTGCCCCATGAGAACCAGCAGCCTGGCAAAGAGGCGGCCGAGCGGTTTCGGCCCCGGGCGGCTCATGTAACGGGGAGAGCTGGCAGGCTGTCCCGCTTCCCCACCTTACCAGGGGGATTAGGGCACGGAGGAGCCTTCCAGCTGGAATCCCACAGCCTGGGATTCCTGAGCCTGGGTTGTGCTGCCTAATAATATATCTAATGGCCTTGCTGGTATGAAACCGTGCAGCCCTTACTATCAAGATTGGCTTACAGTGCAGCTGCCCTTCTGCTTCGGGTTGAACTGCAGGGCAAAAAAAAAGAGAGGTTTGCTTTTAGTGGTGCTGTCTTACTCGAATAGCACTGGGGCCCTGGTTTCTGCAGCTGAGCTCCGGTGGAGACTCCCTCTTTGCAGATATCTGTGGGGGCAGATGCCTCTGAAGGGTCCAGGGTTTCATAAATAACAGGGCATGGCAGGGGAAGAAAGCTGGCTGCAGGGGAGCTAGCAAGGGACATGGAAAATGAGATGGATCGCTTGGGATTTGTCGTCGAGTGGTTTCTTTTTCCGTGCCCCATAGCACTCACACGCATGCTTTTTCCAAAACAAGGAACAGAATCGAAAGCCTGTTAATAAACGCGATGTCCTAAGAAAGAAGATTCTCAGAGCAAATCCCTCTGGCTGCTTTGGGCCTGATCCTACATGATTTAAGCCCAGAGGTGACACATGTCCTCCTGCAGCCCCACCGGGATGCCTTGCACTGCACTACTGGGAGGGTTTATCTTTTCATCAGCAATCTGGGGGACCTGTCAGTGAATTGATTCCTGAATCAGGTATTTGCCACGTCCCTTTTCGCAAGGCTGTGCCTCCAAAATCACTACCTGCCTTTTTTTTTTTCTTTTGCAAGTTAGTGGTAGGGAGTTCAGCCTCTCTGGTACAAAGGATCAGAGATGCTTTTGCCAAAAATACAGCTGCAACAGCTCAGTGTTTTCACAAGGGTTTTGCAGACTCAGCTGGCACAGCTCCCCAGCAACCCTTTCCTGCACCAGACAGGCTCCAGCAGCGTCAGACTGCTGGATTGAGATGCCCTCGGATGGCACCCGATTCTGCCAAGCATCCCCATGCTGATCTGGCGCTTTTCCTGCCGAGGAGCACCTGGCTCAGGGGGATTGTCTCATGTTTGGACCCTGACCCAGCTTTGCTCCCATCCAGGGATCATTTTGTTAATGGGAATCTTGGGCTTTTTCCATGGCTTCAGCTGAACCTCAGAAATATTTTGAATAGTTCCATGAAATATTTGCTTGAAATACATCTTTAGAGAAACAACGCGTCAGCATAAAGGCATCTTTGGGAAGAAAACGTGTTGCTAGTTCCCCTCCAGGATGTGTTCTTGGCAGGTAGGGGTTTGCGTCCCCTGACTTCAGCAAACCCACCATCTTCTCTGTGCTACCGCAGACACGGTGGGATGGAGTGCTGGAGATACCTGCACCCAGTTTAATCAGGAGGCAGCTGGAAACTGGGTAGTTTGGGGAGAGAAGAGTAAAAAAGCCTCATTTCAGCAGGTCCATGGTTTCTGGCCATTGCTGGCTGCTGGTTTATGTCCTGGTATCCAGTCCTTAAACCATATAAACTCCATCCTAATTTATCTTAAGCAATTTTCCCCACCACCATCTTAATTGATCCTAAGCAATATATTTTTCCCCACCACCATTCCCAGATCCTCATCCCTGCCTTCAAGCCTCAGTCCTTTGATGGGCACCATCTAACCAAATCCCAAAGGCAGTGGGATCTCGGGAGGGGGGCGTTGTGTGTCCGGTTTCTCTTAACGCCACTTTCTCTTAATCCATGGGACTCGGATTAAGGATTCTGGCTCCGAGGTGTTACTTCTCTGCGGATTCATAGCTCAAACACCAGATTTCTCTGCCTGAGCCAAGCTAGAGCAGCACAGAATATCTTCTTGCCATGATTTGCTGGTGTGGAAATCATCCCCTGGCTGTAATATGGCGCATTTGTACAGGAGTGGCTGTACTATAGACCAAAAGGTCCTGGTCCCATGGGTTCCCAGCGTGGGGTGTCGGTCAGAAGCGCAGGAGTATAGCTGTGCTTCCCCGTGAGCTCTCCCAGTCCCGGGGGTCCGTGGCTCCCACCCTTGGCCATGGCCTGTGTCCGAGGTGCTCTTAGGGCAGACGGGGGCCCGAAACGCCATACCCTCTTCCTCCAGCCGAGCCTCTGAGGCTGCGTAAAAATAGGAAAGGAGAGAGAGCGCAAACTATTGCCCATGTTCAGGTCAATCCTCCGAGCCTTAGGGTCTGTCCAACCAGGCGTGCTGCTGTCTGGAGCCCAGATGAGCAGCTTAGTGCTAGCAGACCCTGAGGAGGAAGGCAGAGGGAGGCAGAGGAAGGCAGCATCACCTCCCACTACCCACCGCCGCTTCCCCCCACCAGCCCCGGCAGATGAGCCCCGAACCCTTCTGAAAAGCCTGGCCTCGGTCTTTGGCCCCAAGCAAGCCGAAATAAATCATTTCCATCCCTCTAAGGTTTGCTAAGCCCCAGGGAGCAGGTGTTTAACGCCCTCCTCGACACTCCACTTCCACTCACACGGGCTGGAGTGTGCCCCGGGAGACGAGGGTTACGGCAGCAGCATCCTTACGAGCGAGCGGCCGCGTGCCCGGCACGTCCTCCGTCCCCTCTCAGCTTTCCCGGGAGAGGTCGGGTGCCGGCGGGGCTCCCGAGTGATATTTTCCTCCCCCTTTGCCTTCACCAGGGCGGCGGGCTGGAAGCCCTGACGGAGCGGTTCCAGCCCCAACAAGCCACCCCACCGCTCATGATGGAGCAGAAACCCGGCATGTACCCCCAGCCTTACTCCTCCGCCTCTCCCACCGCCAACCTCCCCGGCGCCTTCCCCGGCATGGTCAGGCAGAAGCCCTCCTTCGGACCCGTGCCGGTGCAGGTACCGCCGCCCCGCGGCGCCTTCCCCACCAACATGGCCATGCAACCCCGGCAGACGCTCAGCAGACCCCCGACGGCCCCCAACCAGCTGCGACTTCAGCTGCAGCAGCGCCTGCAGGGGCAGCAGCAGGTAATTCTTCCCCCTCCGCACCCCAGGGCCGCGGGCAGGGGGGGACAGAGGGACCCCGGGTCCTGCCTGCAGCCCCACGTATCCCAGTCGGAAGGGATCGGACGGGTGGGAAGCTCCTGCATCGGAGTTTTGAAGGTCTCCCTGGCTTTTTTTTTCTCCCCTCCAGCTGATCCATCAAAACCGGCAGGCGATCCTCAACCAGTTTGCAGCCAATTCGCCGGTGGGCATCAACATGCGGGCGGGGATGCAGCAGCAGATCACGCCGCAGGTAAGGGGGATGCGGCACGGTCCTCCAGCTGGGAAAAACTGAGGGTTAATCCCCGTGCCCTCCCCGTTAGCACAGCCTGGCTCACTCCTCTCTCATTAACGGGAGAGAAGAATTCTCCCGCGTGCAGAGAGGTGGCTGCAAGATGAACTGCTGTGGGTCGTTTCTTTTTTTTTTGTGCTTCACCCTGATTCCACCTCCAACACCTGCTTAAGGTATAAATACTTTGTTATTGCTTAGAGAAAGATGTGCTAACACACTTAATTGAGAAGGATCTGTAGGAAATAGATGCCATCCTTTAAATACCAGAATCTCTAGTGAATCTTCTTAATGATCCTGCAAATCCCCAGGCCCTAAAGTTCTTGTTTGGCTTCTAATAAAGTGGATAAAACATCTGCTGGGTACGAGGAGAAGTTGGAAAGCGTAGACAAGTTCTGGTGACTTTATTCTACTTCTCGGAGAAGCCTTTGCCTTTACATGAAGCGGTGTGACATCCCTAATGTGCCATGGGGAGCATTACTGAGAGGGAAGGGGCCCGAATGGTTCCCATTGTAGCTCCAATTTCAACCGCTGATGGCTTTGTCAGGCTTTTTAAGGTGATTAATTCCAACACATCTGGCTCAGCCATATGGGGAACAAGCCCATGGTGATGGAAAAGTTCATGGGATGGGGATTTTTTTTTTTTTTTTAACATCTCACGAACAAAAGAGTTGAAGTCAGGGATCCTGGGCTCTGGCACGTGGGAGCATCCCGGTGAGAGCACAAGAAGCGGGTCCCGCGGAGGAGAGGGGTGGTTGGTGGCAGCCAGCTGACTGAGAGCCCGTTTTCCTGGCCTGGGGGATGCTCTGGCTCCTGGAGCTTTGCCACTCGGCACATGCAGAGGCTGATCTTTAGTATCTCCAACCTGCTCTGCCCTGCAGCGGCACAAATGGGCCAATTTACAGCATTCTGGGGTTTTTCCAGCTTTCCTTGCCATCCAAGGACAGACGCCCCAAGCTGGGGAAAGGGACCACCTGTGGCTCTTGCACCGGGGGCGGGGGGGGGGCTCTGAGCTGTTTGCCAGAACCAGAGGGTCACGGTGACAATTAGGGCATCCCCCTCCTTCCCCGCAGCCTCCCCTCAACGCCCAGATGCTGGCCCAGCGCCAGCGCGAGCTCTACAGCCAACAGCACCGGCAGCGGCAGCTCATGCAGCAGCGAGCCATCCTGATGAGACAGCAAAGCTTCGGAAACAACCTCCCTCCCTCCGCCGGGCTCCCGGTACAGATCGGAGCCGCTCGCTTGCCCCAAGCACCCCCCCAGCAGTTCCCTTACCCCCCAAACTACGGTACGACCCCGGGAAACCCTCCCACCTCCACCAGCCCCTTCTCGCCGTTGGCGTCCAACCCCGAGGCCGCGCTGGCTAACCGCAGCAGCATGGTGAACAGGGGGATGATGGGCGGCGTCGGAGGGCAGTTCGGCGCCGGGATGACCCCGCAGATGCAGCAGAACATCTTTCAGTATTCGGGATCAGGTACGTCGAGCAGTTGGTTGCATTGGAAGGCTGTCCAGCGGTGGGGAGGGAGAGGCGGGGGCAGACCTGAGACCCCCAAGGATGCTGCAGCCCAGCCCTGCTCCCCCGTCACCCCAGGCTTCGTCCCCAGCCATGTCACCCAACCTGGTCTGGTCCCTGGTCTCCTCCTCCCAAGGGACCTTTTCTGGCTGAATCTCAGGAAAAAAAAAAGCTATCGTTTGGGCAATTTTAACTCTTTCCTTGAAAAGAATTCCCTTAACTCTTTCCTTGAAAATCAAACTGCAAGGCAGTCCTCTAAATTGTGCTTCCTTAAATAAATATGCTCCAACAAAAGCCAAAGCCCTGCTGAGATGGCTGAAATGAGCTGTGGGCAGCTTACGCCTCTCGTGTGGGCACCAAGCTCCTGTGAGATGGATGAGCCGGTGCGGAGTTTTGCACAGATGGGCACCATCTTGAAGGTCTTCACGTTCAAGCGTCAATGCAGGGTCTCAGCAAGGTGGACTGCTGATGAGTAAACTGCTCTGTGGCTGCGATAGTCCCACAGGAACCTCCTTTGACATCCTCTCATCATTACCCTGGCCGTTTTCCAGGCAGGTGTGATGCTAAAGAGGAACACCTGCCAACGGAAGCCACTTGAGAGGGGGGTTCCCTGCTCCTTCATCCCTGAAATATTTGCATTTGAGCGATACAGCTGCTCGAAACGAAAACCAGAGACCCTGAGACCAAAAGTCAAGGGTGATAGTTCTGGTTCGATGCTAGCGGTTGCAAAGGAGAAGGAGGGCACTGGGGCTGCTGGCGGGGATCTCGGCACCGCTGACGCTGTCTGTCCTTCCCCAGGCATGGGTCAGCAAAGCGAACCCGCCTTTGCTCCGTCGCTCAGCCCCAGCAGCCCCTTGATGTCACCCCAGCTCCCGCCTTCGCAAAGCCCCATGCTGCAGCCGGCTCCGCCGACGCCGGGCTACCAGTCGCCTGACATGAAGACTTGGCAGCAAGGAGCCATGGGGAATAGCAGGTAAGATCATGGTGGGCATAACCTGGAGCACACGGGTGACACATACACACAGAGAAGGTGACGCCAAGGTGATGGTCCCCTGGTAGGGTGTTGGCAGGGCTGGCAGTGGCCGTAGGTGACACCTGGCTGAGGACACGTGCTGAGCTTAGGCTGTGTTCTCCTACCGTGACATCCTCCAGAAGTCACCATCAGCCTGTGTCCTCATCTTCCCTTCGGCTCAGGGGCGGCCAGAAGTCCACAGCGTTTAAATGAATGAGCACGTGTGTTGAGTAAGACATGAAGCAGGTCTTTGGCTTTTAATTAAGCAAGTGCCTTATTTATGTCTCGTGAAAATGGCCTTAGGAAACACGACAATAAATTGAGTCAAGACAAGCAGTCCCAGGTCATTGCGTGACTCTCTTAAGATGTGTCCGGCTCTGACGTAGGGAAGCAAATGGGAAGAGTCACCAGACTTGTTGCCTTTTTTGCATGAGACAAGTTTGAGCTTCAGATCTCCAGAAATGGAGAAAAAAAACCCCAAAAGCTCACCTGGGGGATGCCTTGCTTTGTGTCTTGGCTCTGTGCAGGTAGCTCAGCTAACCTGTTCTGGTCAAGCAGCACGGAGCAGGAGGTTACTGGGCTGGGTGGGCTGAGATGGGAGCTCTGTTGGAGGTGGGATGTTTCACCTTGCCTTGCAATGGAGAGCTGTCCTTCTGCCTGGAGCAGAAGTGGGGATGCTGGGGTGTTGAGGAGGGCACTGGAAGGAGCGTGAAGGGGTGAACTCGGTGTCACATAGCCCAGGGCTTTGCATCTGACCGATCCTTAATCCAGCCCGAAGCCCTGGAATGATCCCTCGCTTGGCACTGGTGTTCCTGCTGCTCTACCCCGTCACACCGGGGAGCCTCCTGCTACAGGAGGAGCGGAGGGGGGATGTCCCCGCAGCGCCCACCTTCCTTCCTCCCAGCCTCCACGTTGGTTAAGCCTCGCTGCAGGCAGCACCTCTAACGCCTCCCTGTCCCTCCCGCTGTCCCCAAGGACCGGCAGGGCTCCCGTCCGCTCCACCGGCTCTCTGCCACGGGCGGTCTCGGCATTCACCGAGAAGCAGGGTGGCTGCCGTCACGGCTCGGGCCACCCCAGGGCTCGGCACGCACCTCGAGGTGCCTCCCACCACCACGTACACCCGGTTAATGCTTTTTTCTCTCTCTCAGCGTATTCAGCCAAGCGGGGCAGAGCCAGCCGGCGCCTGCTCAGCAGGGCATGTACAACAACATGAGCATCACCGTCTCCATGGCGGGAGGAAACACCAACGTCCAGAACATGAACCCCATGGCCGGACAAATGCAGATGAACTCGCTGCAGATGCCCGGGATGAACTCCATGTGCTCAGAGCAGGTCAGTGCCATGCCTGTCCCCGCTCCCGGGATGGTCAGCCACCTCCCAGGGGTTCAGCCTTCGTTTCTTTGGCCCTGGGGGTACCGGTGTCCAAAGAGGGAAGTGGCAAAGGTCTGGTTGCCTCCGCTGGCATTGCCGCTGTGCTGGAGCCCGAGGCCACCAGCGCCCCGGGGTGTCCCGTGTGTCCTTGGGGGGTGCAGGGACGTGCCAAGCATCTCCGGCACCTGCAGCCCTCATGGTGGGCTGGTGGCAGGTCCGTTTGTAGCTGTGTATCGCCAGGAAGCTGTGAAAACTGGGGACGGGGAATGGGAACGGGGAATGGGAACGGTTGGATACGGGCCATTTCCGCAGTCCCAGCCCTTTGGTGAGATCCTCCCCGGGCCAGACTGAGATGCCTCCAACATTTTTAGCTGCTGGGGTTTGTCTCAGCACCGCTCAGCTCCTGGCTCATTGGTTTTGCGTGGGATGTCACGGGCTGGGGCTCGTAGCCTCCCCAGGGAGAAGCCGTGGGGCTCGGCAAGGAAGGAGGCTGGTCCCTCCCCTGAGCTGGCCGCGGTGCACGGGCTGAGCCGGTGGCTTTTGCCCCTCTCGCCGAGCAGTTGGGTACCGTTTCATGCTCCCTGGGGATGAGACACCCCTGGAGCTGGCAGCAGCCCCAAGCAGAGGTGCAGGAGGTGGGGAGAAAGGGGAAACAGGTCCCGTCTGCCCACTGGGATTCCCCCACCGATGCCCCAAAACCCTGCAGCTCACGGTGCAGGGAGGATGCTGACAGCACAGTCCCCCGCCACTGCCCCATCCGTGAGCATCCCCTCCCCAAATCCCCCTGAAACTCAGCTCGAGAGGGTGGCGAGTGCCCCTCTGGCATCCAGGAGCCCCGGCTGAGCCTGGATCTTGCTTTTGACAGGTAAATGACCCAGCGCTGAGACCCGCGGGCCTTTACTGCAACCAGCTTTCCTCCACTGACCTTTTGAAAACAGAAGCAGATGGGGCGCAGGTCAGTAAGAAACTGCTAAGCGCATCTCAGGTACCCCGAGGAGTTTCACGGGTTCCCCCCCAGTAAAGGCTGAACGTCCCCGGCCGTACCGGCTCGGCACGCTTGGTTTCCACCGGGGCCGGCCCCGGTTGGCAGGGTTGGGTCGAAGCACACCAAGGTCCCGCCGGCGCCGGGGGACGGCCAGCCCTCGGGGACGCCGGCACCGCTCACAAACCCTCTTTGCGTCAAAGCTCACGCTGCTGCCGTGAGCGTTTTCGGCCTCCTCGCTGGCGTGGAAGAGCGGTGACGCCGCAGCTGAGCTGGAAAAATATACGAGGGCTGGTGCTAAACACCCCTCGCCCCGGCTCCGGGCTGACAGCGAGCAGGGAGGGTTTCTTTCCTAGGCTCGGCCATCACCGGAGCGGCCGACGGCCCCTGCGCCGCCACGTTAAAGCGCGGCGGAGCGAGGAAATTTGGATGGGGGAGGCTCCGGGGGCGGCGTCCGTCCCTGCAGGCAGCGCTGCCGGACGCTGCCCGTCCCTCCGAACAGCACCGAGCACCACCAAAGCCTGCCCAGCCGCCCGCCGGCACCGATGCTCCCGGCTCCCGGGGACGATCCGGTTCATCCCCGTCTCATCCAACACCCGCCGGCGTCACGGCGTCGCCTCCCCCTTCCCCGTAGCGCAGCCTTGGTTTCGCAGAGCCCGTAGGGACGCGCCGGCAGCGCCGCCGAGACACACCAAAGCTCTTAATTTTGATCAAACAGCCGCGCTGGACCTCGCTCACCACCCCTCCAGCACCGGCACGGCCACCACGCCGCGGCTCCTCTTCACCCAGGAGACGCCAGGCTGGGCTTCTTTTTGGGTTTTTTCCCCCCCAAAATCCTTTTTTTTTGTTTTTTTTTTTTTTTGTTT
>JAVJGG010000017.1:28816304-28834645 GCA_035590195.1 Aviceda cuculoides
CCCCGGCCCCGCCCGCGCCCCCCCGCCCACCCCCCCCCCCCCCCCCCTCCCACCGGGGCTGCACCCCACGTATCTTGAACCCACTGCTCACAGCCTCGCTGGGTGCCGGGGACCCCAACCCCAGGGGGCGAGCAGGGGGCCAAGGCCATAGGCAGCCATATAACCTGCCGGCCCGTCCTTTGCCCATTCTGGGGGCACAGCCACCTTCCAACAGCCCCAGAGGGGAGCAGAGAAACCCGACGCGTCCCCGCTGCACGTCTCCCTTCATCTAGGCTGCCCGAATCACCCCCCCCCAACCTGACCCGTACCCCACTGAAACCTCTTCAGAAAGTTCCCCCTCCTCTTCCCCGGGTTTCAGCCGCCGCCTCCTGCTCCCCTGGATCTGGAAAACTGGCTGCATTTCAGAGCTGATGGAGATGCCCCAGACCACGCTGCGAGGAGCCCCCCCCCCGATACCCGGGAGAACCACCCTCAGCCCCACCGAGCCAGAAGCACTACGCTCCCGCGCATCCGAGCCCCGGCAGCTCTGACGAGAGGCCACCTTGGCTGCTTTGCCAGGGGAAGTAATTGCTTCTGTGCAGTAATTAATATCAAAACGAGAGCACCAAAGCCACAGCTCCCCAGGGGTTCCGGGCATGCTTGGGGTTATTCCTGCCCTGCCGCAGCTGAAGAGGAGCGCAAACGAGCAGGGTGCAGGCAAAGGCTTGGGCTGCCCAGCCTTCTCCAGGCCTTGGCCAGCACGGGACAGGAGCCCTGGCCACCCGTCGTGGGACACGTCCCACTGGATCTGGCACAGGGAGCCCAGGCCAACCCATCCCAGGTTGGCCACGGGCAAGGGCACGCTGGATAGGCCCTGGTTGGGAAGATTAACTGGGCTGAAGGCCACCAAAACTGGCCTGAAGACCACCAAAACTGGCCCGAAGACCACCAAAACTGGCCCGAAGACCAGCAAGGGGACCCAGCACTGGTTCGTGAAGCAGGATGAGCGTAGCCCCGTCTCACGGGAGGGTTCATTCCCCTGGCCCTGCCCGGGCACGTTACAGGGAGTACGAGCCTGGAGCGGCAGCAAGGAGCAGACCGGGGCTGCTGGGCACAGGGCCAGAGCAGAAATCCTCACGTCCCCCCCCGCCTGCCAACTCCACCAAGCACAGGCAGGCAGTGCAGTGCCTCTGGGCACATGGAGGGAGGCTTTCTGTTCCCAGAGATCTTCAGAGGTGGCTCCTGGCTGCATTTCTGGATGCTGAATGGGAAGTCCCTTCATTTGGGATTCAGATGCCGGTGCCTTCGTTGCAGGACGGACGCTTCGGCAGCAGGACTCGCTCTTTGCACGAGGCGGGAGGACGAGGGACTCACGGGCTAGAGACGGAGTGTGGATAGTGGCAGCCTTGCTGGAGGGATCTGGAGCTTGGGGTTCTGATGGAGATGGGGTGGAGGAAGCACACTACTGGGGCTGTTGGTGCAGAGGTCTGCGTGCATGGAGCAAGGAAGGAGCTGCCCCTCTGCCTCTGGGTCCCCTGACCAGAGCCAGGCTCCACCGCAGCTGGCTGCATCCCACATCACGTCCTCATGGGACTCCCCGGGGCTGCACTGATCCCTTACCCAGCTCCCACTCCTGCAGAGTTGATTCACAGCCTCCATCATCACCCTCGAGGGCAGCTCTTCACTGCCAGCCTGGGCCAGACCCAGCTGGGGAGGAGAGAAATGAGTCAAAGGGCAATTAAACATTAACAGCAGGCAGTCGCCGCAGCAGGACAGCTCACAGGGCTTCCTTTGTTCCAAAGGGGGGTTTAATTTATAAAAATAACACAACTCAGAAGGTCACCGGCATCGCTAGACGTGACATGCGTGTGTAATCGTCTCCAAACATCTGGTCAGCTCTGCAAACAGACAGCAGAAACCCCAAGACCGGTGGCCAGAGTCACCTGGGGAGCAAACAGGAGGGACCGCGCGTGGCACAATAGACCTGGAGAGCCCCTGAGCAGCAGGAACCGAGGACGCCTTTAAACCACTCCAGGCACGGAGATCACACCCTCCAAGTGAAGTGCACCATTCAGCAACAGGATTATTTACCCACCTCAATGGAAAAAAAATACAGAGAAATAGGTTTGAAGCCAGAATTAAGTGGTTTCCTCCACTAGACAAGTGGAGAAGTTTCCAGTGAACTCCATAGCATTTTAAAATGTGTGGAACAAGACCCCATCGGTGTAACTTACCACAGCTGCAATGCCTGCGCTGCTGATCTCCCCCAGCCCAGCTTTTAATACATCTGGGAGAGGAAAAATGGAGCTATTTTTAACATTAACCTCTTGTAGCAATGTCTCCCCTTGGTTATTTCTACACCAGAGGAGCAAAAAGTGCTTCCCAGCAGGACAGCTTATTTCTTCTTCCCAGCAACCCAGCACCAGAAACCAGACCAAGAGCAAAATGATACTGGCTTTAAAGTCCCTTAATCCTTGCTGCCAAAAAGGAGCGGGGGGGAATACACTGTTGATTTATGATATATTTTGAAGGTTAAACATAGAAAAGCTGCCTCGAAGTGGAAAAAAAATATTGCACTGACCATAGGAGAAAAAACACTTTCGAACAGGATACCTGTAGGGTGGGGTAAGGACACACAGACACACCTCAGTGGCTTTCACTTTGTAGCTTAGCATCCTGACCTTCCCCTGCCAAGCTCATACAGCAGCAAGAAAATAAAACTGGGTCCTGACAAAATGATGAGAGCCCAGGGACTCTCCCAGTTACTTTCCCCTAAGAGCTTGTCAGCCATCATGGCTCTGACCTCCCTCAGGAACACAACGGCCAGACCTTAAGCCTCTACAAGCACTTGTTGGGGTGACCAGCAATGCTCCCCTCTAAATCAACAAGATTATCCAAAGAGCAGCTGTGACTAGGAGGGAGCAACCCACACCCACCTGCTGATCCGCAACCCCTAACACAACCAGCAAAGCAGGGCGATGCGTTGCTGCTGGGAGAAGAGGGCTGGGGGAGAACGTGCCCCCTCCGCCGCTCACCTCACCTGAGAGGGCCACGGGGCCAAGCCAGCGGGCAGATCGCGGGCACCCACGCGGCTCCGTGGTGTGGGTGAAGCTCGGGAGACGAGGCTGGCTGAGGGGAGGACGGGCAGAGCTCACAGGCAGCCACGTTGTGGGCTGAACTGCCTCCTCCTTGGTTCAACACCCCTCCTCCTGCCTGCAAACAGCTAGGGCCACCCACAGAAGAGGACGGTCCCTCACAGGGGCCAGCGGCACCTACCCAGAGCTCACCAGCACGGTGCAAGCAGAGGGCTGGGAGAGGGAGCGCGTGGCTTGAGGGACTGCAGCCTTAGGGGCTCTTCCCGACGAGTTTAGCTCAGGGAGGTGGAAGGAGGTGGTGGCAGGAGACTCTGTGCTGTGGTGAGGAGGTGGGCGCCTCGGGGAAAGCCCTTGTCCTGCCAAAGAGACCATTCTTGGCACCACGACAGCTTGGGGAAGAAGGGGAAAAGGACACTCTTGGAGCCAGTTTCTCCCTGCAGTACCAGAGAGGTTTCCTCAAGCAACCCACCCTTCTTCTCGCTGACAAAAGCAGCATCCTTGGGCGTCAGCTGGAAGGAGCCAACTTCACCCGGGATGCTGAACCACCCCGATGCTCAGCGGTGCCCGTGCAGCTTTCAGCACGGGCAGCCTTGCGGAGGTGTTCTAGGATAACCCAGAAGGACTGACAACCCATTACCCCTCCTGGGCACCCTCCACCCACCACGCCAATGCTTTCAGGCGCAGTAGCTTTCAGGTCAGATCTCGCTCTGCCCTCGCTGCATCCCCAGGTTAGAGCCACGCAGCCAGGCCCCTCCACAGCTGGTAAATCCCAGGAGGTATAACACAGCCGGGAAGCTGGGGACCTCACTGCTTTCACCACTTGCACCAACCACGGACGCAGGGGAGGGCTCTGGGGTCCCTCTCCCCTCCACAGCACTCTGCCCCCTTTCCAGCACATGGCAAGCACACTACGGTCGGATGGAGTCCTGCTCCCACAGCCAGCGCTGGGAGCGTCTGTGTCCATGTCAGCAGTCAGCGTGAGGAGGAGAGGGGTGCCCCACGGCTGTACAGCTGCCTGGGAGCTAGCTGGGAAGAGGGGAAGGTTTCCAGCTCCGAGTGGCTCTGTTCCCTACTTGATGTTTTTGAGAAGTGCGGTCCGGGCGTTCACCACCGCTTTGAAGGCGTCCTCGCTGCCGGGAGCCACACACTTATCAGGGTGGAGCAGCACGGCCAGCTTCCGATAGGCTTTGTTCACTTCATCCCTAGAAGACACAACAAGAGCGAGGTGACCCATGCAATACACAGCCCAGCTCAGCCTTGCCACGCTGGCAGAGCACGGCAGGGCCAGGAGCTCTCCCTGTCCTCAAGGGCCCTGTGTAGACACTTTTGAACCCTTCCCTCACCGGCACTAAGGACCTCCAGGCTTTGGAGGTGATGCTATAGAGAAAGAACCGCAGAAAAGCACACAGGGCACTTCTTGGTGTGGCACGAGCAGATGAGGGGGAGATCCCTTCTCCTGGGGCAGATACACCCTCTCCACCACGGGACTGTGCCAGCACGAATGCTCCCACCATGCCAGACACGTGCCTGCGACACGTGCCTTGGTGTGCTGAGTCTCTGGCACCACAAGAACAGAAAGCTGGGAGACAGCGTGGGGGCACATGCACCCTGACTCAGCTTCGCATCAAACCGCCTACGCACTCCGGGCGAAGGCATTGCACATCACTTCAGCCCTTTAAGCCTTGGGTGTCTGGTCTAAGGCAGACGTCTCGGCTCCAGCTGCAGGCTGTGGAGAGAGGGGGGCAACTCCTGAGGGAGGTGAGTCCATCCGTGCTGGTGATCACAGCACAAACTGCCCTGCAGAGCTGCTGATCTCTCTCTGTGGACGAGAGGGGGCTGGGGGAGGGGTTAGACTCAACACCTACATTTCAGAGAGCCAACGGGATCATGTATGAGTCTCAAATCTTATGTGTTTTCCAAAAATCCACTCTCCAGCCCCTCCGTAAGGAGTATACAAGGGTAGTCCTTGTGCTTCAGAGAAAAGAAAGCAAGGCATAGCTCTGAGAGCTTGTTTTAGTTGCCCAAGTCATACCGCAGAACTGGGAGATTCAATATCCAACCCCTTACACAGGCAATGACCAATTTCACCTGGCCAGAGGTCCTCCAAGGAAGACAAGAGAAAGCTTGTCTTGTGGGAGTACCTTTTCCAGGTGGAAGAGCTCTAACATCAATCCCTTTTTGATAATGTGGGCAGCAGCCTTACAGCAGCCTGAAAGCTTCTCCAGATCTGGAAGGCAAGGAAAGTAAAGCTGGAGCTGCTCCAAGCGCATCTGGCAAGTGACTGACCAGACATCGCTCAGCCCGGAGGCAGGATGCAAGGCCGGGCAGCTGGCGGGGCTGAAATTCTCATGTTCATCATTGCCCCCTTGCCTCCAGCCTGGCTTGTCTGTTAAAAGGGGAAATTCGGTGCTCAGGACGATGGTTTCTTTTCTACCGCCTCAATTTTGTGGCTAGATACTTGTGCCCAGCTGCTATATAAACCAAGGTGAGCTTATCAGCAGGCAGGTCACTAAGAGACCATAGATGCAACCAGCCTGCCGGGTCAGGCAGATTACAGCCAGCCAGGCAAATGCTGAAGTCTCCCTCACCTTGTGGCTCCAGGTTTGACCCCCAGCATGTCCCAGCTGTCCTTGCTGTTGCGGATCCTGCGAATGGCATCTGCCTGCTCTTTGGTGAAGCCGACCCCTGTGCTGGAAGGAGGGCGTTTCCCGCCGTTGTCACACAGGTCGATGATGGCGGAGTAGAAAGTCTGAGGACACAGGGAGGAGTTAGCAGGAAAGAACAGTCCCCAGAGGCAGTGCATAGGAGACCCCACTGCCCTCGCCGGTTGCGGGCTCATCCTCCGAAGCACGGCGGAGCATTTGCACAACTGCTGAATGTTCACCCGCCATGGCCTGGGCCATGGGGAACTGAGATACCCCAGTCTGGGGGGATCCAGTCCCTGCAAGGACCACGGGATAGAATGAGGAGGAGGCCAGGCCCCACATTTATCTCAAACCCACTTCAGCTCAGTGCCAGACCTGAAGAGGTGACATGGGAATCTCTGCATCATGTTCCCAGTGCAGCAAGAGGGATCATCAGCTTTGAGCAATGCAATGCTAGGGCCCGCTCAGGACTGGGAGGACCAATAGTGAACCTCAGCTAAACAGCTATGGCTTTCTCAGGGTGGCATTTCACTGGGAAGGCACCTGTGGGGCAGAGGGCCATCAGGTTTTGTGGGATCCAGGCAGTTCAGGAGACATTCTGCCATCAAATCCTGGCTCAGTGTGGTGTCTGTGCCCTCACCACCTTCATTCTCCCTCACCTGGAACATCTCGTTGATTCCTTCTCCTGTTTGTGCCGATGTCTCAAAGTAAAGAAAGCCCCGGCTCTCTGCCCAGAGCCGCCCCTCGCTTTCATCCACACTGCGGTGCTTGGTGCAGTCGATCTAGACCAGGAGAAAAGGCAGAGATCAGAGCTCAGCCAGGGTCTGCAGCGGCAGCGGGAGGAACACAGCTCCAAGGCTGATCGTCTAACAGCGGGTAAGGGGCCTGTCTGGTTGGAGAGGCTGTTTGCTTATCCTGAAGGGATGGAGGCAGCATGGAAAGAAAGCACAGAAGATGCAAGTGAAAAGGCCTTTGAGAGTTTATCTAGTCCAGAGACAATATCACCTCTACTTGATACCTTCCTGACTGACGTGTGGCCACCACATTCTCAAAACCCCATTGAAATGTGGTCTCCAGCATTCCTCACACACACACCTGGCTCTTACAAAGTCTTCCCTACAACCTAACAACATTTCCCTTACTGCAGCTGGAGCTCAACAGCTTGGGCTCAAGCTGAGAACACAACGAGCCCTGAGGGCCGGAGATCAGGACCGCACTGCAGCCTGACTCCTCACCACAGCCCACCTTGTTTGCACAGACAACGAAGACAATGTTGTCCATGTTCCCGTGGGGGCCCAGCTCCTGCTTCATCTCAGCCAGCCATGCGTCCAGCGCGTCGAAAGACTCCTTTTGTCCAACGTCGTAGACCAGGATGACCCCCTGCGTGTCCTTGTAAAACTCATTCCTCACCTGCGGGGACAAAGGCAGGGCGCTGGCATCAGTGACAGCCAGGCTGAGAGCACACAGCCCAGCAGATTTGGGGGATCACCATTTAACTAGCACCTATTAGATTCTGTGATAAAAATCTCATCTCCACACAACCAGAAGATCAGAGAAAAAGGACAGACGGGGGAACCCAAATAATACCCTCATTGTGCTGCCAGAGGAGAGTGATCAGCCCATAAAATACTCACCTACACACAAAATGTGTTCCTTTCTTCCACTTGTAGGCCCACTTTATTACTTTGTTTATAATTTAAAATAAACGTGATTAGCAATGAGCACTATCATTTCTTTGTGCCAGCTCTCCAAAACGGATGTTGTAGTCTACGCATTCAATCCTAAAGTTTTACCCTGCAAGCTCCTTTTTGTAAATAGTACTGTTTATTACTTGTGTAGCAAATAATTTTGGGATAGGATGGGATGGGATAGGATAGGATATTTCCGTTGCAAAGGACCTACAACGATCATCTAGTCCAACTCTAAGTGTTTTACAGCACTTTGGTCATGGGTTAGGATGCCAGTACGCTACAAATGCCCAAGGTAAGCTCCAAAGATCTCCCAGTCTGAGTAGATTTAACTTCAAGATGGGCAGATTCATAAGCACAAGGAGCAACTTTGAAATAGGGTTAGCAACATGAGTGGTAGCACAGCCAAACCTTACACTCATGTTTTATGAGAAAGTTGTTGGATTATTCTTTCTATCAGTTGGAGCTGTTTGTGGTTTTATAGTCTTAATAACTTTGGTTTCCTTCTCCTGATCAGCCAGAGAGACCAGGATGAGGCCGCTGTTGCCGTTTGTGCCATCACTGGCTGTTTCTATCTGTGTTGACCTGCACAGCCAGCCATGTGTATACGTATATATGTCTTGTGTAGGTGTGCCTATGTGTGCCTACTGGGGATATGCACTCAGCCTCACTACTGTTTGGACCTCGGAGTACGCAGCTGTGGCAGCCTCACCTCCATCAGGCTCCTGGATTCGGCAACCCCTAGCAGCAGGCAATCACTGCTGACAGAGAGGCAGCAGGGGTTTCCAGTGCTGGCCTGCATTAAGTGTCCGTGGCAGAAAAGAAGGGAGAGCATTGTAGCACAGGAAGCTCCTAAGAAATGTACTTTCAAGTTTCCCACCCCCAAACCCAATTTCAGGCACATCTGAGGAAAGATGATGGGTGCTGAATGCTTCTGAGATGGGCTGGCTGAGGGCAGCCCTGCAGAGTGCTGCCCGGAGCCAGGTCTGCCTTACCTCGTAGAAGAAAGGGTGCCCCGCCATGTCAAAGATGTTCACCTTGATCTCTCGGTCTCTGACCTGCACTCTGAAAGAGAAGTGGGAAACACCTGAGAAGGCTCTAGCTCAGCCGTTGCACAGGTTGTGCCCCAGCCAGCCTTCTGCAGAGACAGAGCTGGGCGATTGGCAACAGAAAAATCAGTAAGAAGTTCCGAGTGCCGGGGTTTAATCACCAGAAAACTGCCCCTACAGCCAGTCAGACAAGGAGGACACCACCAGCTCTGGATGTAACATGGTAATGGGGAGCTACACTACCAGAGGAAGGCAGATTATGCAGATTATCTTATTATTAGAGCAAAAATGCAGATTATGCTGTGGAAACTAAGCAGCCTTGGCAGAGCCAAGCGTGTCTGGCTCAGGGCAGTGTGGTCACTCAGGAGTTGCAGGAGGTGGGACAGCCCCACTGCACATGTTCCCTCTGCCCCTGTGGAGACCAGTGCCGCCGACAGCAGACACCTTGCCCAGGCCCTAGCAGGCCCATGCCTGCTCTCTGCAACCACCCAGCTCGTCCCACTCTCCCGGCACCTGTGGCTCCTCACCGTGAAGGTGCTTACTTTGTGACGCCGTAGTCAATACCAATAGTCGCCAGGTATTTGGGAACAAACCTCTTCTCACAATAACGCTTTATAATGCAACTCTGGGAGAAAGGAAAAGGGAGTCTCAGCAGGATGGCACCATACACCATGATATTCACATTAACAGGGAATTCACCGACAGCCTCCAGCCAGCTGGATGTCTGCAGAGACATCAACTCTGCCCTGAGTCCCTAAACTAGCTAATTAACCCTCAACCAAAGGATCAGCCTTTACCGGGAACAGTTTTCTTTCTGCAAAGGAAGGAAAACCCAGGATCCCAGCCCCAGGTGACAGTTATTCCTTACCTGTTTGGAGACAGGAGTGCCAACAAACTGATTTATTCCCCTACAGAAAACATCCAGCCTGGAGGAGCTGTGTGTTCAGGGGCCTGGGGGCAGTCAACTCCCCAAAAGCCATAAAGAATATTTTGGCAGCCCGAGCAGGATATTCAGGGTCACACCAGGTCCCTCCACCCCCAATTCTGCCCCTGACTGGCAGAGATACTGTTTAGAGAGAGCAGAGGAGTTGACTGCTATCAGCCATCAAAAGATAAATGCCATAAGGATAAATGTCACCTGCCACCTCTTTGCTCACTCACTCTGTCCTGCAAGATCCTTCTGGATTTTCTTACTACCAAGTGAGGCATTTGTCTGCCCACAAGGGAGCCCTTGTGCTGTCAGCCGTTTAACAGGACTACATTTATTCAGCAGACAACAAAAGGACAGCACTCCAGAACAAAATCTGGCTGGAAGAAGAAACAACATCCCAGAGAAGAGCTGTGTCGTTCACCACAGCAGGAGGAAGGGGGGCTCCTGAGGAAACCCTGACTAAAGCCAAACTGGGGAGGGGTGGGATTCCCCCAGCAGCCTCCAAGTGCCCTCCAAGAAGGCACCAAGGGCTGGATCCTCACCTTCTACCCTCAGGCGCTGCACTACGGTATCTGTGGCCGGAACACGGTCACACGGGCTCCCTCTACGGGAAGCGGACACGGGAACGGGTGTTCCTCAACAGCCGGATCAGGGAGGGACCCACGCGGCGGCGGGGGGGACACGCTGTGGGGCCTGGCGCACCCGTGGGGCAGGCCCAGAGCGGGACCGCGGGCCGGGCCCGGACCACCGGCCACCCGTGCCGGGGCGGAGAGGCACGGTGAGCCCCGCACTGGGCCTGCCCCGAGGGGCGGCGGGTACGGAGGCGGCCGCTGACAGCAGAGTCCACGGGCGCCGCCATGACACCCGCTACGCGCAGAAGCGTGCGGCCCCACCCCTCCCCGTAGGCCCCGCCCCCTGCCACGCAGCCAATAAAACCCGGCGTTACGGTGCGCGGCCCCACCCCCAGAGCTGTCAATCATCCACTCGCTCCAACCTCCCGCCTCTCACCGCACGGCGCGGCCTGCCCCTGATTGGCTCTCGCCGGCTGGCACAGCCACCAATCCGCGGCCTCTCTAGCAGCGCGACTGCCTGCCCCCGGCTTCCCATTGGATAGCTGGCCCGCCCGCCACCGCCCGCCCGCCAATCGCAGCGCCTCACCTTGCCCACCTCCGCGTTGCCCATGGAGATGACTTTAATCCGTAGCGATTTGCGCGTCTCCTTCCGCTTCGGCGGATTCGCCTCCATGGCGGGCCGGGGCGGCGGGAACCGGGCCGGGCCCGGTTGGGGCGGCGGAAGGAAGGGAGGAAGGCGGGAGGAAGGCAGGGAGCGCGGCAGGCCCGGGGCCGCCTCACCGCCCTGCGCCTCAGCTCTCGCGAGACTTCCGCCACCCCCTCCCACCCCAGCCCGAGGTTCTCGCGAGATTCGGCGAGAACGGTGGCGCGCGCCGCTGTGCCGGGAGCCGTTCCCGTCCTGCAGGGGGCGGCAGTGAGGCGCGGTGCGGAGCGACAGGACCCGGGTTCGGGTCCCCTGCCCGCCATCTCTGCCCCTGCCTGCTCTGCCCCCGGTGTCGGCAGCGAGGTGCCGTAGTGAAGCCACAGCCCCGGTCCCGCGTCCCCTGGCCGGCCCAGGGGAGCCGGGGTGGGAGCAGCAGCCCGCCCCACCTCTGGCACAGCCTGCCCTCTGCCCCTGTGCTCAGCGGCATGTCCCCGGCCCTGTCCCAGCACCTCCTGGGGTTTGAAAGCAGCAGCACCGCTGAGCGTCGCACCGTCCTGGGTGCTCCCAGGCCGTCACGGGCCGAGCTGTGAGGGTTGGTGTGGCCCTGGAGAGCTCCAGGTAGAGCGGTTGGGGGTTACGTCTCCTCTGTGTCGTCCCCCCCCCCAGACTTGCTGCATGGCCGTGGGGAGGTGTTGCCCACTCTCTTGCTTCAGCTGGGTCCCAGCGGGATGGAGGACAGGCCGGGCTGGGGAGGTTGGGCGGGATGCAGCTCACAACCTTTCTGGGGGGCGGGGGGGTTGGATGGGAGATGTTGGTTTGGTCTTGATTAGGATCTGTTGGGTTCGGTGTTGACTCAGTTCTGGGGAGGGGGGAGGAATGGGGCCTCCCTGAGGATGAGACAGGTTCTTGAGGGGACAGTGTTGCTGGTGGCCTTAGGTGACACCAGAGCTGGCAGCGGCCCCGTGGCACCCCAGGACACGGCCCACGGGGTCTGAGTAGAGGGGCCCATCCCTGTGCAGGGGCTGGCCTGGGGCAGGGCCACCCACGGGGACCCTGGTTGTAAATCGTGTCCTTATTTGCTCCTTGTAGCCCAGCAAGATCCTGTCAAGAAGGGGAAGCTTCGCATCATGCCTCCAAGAAAAGGTACGGGGAGGGGACACACACGGCTGGGGGGTTCGAGGTCCTCTTCCCAGGGGGATCACGGCCACCTCCTGGCGAGGAGATCCCCGGGCAGGGCCCACATCGTTTGAGCATCTCTCGGTTCTTGGGGGACTTTGCTGTCAGGACAAAGATGGACATGGGAGGGGGTTTCCTCAGTTGAGGTACCCTAAGCTTAGGGATCCTGTAACACCACCACCACCACCCCCACCCCCCCCATCCTGCTGGGAACATGTGTCTGGCTGGCAAGAGGCCCGGTCTGGAAGTGGGGGTGGCAGAAGTGGGTGCTGGGGGTCACTGGTGTGTGCTATGGACCGGGGACGCTGGCTGTCGTGTCCCCTCTTCTGATTTCCTCCTGACTGGCAATGGGAAGCTGCTTTTTGACAGGTCTGTTATGGGCTGTTTGGGATCTTCTGCCTCATTATCTGGTCTCATAAATCTCTGCCAAAAGGGTCCTGCCATTATCCATCTCTGGGTGTTTTATTGCTCCAGCTCTGTTCTTCATCTTCACGTCACCTTATCTTTAGCTTTGTTATCTTTGGTTTGTTCTTCATCTTCCCGCTGTCTGGCTGCTTGATGAAACCAGGCACAGATCTCTATGCCAGTGTAAGCCGATTCCTTTAACCCTTGCTCCGCTGGTCCTATACATCCGTGTCCAGTCATTCCGGATCATATGGGTGTTATTGTTTCTTACAAATCTATCTGGCAGCTGATTTGGTGAATTCAGCCCTTCCTCCTTGAGATGCCAGTGGGGACATCTCCGGGCAGCTCCTCGCCTTGGTCCAGGGCACTGTCCACTCTCCCAAGCTATCAGGGACCCTGCCTGCTCAGTAGCATCGTAGGAATGGGCTTGTAATTCCCACTGCCATGCAGGAGGCAAGCACTGCCCTGTCCCAATCCCAGCGGCATGAGACAGATGAAGTTGGGGTTTTCTTTGGGCATTTCATCCTGGGCCAAGCATGTCCTTTAGTTTGTTTGGAAAAGAGGAGAAAAAAAGGTCATTTTTTTTCTCCGTGTTTTGCTACTAGATATAAAGGCCTCTGTGGGTTTTTCTCTGGGTTGGGAGGAACAGAGCCCCTCTGTGCCTGGACAGGAGGACACGGGAGGTAGCTTAGCAGTGTGCCAACTCCTTACCGAGTTTGGGCAGTGTAAGGGCTTACGGCAGCCCTGCTGACTTATAGGTTCAGATACGGCAACAGACACCAGACCAGCAGCTTTAGGGATAAACAATTTATCTCTAAACAACAGTACAGCAATAAATACAGATCAGTAGTGCAATTATCCAGGTCATAATGACAGCAAATCCAGTAATTCACTAATATGGGACTAGACTTAATATCTGGGCATGCAAAGACTTACACAACCATGGATATCAGGCAGGGAGCAGGGCATGGCTTCTTCTCTGGACAAGCGACTTGGACCAGCCAACTGGGCTTGGGAAATCCCACATTCCCTGATGGGACTGTCCTTTTTAATTGTTGTGTTGCGGAAGCACCACTGGGGCTTGTAAACCCATCGTGACATCCCACATCTTCTCTCTTTCCATGCCAGTTCTGTCCTTGGCATGCACGGGGTCTGGAAATACCTTGTGAGGCAATGGTAGCCTTGCATTTCACCTCTTGTTTGCTGGAGGAAAGGGTGGTCATCTTGTTGTGGCGGTGTAAGACCTTGCCGATGTCGATGCCTCCCACCTCCCTCCCTGGGGGTGTCAGGCATGGAGGGCAGTTTGGTCATGGAGCAATGATGGGTCACGTCGAGTCAATACGGTGGTGCACCAATAAACCATCAGAATAGTGCAGGCTGAAAACCAGGTACTAATATGTAAAGAGGTCACTAAAACAAATTAAAAATTACTCAAAATAAAGATAGCAACTGAGGGATGAAGTAAGACATTGAATATTCCCATAGTGGGGGGGGAGACGACCCTAAAGGGCATTCCCACCAGCTGCATTTGACTATTTTTTGAGCACGTTCCAGAATTTGTGTGACCTGTGGTGGACAGATATTAACATTTGTTGTGCCTGCTCCCTCCTCTGCTTCAATAGTTGATGTAAGGCTGTGTGCTGCAAAAACTCTTCCATTAGAGATCAGGGTTAGAGGATATAGTTAGTTGACAGTACTTGACAAGCAATAATTGGGGCAGTATAGTTAAAATCACATCCAGGTAGGGGAGTAAAGTTACAGATACACAGATAAACTAACCTAGATAAAGTATCGTTATACATAGCGTCAATATCTGCAAAAGAATATGAAGATCATGAAGGTACACAGCCATTCCTGCTGCACACAAGTGTTGTCTCAGCGTGTTTATTGGGTGCGTTAGGAAATGATAGGCTCCCCAGGGAAATTAAGGCATGTATCAGAGACTCTAAGGGGATTTCCTTCACATGCAAACCCCAGTCCTGGCTCAGGGACACAAGCTTCCCCGTCTCCTGATCACCAGCCTTTCATTCCCTGCTGACACTCCCTTGGGTCACCCCTAAGGCATTTGGTAACAACATGTGATTACCATGATTTAGATGATCCCATCTGTGTCTGTGCTGAGCCTGGGTTGCTTGTGTGGGTGTAGCCAAAGTTTTGGGCTGGCAGAGACTGGATTTTTTGCCTCTGTGGCTGAACTGGCCCTGCCACTGTCACCCTGCTGTGTTTGATGGTCCGGAGCAGCCGTGCATGAGGCGTGCAGGTAAAGCTGTGGTGGTGACAACCTTGCACATGTCCCCTGAGTGTCCCTGTGGCCTGCACAGCTTCGCTGGGCTTGGGGAAAGAGCCGGTGGTTTGGGGGCATGAGAGGCAGCGTGTGACTCAGTTTCCCCATCCCTGAGCCAGGGTGTTGGTGTGCTGTGTGGGTGGTGGGGTGGTGCAGGGCACAGCACTGTCCCCGGACTTTCTGTTGGGGCAGAATGACCGTGGTTCTCATCTGTGGATATCTGGGCCCCGGGAGGTGTTGGGGACAGTCCTGTAGCCCTCGCAGCCCCCAGCAGGAGTGCAGGGCCTCCCTGAAGGTCTGCAGGGAGCTTCTCTGCAGCACCGCAAGGGCTGGGGAGGTGGGGCAGGGTGCCGTCCACAGGAACTTGCCCCAGGTCAGCCCAGAGCATAGGGCAGATGTGGCTCAGGCTCAGGAGACCTGTTGATTTGCCCGCAGCATCTTCTGGAGCTGGGGCATCTCAGGCTCATACATCTGGAAACACCAGTGCTCCCAGCAGAGACGGCCACAGGTGCACCCCTTGCAGCTGGAGGGAGGGCTGTGCCTGGTATTTTGGCAGAGATTCTCCTCTGCTGCTGCAAGCAATTCATGTGTGGGTAGCATTGCCTTGCACTGTGACAGCGTCCCCTCTTCTGGGTCTTGTCCCTCCTGTGCCACACGCGTGCAAGAAAAGGATCCTCGTGCAAGAAATAACGCGGAGACGTGTGAGAGGTGGTGCATTGCACGTGAGAACCGTCAGGGCACGGGAAGAGCCCTTCCTTGGGCGTCGTGCACTCGACGTGGCGAGTGTTGGTGCCAGAATGGATGCGGCCGTGTGCGAGCCAGTGCAAACACCCCAAGGCCGAGTGTCGGTGTGCAGGAGCGGCCGTGGGGGGCTGGCCCATGGGCCCGGGGTCCAGCTCTGTCCCGGCTGCATGGCTGGGGAAGGGATGCACGGCTCGGTGCCGGAGACCCCGCTGCGGTTGCTGCAGCAGCTCCGTGGCCATGGAAACAGCTGCGGGAGAGCAGGGGGATGCGAGGAAGGAGGGAGCAGACGGACCAGGGATGGACCTGTCTGACAAAGGAGGTGCCCAGGGTGAGCAGCTCCTTGCTGTCCTCCCGGCATGACTGTCGCAGCTCAGGCTGCCTCCAGGTCCCTGCCTTCCCCCAGTGCCTGCCAGCCAACTCCCTCGGAGCCATCCCGGAGAGGGATCCCAGGGCTCGGGGCACAGCGGTCCATCTCGGTGTCCCACATGCCCACCCTGCCCACCATGCTGAGCTCCGCACAGCATTTCTGAACCCTAGGCGGGGATGCAGCCGTGTGTCCCGAGAGCATCCCAGGCCCCAAGCGATTCGGCATCCCCACCTTGCCTGCTGGAGCAGTGAGGGGGACCGTGCTGTGCTGGAGAGACACGCTTGGATCCTTCTGGGCAAGGCTGGAGCGTGTTGGGGTCCCCGTTGTGGCGATGACAGGTAGGGGCTGAGGGGCAGCGCTGGTGGTGGGCAGGGTTTAACTCTTCTTCGCCCTTGTCTTGCACCATGAATCAGGAGGAGCCACGTGCCAGAGGTGGCCCGGATGCCTGCCCTAACCTCCGTGGATCTGTCCCGGCCCTGAGCAGGGGTGTTTGTGTCCATCCTCTTTGAGGGCAGAGGTTCTGCCTGGCTTTTCCAGTGGCAACAACTTTTGGGGTTCAAACCAGCCCTGTGTGTTTTGAGTGTGGGCTGGAGGGGGCTGAGGGCTTGTCAATGGTGGTGGGGGTTGGTGCTGGTGGCTGAGTGGGGGCTGTCCCCACATCCCCAAAGTGACTCATTTCCTTGGCCACCCCACAGCGCTGTCCCGGTGACCACCGCGTCCCTTTGTGGCAAGCCGATGGCCTCGCAAATCCCCATGAGCAAAGGGACGAGGGCTCCTGGGCTGGGGGGATTTTCCACATCTGGCAAATCAGGCTCTTCCCTCATCACCAGGTTTTACTCTGAGGCTTTTAATTCACAACAAAAAGAACTTTACGACTGCTTCTGGGGCTGGACTTGACCAGGGACGCTCAGGAGCCCTGTCCCGAGGGACCCCATCCCAGAGCAGCCTGTGACTGCTGCCATGTCCCCCGTGAAAGCCCTCCAGTCTTCTGGGAACACGGGTCTTTGTGCGGCTGCTCTGCTACCTGGGGAATCGGCAACACAGATTAACTCCCAAAATGTTTTAATTAAAACATAATTTCCCTGCGAGGAGGATCTCCAGCTATTGCCTAATTAGATGATCCAACCCGGGGGCTTTGCCGTGCAGGAAGAGACGCAGCAAAAAGCTTGGGGAGGGGGAGATCTGCAGCAGTCCAGTGTCAGCACCTCCCTGGTCCCCTGGCCCTCCCTGGCCAAGGTGCCCCGTCACTTCCAGCCTTGTCCTTGTCCCCAGCCACGGCCCAGAGCAGCATCTTTGGTTTGCTGGGTCGCTCGTGCTTGTGACAGGATCTGGCACAGGGAGGGCTCAGGTTTTGCAGATGGGTTGGTCTTGCCGTGTGTGGGACACGCCGTGGCTGCAGGGTGGCCGTGGGACGTGGCAGGGGCCCTGGGGCATGGGGGGCTCTGGCACAAAGTTCCCTGTTTCAGCCTGGCCAGCTGGGAAAAAAGGCAGAATGGGTCCAAACGGTGGGAAAAAAGTAAATGTAAAGGAGAAAAGGTTGTGCCCTTGTGACCCTCTGCTGTGCTGTGCGTTGCTGTGTAGTATTCTGCAGTGCCATGCTGTGCAGTGCTGTGGTGCGTTGCACATGCCAAACCACGCCAAACTTTCCTGTGCCAGGCTGCTCTGTGCTGGACTGGGCTCTGCCGTGACGTGCTGTGCCGTGAAGTGCCATGCCGTACTGTGCCATGTTGAACCAGGTTGTGCCGTACCGTGCCTTGCTGCGCCGTACCATACCATACCGTACTGTACCGTACTGTACTGTACCATACCGTGCTGTACCCTTCTTTATGCCCTTCTGCGGCCCCATGCCCTGACACCTCCTCATGTCCCGGACCTGCCTGGCATTCCGGGTGCTCCTGCGCCTTGGGGATGAGGCAGCCTTTCGTGCCACCCTCCTCCGGCTCATCCTCGAGTGGAGCCCAAAGGCTGGGAGCTGCAGCAGCGACCGAGGTGGGAATGCCATCCTCTCTGCACACTGGCTTGTGGATCCCGCTCTCTCTTCCCTGCCTGGGGTGTGGGGAAAGCTGGGACCCCACATTCCCGTTTGTGGTGCCAAGTGGGAGACGCGGGTTCTGGGAGGTGACGACAGCAACTGCACGGTCGGATGAAGAGTGGGAGACGATCAGAGCTCACCACATCCACGACCTGTAGCCAGGCACTGGTGCATTGGGAGCACCGATGCAGTGCCTGTGGCACGTGTGGCCAGGACCACCGAGGATGCTGGAACCCGGACGGGGTGGCTCCCTGCCTCAGTTTCCCCTTCTGCAGTGGGATGTTGCTGCATCGCTTCAGTGCTGCTAAGGGCACTGCAGCAGTAATGGAAAGGAAAGGCACCTCGGGAAGGTGTTTTCCTTATTCCTCACCCCTTCCAAGTGCTCTCAGCCCTTTTCCTGGCATCCCTGTCTCCGCAGGGCAGCCCGAGCCCCCCCCAGTCTCACTCTCCAGGACTTTCTAGAAGCAGCTGAGCCGACCTGGATCTGTCTGCATTTCCCGCGCCCTTGGAACCCTTGGCTGCCGGCAGCAGCACACCTACGCATTTCGGGAACCTGGTGCAGCTCCCACCCGGCCGGGCTGGCAGCGGCTGGTGCAGGGGAAGGCCGCGGTGGTCACGGTTGCCACTCGGGTGGCCGCAGATGCCAGGGCCGGTGGTCCACGGGGCTGGCAGCGGGAAGGGGGGAGCACACGCTCGGCGGGGGGAAAGCGGCTCGGCGTAACGCTGCGGGG
>JAVJGG010000017.1:28835697-28859994 GCA_035590195.1 Aviceda cuculoides
CTTTGGGTTTGGGGGTACCTTGGTCTTTTACAGGGCTGTGCATCCCCCCAGTTTCTGGAGGGTGTCCCCTCTTTGGGTTTGGGGGTACCTTGGTCTTTTACAGGGCTGTGCATCCCCCCAGTTTCTGGAGGGTGTCCCCTCTTTGGGGGTGGGACGCACACCGTGGTCCCATAAAGGGCTGCAAATGCCCCCTCTGTCACTGGAGCATTGCCGCTTTCTTGGGGGACCACAGCCTGTTAACTGCCCCCCCCCCCCAACCCAGGTTCCTGGGATCACTTGCTCCCCAGGGTTGGGAGGACCTTGCTTCTCTGTAGGACCAGTGACCCCCATACTGCTGGCGGATCACCCAGTCCATGGGTTGGGGAAGCCTTGGGTGCTATATAGGGGCTTTTCAGCTCCACCTGGTTACTTGGGGGGACCAAGCATCATCCCCCTGCCCCAGGATCACGGGGGACCTTGGTTGTGTATATGACCACCTCCTTGCAATACTGGGGAGCTGCCTGGTCCCTGCCATAGGGCAGACCCCCATCCCATATAGGCCCATGCACCTTGAGGAGTTTGGGGGTCGCCATCCCCCACCACTGACCCCCACGCTGTCACTCTTGTCACACCCTCCCTGTGCAGCGCGGGCATATGGGGTCCCGTGTCCCCAGCCGGCAAGCGCGGCGGGGTGATGCCACGTGCGTAATGGGGAGCAGCTGGTGGAGCAGCTGGCCGTCCCCCCCCGACCCGGGCCAGCGGGCTGCGCTAAGCTGCTGGGAGCTTTTGGGAAGGGCTGGGGGGGGAGTGGGGGGGTGGCTGGGTGGCTCTTAAATCCTCGCTTCCCGAGCATCCTTCCCTGGACTGTCAGCGCAGGGCGAGCGCAACGGAGGAGGGAGCCCCTGACCGCTGCCCTTCCTTGGGGGGTCCCAGCCCACCCCGAGGGCTGCAGGGTCTCTTTGGTGCTGCTGGCCGAGCCCCCTCTCTGCGAGGTGCTGGGGTGCCAGGGGTGAGTGCACGGTGGGATGCGGCAGGAGGGAGATGGGTGGGCAGGGTGCTGGGTCCCCCCCTTGGGTGATGAGGTGCTTGTTTTGGGGCTCAATGGGGTGCATACCGGGGGAGGTCCTGAGATGTGTTGGGATGCAGCACCTGCCTTCTGGGGGGAAAGGAGTGGAGCTGGTGGGCTCGGGGAGCGGGTTTCTACCTGGTGGGGCCAGGAAGAGGGAAGCTGGGGCAGGACGCATGGGTTCCGTTCCTTTCCTCTCCTCGTCACAGTGCTGACTCCGCCGTGGCCTCCGTTGAGTCATTCAGGTCTCCCAGCTGGTATTTTTCCACCCGCAAAACGAGGGGGATGCTTCCCTCCCCTCCGCGGCTGTGGCAGCCTGTGGTGACGGCTGCTGTGTCCCCTGGGGGACACGGCCCCTCTGCAGCCCCCCCACACCGAGGTTCCCTCGCCCCCTCTGACCACGGGACCCTTCTGTCTGGTGTGGGCTGGCAGTGATGCTCTCGTTGCAGGACAGCTGTCCCCGGTGCCCAAATGCTCGTGCCAGTGCCCTTTCCACCTGAGCTGCCCCCCTTGCTCAGGGCTTTTGCATCCACACTGGGGCTTGGACTGATTTTGGGGGGAATTTTCTTTTGGCAGTTTGTGCAGTTTGCAAGCAGGAATTTGCGGGGAGCTGTTGTCATCATCCGAGCAATTTGCAGCAGCCTGGAGCACGTAATAATCCTCTCTGCTTAGGAACTGCAGGGGACCCCAGCCCCTCTGCAAACCTGGGGGAGAGCTGAGCCGTGGGTCCCCGAGAGCCCCGCCAGCCCCCCTGGTGTCAGTTTAATGATCTGGCCCGAGGGGCGTGACATGCTCTGGTTGTCCCCTGGGATCCTGGCTCAGTGGCCAGCCTGTCCTGCTCACCGGGAATGGCAGTGCCACATCGGGCCACAGCTCCGCTTACCCACAGGTTACCTAGCATCTTGGGGAAGCCCCTGCTCCGAAATAGCCTGCAATTCCTTAGGGTGGGGAAAGGCAGAGCATTTCTGGGGACCTGAATGTGACTTTGAGGACAAAAGCCAGGCTGGTCCCTTCCCCGGTAGCGCTCATGGCCAGGCATTGCTGCGGCTCGTGGCCCTGGAAAGCATCCAGGAGCTGGAAAGCTCTGTGGGATACTTCGGATGAAAGGTGCATTAGGAATGCACAGGATTATTGGTATCTTTTTAATCTCTCTTTTAACTGTCTCTTGGCCTGGGGGAAGGATTAGATGGGTGACTGGCGATGTTTTTTCTCCGTGGACAGGACGAAGCACGGTGCGGGACACTTGCTTCCTTATGGGGGAGACCTGCTGCCTCCCTGGGAGGTGGTCAGAGGGGCAACATGGGGGGCCCGGGCCACCCTTTGCATCCCCTCTAATCCTGCAGCGCTGGCATCTTGCGCTGAGCTGGTGTTTGCGTGTGCGAGGCAAGAGCGGCGTGCTCGGCATGGCCGTGCCTGGGACCCTTGGCTTGTGGTGTGGGGCCGTGGCGACGGCCGTGCACGTGGAGCAGGGCTGCTGGGGATCTGCACCCATTTTCAGCCCGGTTTCGGTTTCCTTTTGCAGTCACCGGTGAAAATGGGGGAGCCAAGCTTTGACCCCAGCTGTGCCGACACCTGGCCCGGGTGGCTGGGGTCCTGCAAACCACAATTTTGTGAGCCGAGCCTTCAGGTTAGCGTCCCCGTCGACGGTGGGAGTTCTCTGTCCTGAGCCTGGCTTGGGGATTAGCTGCTTCACGGGAGATTTCGCACCCCAGGAGCTGGGGTGCTGCTGTCAGGCTTTGGCTGGCAAGAGACCACGGTTGCCCCACGCTCGGGGGCTGCGTGATGGCCCCGGCTGCAGGAGAAGCCCCGTGCTTTGTGTACCCAGCCGCCAGCAACCTTCCTGCTTCAGTGCCGTCTCCAGGAGGCTGGGCTTTAATTCAGAAATATGTGCAAAAGGCAGAGTGAGCTCGTTGGGCTGAAAGCACTCCAGGAACAGGGGCACGGCAGTAGGGAGAGCACAGGGGGAGAGCGGGGAGCAATGGGGCTGCGGAGATGGGATGGGGTTAACGTTTCCGTGCGGGGTTCCCGGTGGGGCTGGTCTGCAAATCCCCCCCATACTTTTGGCAGCTGCGGGGAAGGCAGCGTGTGTCAGAGCTGCAGCAGCAAGCCTTTGGGAGCCGTATGCCAACCGTCCAGCCCCGCAGCCGCTCACCGCAGTTTGTTTCCTCCACACTCCCTCGCTTTGCTTTCTGGTCGCCCCGGCACGAGCTGTCTCCTCCCACGCCAGTGGAGCTGGAAATAGAGAAGGTTCCCTTTTTTTTTTTTGTAGCAGCAGCTGGAGCAGGGGAAATGAGGTTTTTCGGCTACCCGGGGAAGAGGCGTTGTCGGTGGTGGGTGCCAGCAAGGTCCCTGCGAGCCGTCTGGGGCTGCCAGCGTGCCACTGAGTCACAGCCAGCAGCCTCACAAGCGGATGGGTTTTGCGCTAAATAAATAGCGCTCGGTGGGACTGGATGGCTCAGCAGGGGAATGTGAAACGCAATTAAGCTTTTTTTGGGGGGGGGGGCTTTTTCTTCTATGCTTTTTAACTAAATGATCTGCAAATTAACACTCATAGAGGAAAAGGGGCTATTTGTGGTGCCGGCAGCACTGGGGGCTTTCCCAAGTCACCCAGCCACCGCTCTTTATGGGTTTGTGTTAAACCTTGATGGCCGTGGCGGAGTCCAGGGCTTTTTTCCTGGTGCATTTCCAGATGGCATTGCCGTGTCCGGGCAGGATTTGACCCATGCAGTGAAGATGGGCACTCCTCCGCCTGGAGCAAATGCTAGAGGGGATTGTGCCAGGCCAGGAGCTGGCGTTGCTCACCTCGAACCTCATCAAACCTGGCCACTTAAGGGCTCGGGTGATTGCTTGTGCAATCAGTAATTGCACAAGAAAATGGACTTCCAGAGATGCTCTGCTCTTGGCTGAACCCTTTGCAGAGCTGTAGCTCTGTCACAGGTCGCTCTGCCTTGGGGACTGGAGTTGCTCCCCCTCCACAGGGACTGCGAACAACCCAGAAAGGCTGGAGAGAAAGTGTGGCTGTAGCCGGTCCCATCACGTTTCTGTCTCTCTGTAAATGAGGGTGTTCAGTCAGGTTTTCTGCCAAAGCTAAAACTGTCTGTAGGCTTTGATGGAGCCTGTCTTGGGGAAATAAGAAACCACAGAAACGTGTGTGGTCAGCATCTCATGAAGGTCCTTCTTGTGTTTTTTTGTTGAACATGCAAAATGGGGGGCGGGGGGAGGTTGCATGTGCCTTTTTTCTCTAAAAACCTTTCAAACTTGCAAGCCTTCCTGTGTCCTTGGCTATTCCGTCACATCCGGCTCTGCCCTGGGCTTGCAAAATGAACCTGGTTCTTAATTAAGCAGGTTTCAGAGGCTGGCCCTGATGCTGGGTGGACCCTCACCCTCCGTCGGAGCTTCCCCACCTACATGGTCTGGACCAGACACAGGACAACTGGTGAACGTCTCGCGTTGAGGAGCTGCCTCGAGGCCAGAGTTTGAGTGAATTTCCTGCTGTTTAAGCTCTTCCCCCCCCTCCCAGCTTTTCCCTCTGCCGTGAGTTGTATAATGAAAGCAGGCACCCATTAAGGTGCTTAACTCCCCTTCTTCTCCCCTCGAACTGGCACTGCCCGCATGCCAGGTACGTAATGCAAACCTCCCAGTGCGCAGCTCTACCCTTAATGGGTGGTTTCCCCTGCATGCAAAAGGGCTGGTGTGGTCTTAATGCCTGAGTCTAATCACCGCTGTGAAATATTAATTAATCTGGCCGCTATTGAAGCTTTGCATGTGCGCTGCGGTGTCGGAGTGGCAGGCTCGGCCGAGCAGTGAAGTGTAAATAATGGAGGGCCGAATCCGTCACTGGTGTAAGCTGGCAGCGGGGCTGATTTATGTCCCACCGCTCACCACGGAGTTGTTAAAGCTGGATTTGATGCCTGCATGACTCGAGCTGTCGGCATTTGGAAGGGGGGGAGATGGGAGGGAGCGCGTTTGGGCAAATTCAGGTGGGATTCAGACAAGTTGGCACCAGTGTGGATTCGGCCTCTGGAGCGGCTCCCGTTTGGGGGGTCCCTGCATGGGCTGGGGGAGCCCAGGCACAGAGTCGTATGCTGGGGCTCTGCGTGGAGCTGCTTTGCCCCCCCCCGGCTGCGGTGTCTGCCCCGACCAGCCCCGTCTGTGTCAGTGGAAGCGAGGCGAGAGCGGCGTGTGGAGGAGTGCCAGGGGGAAGCTGCGAATTTAATTGCTGAGCTAAAAGGCTTTGCGCCGACGGCTCCGAGAGGGCTGCGGGCGATGTCTGGGAGAGCGTTTCCATCTCGGGCATGCTCCTGTCCATCCCGCTCAGCGACAAGAGAAATACGTCCTGTCAGGAGCAGCCTTGGCTCGCCAGTCCCAGGCGTCTCTGCTCGTCCTTTGATGTTGGTGCCTCGAAACGTTTCGCTGTCTGTGCCTCGAAATATTTCTCTGTCCCTTCGTGCTGGCATCAAGAGATGTGGCTCCCTGTGATCAGCGCTGGTTTGTGCTGCCCTTGGAAGTTTGGGTTTTCTGCAATGTCCTCAGAAGCGTCTCTGCTCGCAGATGAGCTGTCAGCTTTTATAACACCCCCTTTGCAGATGCTGACTCTTACCAAAGGACACTTGGATGAGTGGCGATTAACGAGCGGCAAAGGGAACAAGCCGTGGTGCCCAAACAGTTCAGGAAGGTCAGGAACTATTAATTAACATCAGAACATTGCTCTGAATTACAGAGCTGCAGGGGCCAGCTGGATTTGGCCACCTCCCCACTTCTTCCTCCCCCCCTAAAGGTGGTAGAGGTCTAATGCAACCACTCAAGGTCACCCATCTTTTCATGGCTTCTCTTTTCCAACAGCTCTTCTTTGCACCGGGCTGATCTGAACTGCCCGATCTGCCTCCCCTCCCAGCTTGGGGGCTGCCATTGCCTCCCCCTGCCAGGGCACGGGGCACCGTGCAGCCCTTGCCCTGTTCCCGGCATGGCACGCTGAGAGGAGGGCGTTGGGCCGCGGCTTTAATCGGTGCCCTCTGCGTCTGGCTCTCTTAAACGCGATTAGGGAGAGATTTACTGGCTTGCTTTACACCACTGCTGGCCCATGGGGTTGTGCTGGTTTACATCGGGATCTGCCCTGGCTCCGTGGGGGTGCGGAGGCAAATGGGGGCTGGCTGGCACAGAAGCTGGATTTTTAATGTAGGTTTTCCTGCCTCTTAAACTGGTGGCAGAAGCGCAGAGGACCGCCTGAGCAAGCCTTTCCCTCGGGGGAGCTCACAGCCGTGCTTGCTTATGGCTGCAGGCTTTCCCCTGGGAATGGCTTTTGGGGAGGAGGGGGTCTGCAAGCGGTGCCCTACATCTCTTTCAGTGCCCGCCATCCCTTGCGGCACAGAGCCTGTCCCTTCTCTCTGCCAGCATTGTTTGTTTCTTGCCTTTCCTGATGGGTTTTTTTCCCCTTCCCATGGGCTGGGGCTCCTCACTGCATCCTCTTGCCCACCCTGGGGTAGGTGGAAAATAGGACTGATGGACTGCTGGGCCAACTTGAATATTGCTCAGTGACATTTCTAAAGCGTAGCAGGCAAATTTCATCCTTTTCCCCAGGCAGGCTCACCCACCAGGTGCCAAAGTGCTGAGGGAGTCAGAGGATGGGTTTGAAGGAGACTCTCACATTGGCTGCATAAATGAGCTTTTGCTAAGCAGATTAGGGAAAGGTCTCTGGTTTGGTGTGGGGCTTGGGGGAAGACAACGCTGGGCTGGTGGTACAACCCCTACCTTCAGGATGGTGGTTTTGCTTGGGGTTAAGAGAGCGACCTTCATGGGATATTAGGTTTAATGAGGGATTTTGCATTATTTAATTAAGATTTATTTGCAATCATTTGGAGTGCCCTTATTAAGTAAATTCCAGGCCTCGAATAATATGGCCATAAGGTTTTCCAGCCGTGCTTATTGCCAGGATGCCATTAAAATGGGGAGAGGGGAGGGGATTAACAAGGAAAGGCTCAAGGTCAGAGCACTGGTGAGAGGGTGTGTGGTCATTTCGGGAGGTGAGCTGGGCCTGTGTCCCGTTCTCAGCTGGCCGTACTCGATCCCAACAACCCCAGTTACAGCTGGTAC
The DNA here is from genome assembly GCA_035590195.1 of Aviceda cuculoides. NCBI lineage: Eukaryota > Metazoa > Chordata > Aves > Accipitriformes > Accipitridae > Aviceda > Aviceda cuculoides. Next base: position 28,842,833 of record JAVJGG010000017.1, read on the forward strand.
CAGTGAATCCCCCTCCTGGAATTGCATGCAATGAGTTTATGCGAAAGCCTCGGGGCTCATACCGGCATCAGAGCAGCTAAGTGGGGGTTATGCTAGCAAGCCGCAGTCGCTGGGACTGAAAGACTGTAATTATCCCCAATTAGATTGACTTTCTTGGAGCTGAGCTATCAAAGCAAAAGGCCCTTTTGGCTCACTTTGCCCCCCGACGAGAGCACAGATGTGACCCACCGCGGCTGAGAGTGGCGGTGAAGAGCCCGATAAATGCCACTGGGGTGCCCCGGGTGGGTGCAAGACGGAGGTGACACGTATCATGGGTAGCCGCCGGAGCCGATGCTGCTCCTGGGTTTCCCACCTTATTCCCTCCATAGGGAGAGGGTTGAGTCACGTTTCTCTAAAGCCTCGTTTTACCTGATCTTTAAGAAAATCCCTGTCCTTGGTTCCCACAGCGGCTGGCTGCCAGCAGGAGGAGAGCGTGACGCACCGTGCGGGTCCACGCTTGCGTGTCTGTCACATCCCTGGATGCTGTTTCGGGGTGTCAGCTCCGACCCGCTGAGCCTCCCCCCCCTCCTTGTTAGCGCTGCCCACCAACGAGCAATGCTTCGTGTGCCAAACGGGAGAGCTTCGGGCTCAGGGGACCTTGTAAAATCGCCCCTGTCCCCCGCTTCGGGGCCCTCCGAAATGCCCAGCTCCCCGGCCGCCCCCGCGTACCGGTGCAGACGCCGGCAGAGCAAAGCCAGCACCGTTCCCAGCTGCCATCAGAGCCGCCTCGGTGACTCAGCAGCCGTGCTGAAAGCTCCCTTATTTATTTAAACGGCTGCTCCCCGCTCGGCTGAGCATCCCCTGCAGCGATGCTGCCGCTGGGCCGGCACCGGCTGCTGCTTGGCAAGGAAGAGAGCGATACCCGGCACCCCGAGCCCCCCGGTTTGCCCCCAACGCGATGGCTTTGACGACGTGGGCTCTTGGCCCTGCGCTGCGGCTCTGCGCCGCTGGCCCTGCCTGCTCCTGGGAGATGCTGCACGTGGCCGGAGCAGGTACCTTCTCCCCACTTTGCTTTTCCATGGGGTGCTGGCTTGGATCTCCTGGGAGGGGGAAGCCGCTCTGGCTGCCCGTGACCTTCAGCGTCATCTTTCTATTTTTTAAATACCTTGTGCCAGCCCGGACCGGAGGAGTGCATTGCGGCTGCAGGGTTTTTGTCCTCGCGGCGGGATGCTGCCTGTCGGTGCCTTTGCTTGGGGCTGGAGCCGTGGCCGCGGTGCTGGTGCGAGGGGACAAGGTGCATTGGGGTCGGTGTGGTGGGTGCTAAAGGAAACTGGTGTCTGGGAGAAGGAACGTCTGTCTGAGACCCTTGTTGGGCAGCCTGCCTGGGGGGGTTGTCGCTAGCCCCAGCGTTAGGGTTTGGTGCTGTGAGGGTCTGGGGGGGTCCCATGTAGACCAAACGCAGGGCTGATTTCAGCCCTGGCATCAGGACCAGGCTTGGGTTTGTTGCTCTCTGGAGAGCCCTTGGAGGGGGGGAAATAAACCAAAAGAAAATCTTCCTCTTTCTTCAAGGTCTGTGTCATTTTTACTCTGCTTTTTTAAGGATTTATGGTCTCCCTGTCTGTGCCTGTGTATGTCTGGGCTGGGCAAAACTGACAGATGGCAGGGGTTTGGGGCAGGAAAGTTTCTCTTTCATGTTTCGTGTAAGCAGAGTAAAAAAGACCCTTTCAGTGCCCTGCTGCAGGGAGCTCAGCCCTCTTACGAGACATCAGAGAGTCTCACCCAGAGACACTGTGCTGTAGGAAGGCCTGTCCTTCTGCTGGGCCGTGGTGGGATCCTACCCGCCGGTGGTCTGACGTGGCTTTGGGTTGAACAACCTTCCTGCCTTCCCCGTCGGGACCATGTTCGTCCTCCCGCCCTGTGGGACTGATGGGTCACCTGGACCCCTCTCCTGGCAGGCGCTTTGAGGTCTTTGTCTGTCTCCCACTGCTGCTTTCTTTAGGTGAGGCCTTAAAAATCTCCTGCTTCTGGAAGAAGAGGTTGTGTTAGGTGAGAGGGAAGGCATTAGATTTAATTATGCAATTATTATTGTTGGGATCTGTGCTGCGTCTGCGCTTCAGTTTCATTCATCAGGATGAGGGTGGTGGATTGGGAACACGGCTGGTCGGTCTCTTTGCTCCTTTCCCAGGGCTAGGAATGTGCATTAATCCTGAAAATACTCTAAAGTCACATTTCTGGACATGAGATAATTGCCAAGGAGGCTGCAGGAGGTGGAGGGGACCTGGCTTCTTGACTAATGGGTTTGCTTACAGGGAAATTCTGCAGCTATTCTACAGGGACAGCTCATGGCCCGTGCTGAGACGCCGGCAGGGACGCATGGCCCGGCAAGTTGGGATAAGTCACGCTGCCTCGGCTGTCCTGGGCGAGGGGAATTTATTAAGAGGATTCAGGAGATCATCAGACGCTCGTTTGCGTGAATGGCAAACGAGAATTTATTAAGAGGCCAGTTTAAAGGTACTTTGGAAAAAGAGCAAAATCGATTGAAGGCGGCTAAGAAGGGAGGAGGGAGAGCAGCGGAGATGAGACTTAGAAATAAAATATCGGATAGTGGGAAGGTGCGGAGGGGTTTGCAGGGAGAGCGTGAGAGGCGGAAGGAGCTCTTTGCCACCGCAGCGTTGCTGGGAATGGTGAGCCTGGGGACGCCAAAAGGGGACCCCAAAGCAAGCGACAGCTTTCAGGTGGGGTGGGCTGCGGGCTGCCTCCCCTGGCGCGAGCGCCCGCCGTCGGAGGCGAAGCGCTCGGGAAGCGAGCGAGCCCATCGCAGGAAGCGAGCGGTGCCAGTGCCGGGAGCTGGCGCGAGCAGGCGTGAGCTCATGCGTTCCAGCAGGAGCGGTCGCCGGCTCCCACCGGCGCAGCCTTTGTCCCCCCAGCTTCTGCTTCTCGGCGGCGGTTGCCAAAAAGCAGCCCCAAATTACTCACGCTTCCCCGGGCTCGCAAAGGCCAGTGCTTTGGGGTGGCTGACACCAGTCTCCTCTGTGGGGTGCAGCATCCGAGTAACGCCGAGCCCCGGGGAAAAAATGCATTGTGCGGGGAGCAGGGGAATCCTGGCGTGCAAAGCCCTCGGAGCAGCACTGGGGAGGGTAGCGCATCCAGCAATCTCTTCCCCCCCCCCTTTTTTAAATAAACAAACTGCAGATATTCATCAGTGGCTGGTAGGCAGGGCAGCGCTGGTACAGCTTTATGCAGGGGCATGCATCAGGGTGGCGTTGCCCACGGATGCTGAACTCTCTGGTGCTGCAGCCGTCCCCGTTCTTGGCGCGTGTGGGAGCACGATGGATGCTCGAGAGCCCACCTGGAATGCCGGCCATCCCCGAGCCGAAGATGGAGGGTTCCCTGGCTGCTGTGGAGCGTGTGCTGCAGCCCTGAGAAACAGGATATGGCACAGGGAGAAATATCCAGGTTACAATCCCTTCCTCCCTCGGCAGCTCCCCAAAAGCAGAGCAGGGGATCGCAGCCACGTTTGGGATATTTAGCAGCTAGGGCTAATTGCTTTGCTCTGAGTTGGGATGAGGCTGATGCCCACCTGCGGAGTTGCCGCTGCGAGGGGTTTTGGCTCTCGGAGATGCTGCACAGGGCGCAGCTTGTGCATCAGGGACAACCTGCTGAGGCCCCTCAAAAAGAGAGGCTGGGTATGGTTGTGCCGATGTCCTGCAGAACACCAGGTCGCTTGGTGCCCCCCCTGGGGGAGAGGGACCGCGGTCCAGCAGCCCAAAGGTAGGGGGGCAATCGAATGTGGTTTTGGTGTTGCTCAACAGCTCAGCTTTGGGGCTACAAATGGGAAAATGCATTTTCCTTTCCCAGCCTTTATAAGATGCTTTCTCTTCTTTTTCTCTCTTTCTGTTTCCAGCAGTCCGCGGCCTCTTTATCGCTGCTGGCTCCATGGGGAGCGTGGGGCAGGGTGTAAGTAGTGTGTCCTCGAGTGAGTGGTTGGAGGAAAGAGGTCTTGGTCTGAGGAGCTGCAAAAGAGGATCTTGAGAGAGAGAAAGGCACAGATTTAGGGGAACTTTGGACACCTTGGTCTCTGGGGGCTGTTTTCTTGGGTGAGAAAAGCAGATAACCCTGCAGTCCTACGTCAAATGATGCTGGTCACCAGCCAATTCCTTGCCTCTCAGCTGTGGTTTTCTTTCCTTGTTTTTTTTGGCTGCAAAACTCTGGGATGTTGTCAGCTTGGTGCCCTGTCCTCTTCCCGGGCTTCCCACTGAATCCAAGGTTATGTTTTCCACCAAAGGCACCTCCACACAGGGATTTGCCCTGGAGCTGCGGATTTTGTCCCTGCTGACTGGCTGTCTTCTCTCTTCCAGGTGTGTGCGGCTGCTGCGGTGCGCTGCGTCCTCGCTACAAAAGACTCGTCGACAACATCTTCCCTGAGGACCCAGAGGTAAACGAGGCGCTGCTTCACGTGCCAAAGCTCCGTGCTGCACCGTGTTGCGGCTCTCCTGCAGCTCAGGTTGCAGGGATGCAGTGTAACCTGCCCAGAAATGGCTCCTGGGAGGCGGGTGATGCTTTGACTCCATACCACCGTGCCTGGAGGGTTGGGTTTTCCTTTAAAGCCCGTTTGTAAGCAGAAATACAGAAGCAGCTCCTCCAGCCACATCGGCCTGGAGGGACAGGCTTCCTTTCCCAAAGGTGCTGTGAAGATGCTGAGGATGAATGGATGGGAGGATGGGGGAGAGGACCTGAAGGCATACATCCTTCTCTTTGCAGGATAAGGAAAGCAGCTTCTAAGAGTGGGGGTCTCTTGGGGCCTCAGCCAGGCTTTCGAGCTCAAAAGTTGCTTATAATTCCAGGATGCGGGGAAGCTGGTTCCCTGCTTGTTGCCTCGCTGAATTAGAGATGGGGGATGCCCTGCCAGCTGCTCCTGGAGCATCCCAAATCCGGTCTCTTTGTCTACGTCTCACAGCTGAGATGCGAAGGCAGTGGAAGGGGGGTTCCTGGCTGGGGGTAGCAGGGCTGGGATTACCCAGGGAGGCGGTGAGCGCCTGTTTTGTCATGGCGCTGGCAGCAAAGCTGAACAAGAGAGGAGGCTGCTGCCGAGCTGTGCGGAGAGGAGGAAGCACCGCAGTTTTCCAGGCTGCGGGGGATTGGGGCTGGCAGCTTGGCACGCTTGTGTTGTTTGGCCTCAGTAGTGTGGAGGTGTTGATGTCCCTGTCTGCCCCTGTCCCCCTCGGTGCTGGGGCATTGCTAGGGGCTGGCAAACGGTTCTCATTGTATTTACAGTGTGGGGTGCTCAATGGAGGCTTGCACTGGGGTCACCCCTGGCTGTGGTGCATCAGAGAGCCCTCAGCTGAGGCTAAATGCAATCCTCACTTGCCTTCCTTTGTGTACAAGGTGTGGGGAAGCACTGGGACAGGACTGGTGTGCTCCAGACCTCTGGTGTTGCTGCCAAGGTTTGCTGCAGAGATGCTCCTGATGTTTGCCAGTTCTGGGTGTGAGGCCATGACGCCCTGCACTGCTGTCTTTCAGGATGGTCTGGTGAAGACCAACATGGAGAAGCTGACATTTTATGCTCTGTCTGCCCCAGAGAAGCTGGATCGCATTGGTGCCTACCTCTCCGAGCGGCTAATCCGAGATGTGAGCCGGCATCGATATGGGTAAGGACTGGGAGGCTGTTTCAGCCACCCCGGTGACTGGCGTAATGATGGACCACTAGATAGTAGCAAGGGCTCAGAGAAGGGGGAGGATGTGTGGGGTACACGGGTCTTGCGTGCTCCAAGGTGTCCTGACGCTACGAGCATGCTGCAGAGACCTGAGCATGTCCTGCCTCCGAAAGTGAGACATGGGAGCATGCAAGGATGTGCAAACTCTGCAAAGTTGCAAGGGACCGGGCAAGTTGGGAGCTATGTAGCCTTTCCCTGGCATCATGCTGTCCATGCTTGAGGAGTCTGCATGTGTATGGTGTTTGTCCCCAGCAACAGGACTGCCATCATCATCAGGAGTCTGTGGCAACTTCCTGGCCTTTAAAAGCCTACCGTGGCTCTTCCAGAGCCGGGTGGAAGTCTGGCTAGGTGTGGGCAAGCAGCTAAACAGGGTGGCCTTGGCTGCAGCTTGCTGGGAGTTATTAGTGACGAGCTTGGGTGTGTTGTACTCCATGCGCATCTCTATTGAGTTATGGTGACGTGGCAGAAGTGGGAGCAAGGATGAGGGGCAGCACTCTGACACTTTTCCAGAGACCGCATGATGGGGATGCGTTGGGCTGGATGGGGACTGCTGTGTTTGCTCTGTCCGACTTACCTGTGTGGTCCTGGCTGGGCCCCATCCCTTCGTCTTCCCTCCCCACATCGCTTCCAGCAAGGCTTTGCCATGTTTACTGCAAGGAGAGCAGCACCTGCCTGGAAGTAGCTGACTGCCCTGATTAGAAATGCTGGGGGAGCACGGGAGGGCTCCTTCCCTTTGAAATAGCTCCTGGATTGATTCTTGTTGTCTCCTGAACAAAGCCGCGGCAGACAAACACGGCTCAGCTTCGTGGTGCGAACTTCAGTCTGCCTCTTATCCTGGGGGAAGAGAAGCCAGCAGCCTGCCTAAGTTTTAAAGTTGAAAAACCTTCAAAGCCTCAACTGCATCACCCGTCATTGGGAGTGACAGGACATTCAAAGCTCTGCCTGATGTTCTGTGGTTAAGCGGCTGTTAACAGGCTCTGCTTGCTATGTTGGGAAAAGAAAGGCTTTCAAAGATTTTTTTTGACATCTAATGACAAGCCTCACTGGGTGGAGGGGGGAATATATTCCTTCCTCCACCGCCTGTGCATATAGGCACATAATGGGGTTGGAGCACTAGCTGATTTTCAAAGTCTAACTTTAAAATGCCTGAAATGGGTTTGGATCAACCTTTCGCTTGTAGGTCAGTGTTGGCTGGAGCAGAAGGATTTGCCCCGCTGCAGACACACAGCTGGGCTTTGAAAGAGTGGCTGAGCATGTAGGTACCTGTGTCCTGTGTGTAAAATGAAGATAGCCTTGATTTCAGGCCTGTTGGGTGTCATCTTTTAGTTACCTTTATTGCTGAAAGGAGAAAGTGCTCTTGTTTGAGTTTGCAGCAATGCAGCCCACCATCTGTAAGAGGGTGGTTGGGGTAGGTTGGAGGTGACAACTCCGCAAGTGTCCCTTTTCCCTCTTGGTGGCCTGTGTCCAGTTGTCCCCAAAAGAGAAGCCATGCTGTTGCAATAATATTGGGCCACAGGAAGTTGTTTTCACCTTTGTTTCCTACGAGAAAGGAGCTTGATGCTTCATGCTGGTCATTGGTCACCTCTTCATATCATTTTACTCTCTGGGCCAGTTTTAACCCAGTTTGGCAGATGGGTAGGAGCCTCACAGATCCAGGAATAGTTGGCTTCTTATTTTCGCGGTATCTGGAAGAGCTGTAGTGGTGTCTGAAGGACAGGCTGCAGTCTGAGCTCAACCTTGTTACAGGGCACCAGAGGATCTACTCAAGACTGGAGCCAGATTTCAACAGTTCTGGGGCCTTGGGAGAAGGGATCAATCTTGCTGTGTTTTACCAACTGGAACCTGGAAGTCCAGGGTTTGTCAGACACCTCTTTCTCCCTGAGAGGGCAGTTGCGTTCCCAGCTACCCTTTAACATGCAGGCGGGGCTGGCACAAATAGATAGGCAGCTCCTGCCTGCCTCGCTGCTGGCCAGCTCGGTGCTTTCAGGTTTCCCTCTTGCAGCACAAGCTGGTGGCTGCTGTATGCCACCCAGGCTGCAAATCTGGCCGTGCAAGGAGCCAGCTTGGAAAATGGAGGTTAAAGGAGGAATGCGCTCAGTGCAAAGAGATTTGCGCTTGCCACCTCCTGCTTTCGGCTGTGGCAGTTCTGGGCTTGATGTGAGCTGCTGTGGTACAGATTCACAGCTGCACGGAGAGCAGGAGTCAAAGAGAGGTGGTAAGGAGCTGTAAAGGTTGTTTTATTACCCAGGTCCCAGGTCCATGTCAGGTGTTTGGATACCCCAGAGGTCCTGCAAGAAGAGCTGGAGCTGTCAGACTCGGTGCAGTCACCATTTGGGTTTTTTGTGTATTTTGGGCAACTCCAGCTGGCATAAATGTCTGCTCAGAGCAGTCAGAGGCTGGGGATTGCTTCTTCGCTGGGCTTTATGCACACAGTGGGCAACCAGCAACTGGAGGTCAGTGTGGTCATTGCACAAGCAGGCCACCCAGGGGCTCCGGCCACCGCGTTGGTAATGAACCAGATGCTGTCAATGCAGAAAGCACCACAGGACAGCCTGTGAACAGACTTTGGCAGAGCCAGCCTGAGCAACTGGTCCAATTTGTCTTGGAAACATGAAGAAACACCCAACAAATTCTTCAGTTGCAGCATAATGAGCTGGCCACCTCTGTAACGGGCACCTGATGGAGACTCATTGCTGGGCACGAGGTTTTCCAGCTTCCTATGAGAGGCGGGAGTGTCACAGGACTGGTTTAATAGATAGCCTGGAAGATGCACTGTGGCAGCTTGCAGCGAAACCAGCTGCCAGAGGATAGTCTGTGGGTGAGCTCAGCCTGGTCGGGAGGGATGGTGAAGCGATGTGCTGTGCTCAGGGAGGCCCTCTGCATGGCCCAGGGACCCGTCACGGGTGCGTCCCCTCTTGCTCCTGTGTTCGAATCAGGTTCTGGGCTTCCCCTGTCCCTGTTCAGCATGCAGAGCCAATACTGAGTGACAGAATCCCATCCCTGGAGGGATCGGGGACGAGGTAATCCTGGCGTGGGCAGTGCTGCATCCTGGTCTGTGCACTTCTGGAGGAAACCCTGCTCACCCCGGGAACTTCTGGGGTGATGTGAATATGCTTTGCAGGGTTGCTTTATTGTGTATTTAAGCACAGCTTTTCTGGAGCACATCAGTCTAATTCTGTGTTCTCATCCTGTCCCTCCTCCCTGGCCAGGACCAGCCGGGTCTGCGAGAACAGTTGCCTGTGATGCTGAGCCCACCCTGTACAAAGCCCAGTGTTCCCTCACAGGATATAAAGACCAGTTCGGGGCAAGGGAAGCCCACAAGCAGTGCGGGGGGAGATGCAAGATGTTGCTGGCAGCCTTGGTCCCGGCGCAGCTGGGTCTTTGCTGAGAGCAGCCAACACCACCTAAAAATATCCCAAGGGTATTTTGAGTGTAAAATTTTTCTCCCTGGGTTGGCCAGGGCAGGAGGTTGGCGTTTTGCTGGTGGGCACCCAGGTGGTTTGAGAGAGGGGAGGAGGAGGGATGGCCGCAGGCCCATGCTGCTGTCGGGGAGTGACCCTGGCTTCTTCTCGCTCCCAGGTACGTGTGTATTGCCATGGAGGCACTGGACCAGCTCCTCATGGCCTGCCACTGCCAGAGCATCAACCTCTTTGTGGAGAGCTTCCTGAAGATGGTGGCGAAGCTGCTGGAGTCAGAGAAGCCCAACCTGCAGATCCTGGGGACCAACTCGGTGAGTAGGAGCGCAGTGGGAGGTGGCAGCAGCCTGCTGATCCCATCCTCTGCTTTCCACCCTGCCTGTCAGCGCCACATCTCTGCACAGTGCCAGGTCAGGAAATCTTTTGGGAAAGGATGGGGAGCAGCTGCAGGTGAGGATTTATGGTGTCCCCTCTCACGTGTCCTGCCATGCGTGAGGTTTCTGAGACCCTGGCTGTGCTGCCCGTGCACTGTCCCTGCTGTTTGCTGTCTGTGACCAGTCACTGGTCTCTGATCTCTGCTGCCGTGCCTTCCCTCTCTTGAATTCAGCTTTTCCTAAACGAGCCTGAGGACACGAAGGCTGTCAGCAGTTTTGGACAATAGACTAACTTAGGAGGTGATCCGCATGGATTTTGGGAGCTATTTGTATTCAGAAAAGGACTGGCTTAAACAGAGCTGCTGCTTGCCATAAATGGCTTAGCTGGACTGGGGATGTGTCGGTCACAGACATAAAATAAGGGGAAAGGAGAAGCACAGATGAACGAAGGTGACATCCTCCCGGCATCCAAACCGCTGATCCTGGCTGGCAGCCAGCAGGCACTTGTGCATGGCCTTTCTGCTGTTTTTTACTGGGAACGCTGGGTGTACCTAACACCCATGCTTGCGAGGGCTCTGCCACTGCCTGGTAGCTTGGCTTGGACAAGCAGCATCTGTCCTTGCTTCTTTCTAAGAGGCGATTTAGATGGAGATGATCGTCCTGTGGGCAGAAGGGTGAACTGGATAGATGCTCTCTCAAGCACCTGGGAAATGCATAGACAGCTCAGCTCTAAGCTTTAATTCTCTGCCATGTGTGATGGGGAGAGGGATAGTATTAATGTTTCTGCTGATGCCTCCCGGACAGGATAGCACTGCATCCTGCGATGCTTCTCTCCTCCAGGAACCAGCACGGTCATGGATGCAGGGTTGTAAATGCCTCCGCCGAGGCATGGGCAGCCAAGCGGAGACCTTTCACGCCCCGTTCTCCCTCACAGCTAATTGCTCCCAGCTGAAAGCGATATGAGCTGCCCATTGGCAAACCTATTAATCCACAGCCCTTGGAGAAGAGGGAGGATTGATACCTCAGTTGAAACCTGCTGCTGACAACAGCTTACCGTAGCAGTTTGGTGTGGCGATGCTGCTGTAAGCCTCGGATGTGCTGCAGGGGCTGCCTGGGAAAGCCCCTTGCAATGGGATCAGGGTCTCCAGGCAGCACCCGCATCCCTCTGCCCAAGGGTGGTCCAAGCTCCATTGGAGACCAGAGAGATGCCGCTTCCACTTGCTGTCCAAACTTCTTGAGACGTGCCAGAGCTGCCTGGATCCGTCCCAGTGGCAAGCAGCTGGATCTCTTGCTAAGAAAACTCCCTATGTTGCAGTGCAGCCCTGCCTGCGAATGCACGCAATATCCCCTTGCCCAGCCTCCGAGGTGTTCAGGGAATGCAGGGGTTGTCCCAGGGTCCAGAGGGACCTGGGGTGGAGGTAGGGTTTAAAACTCAACTCAGCCAGCATCTCCCTATTCGTGGCTGCTCTCTGGACACTCCTCAGGACCTTGGTGCCTGAGTAGAGCCCTAAATCCACTGGAACATGGCATGGAGCTGCACCTCATCGGGAGCTGCCGGCATGGAGCTGGGGAGGGGACAGCCCTCACTGCAGGGGCTCATGATGCCACAGCAGAGGCTTCAGCGTACCGGCCCCAACACGGACATCCTCAAGTGGGAGGCATTGGGTCAAGGAAAGACAGAGCCCTGCCTCATGTTTGCTGTCTGCAAACCTCCCGTCTTCAGGCACCTGTGGAGAGGAGAGGTGGTCCTGGACCGCGGATAGGTGTTTCCTTAGTGCTGCTGTCACTGTACTCAGGAATCAGGAGCAGGTGTTTTAATGAGGAGTCCAGATCAGGAATAATGGTTTAGTGATGCTTTGGGGGTTTTTGCCTTCTGAAGCGTGGCAGTATTGAGAGGGCACATAGCACAGAAAACTTGTGGGCTTTTATAGAAAAGTGAGTGATGATAATGAGACACTTCTTCCTATATCTGCTAATGAGGAATGTGCCTCAGGCTCGTGCTTAATTAGAGGGTGCTGTCTCAAGCAATCTTCACAATAACGGAGCTGATGGCAAAGGCGGGAGGAGGTTGTTTATAGAAACCTGCTCCAAGTGAGTCATTCTCCGCGGTGTGAAATCTCGCCTGAAACACATCTCCCTCCTCACACAGAGCCAAGGTGCTGCGCTGCGGAGGGGCTGATCCCAAGGACCAGCCCGCTGCGCTCCACAGCCACAGAGCTGGGGGCGGCAGCGAAAATCCACCATCCCATGATCGCTATAACCCCATCCGATAATCCCCGGGGTGAACATATGGAGCTGCAGCTTAAATCCACTTTGGTTTCTCATCCTTGTTAGGAGACTGCTGGGCAACGTCCCCGCTTTGGGTAGGAACCATCTAATTTCCAGCTCGATGTCATTCCCATTTTATTTTTCCTTGAACCAACACTGATCTTTCATTTAAACAGCTCTTCCCCCACCTTGGTGTTCCTCTGCTGATGTATTTATGTCTGATGTATTTATAGGTGGCAGCGTTATTCCTTCCCAGCCGTTGTTTTGCTTCTCCAAGGCAGCCACGCTCCTCGCATTCCCCCTGCGCTTGTTCCCTGCTCGTCCCAGACATGTTTTGGTTGGAGCTTGTTGGCTTCAAGCACAGGGGCCCTGAGCTGCCTAGCCCTGCACCCCTTCAAACCACAGCAGAAATAGTGTTGCATTTCAATGTTTTAAACTGTTTTCTCAGTGGAAATGTGGCGTGAAGCTGCAGAGCAGCTTTCGACTGGGATGCGGTGCTCATTAGTGAAAATAAGTCACTTTCCGTGAAGGATTGATGCCTCCTTTCCTGCTGGCCCAGCTCTTGCTGGGTCATTTCCATGTGTCCTGGTGCTGCTTTTTGCCATTGGTCACAGGTTGGCAGTGGAAGCTGCATGGGTATCTCCCCTAATTGCTTCATGGTGTAGCACTCTTGTAGGGGCAGCGAAGTCTTGGAAAAATGAAATAGTCTGTAAGCAAAAATGTCCCGTGGATGGAGGAAGGAGAGGCTTTGAGGCTGATTTTTCTCTGTTCTTGGCTGCTTTTTGCAAGTTTGGGCTCTGCTGGAGGCTGCAGGTAAAAAGTGGATGCAGAGAGGGCAGGCAGCTGCCTCCAGCTGTTGGCAGATGTGAACACTGTGCCGCATCCAGTGTCACTGGGCATAGTGGCACCACGCGTGGATGTCTGTCCCCTGAGGACAGAGGCGAGCAGGGCTCGCTGTGCCTGGCAGCCGGCCGGGGAAGCTGCCCCCGGGGCAGGGAGCCGAACCAGGAGGGCTGCTGGCGTGGGTGGGTGGGCTGGCAATCCCCTGGGCCTCGACAGCTTCCGAATAAGGAGCGCTGATGAGGCGGTCCTGTTTGGTTGCCCGACGGCACGAAACGAGCTGCTGTCATTGGCATGGGTGTAGGATTGATACCTGCAGGTACTGGCTGCAGAGAAGCTATCTCCTTCCTTTATTTCACGATGCTTCTTGGCCACGGGGTGCTTGGGACGGCCCTTCCAGAGCTGCCTCGGCGAGCCGCGTTGCTGCTCCTCACTCTGCATCCTGCCCTCGCCTCCGGTTGCACGTGGAGTTGTCATGAGCTTAAAAAACCTACTTTGTGAGCTGCCGGGTACAGAGGTTCCTTATATAACAGCCCTGCACTTTTCTGGTGAGTAAGAGGAGTTTATCAGTTGGAGCCAGTCCCTGCACTCTGGGAACAGTTCCTGGCGGGGCTGAGCCGGCTCCTTTCCTTGCACAGAGCCAGCTTTTGCAGCTGATGTTATTAATAGCCCGGCGCAGCGAGTGCGTGCTAATCGGCGCCTGTGCGATGCACTGGGACGGGCACACTGGCTTTGCCAGCTGTGGAGGGGCACCGGTGGGTCATTTGCCTGCTGCTGTCCTGGCAGGGCTGGATGCTAGCAAATGCAGAAAGCAAGTAGTGAGAAAAGCCTGCAGAGAGGGTTGGGGTAGAGAAGGAGCTCCTGTGCAGCATGGCATCTCCAGAGGGTGCTGAGCACCCTATGAAATGCCAGGTGGACAGGTAACCCCTTGGAGGTAGGTTAGGTTCTCCCAGCTGGAAGAGGAACCTAGTAGTCCTGATGCCTTGGCCCAGGACAGTTCGCCCGAGTGATGTGGGATTGCTCAGTGCGACCGCGGAGCTTTGTGCCACGCTGTCGTAAGCGATGGGGCTGCACCGGCATCGGCACTGCTTCGTTGCTCTCCCAGTGTTGCTGGGTAGCAGTTAACAGCTGGGCTGGTTTTGGGGATTGCTTGGGCAGGGAGCATCCTCTCCCTTCGTTGCATGCCCATGCAAATGGCCTCAGCTGTCCCAACATGCTGAAGCAGATGCAGCACGGGAGCACAAAAGCAGCCAGCAGCTTTCTCTGCCCAAAGTCTTGGCAAGCAGCTGCTTATGATTTGCTCTGAGTGGGACGATAAAGCACAGGGACTGTCTCAGGCCAAGGATAAACCTCGTCCGTTCGCAGCACCAGGCCCTGTTGCATGGATACAGGCTGAATGCTCTGTATGTTCCAGCCAGAAGCTGATGCCTTGGATTTTGTGGCAGCTTTTGTGCTATTGAGGTTTTATCTATTTTTCCTTGTTTTAAAGCTACCCCTGTTGGCATGGCTGGATGAGTTGAGGTTCCCTCTTCCTGCCCAACCCTTTGTTCCCATCTTTTCATGAATAAGTTTTGGAATTCAGAGGAAAGCTTGAAAACATGTTTATCCTTTCTTCCTCCTTAATTCTGTCCCTGAAAGCTTAAAAGCCAGATCTGCTGGTCAGCTGGCATTTCTGGCAAGCTCCACGCCTGTTGGCATGGCCATGCTGGAAGGGAGCGATGGGACCTCGTGCTGCTGGGTGCTGTGCATGAGATCCGGGATGTTGTTAAGAACTTGTTTGCAGTTGGTTTCTCCACTGGCATTTCCAAGGCTGTTTTCACCGCTGCAGCAGCGTTTGGGAAATGTTGGCTGGGTTTTGTGCTGTCTGGGAGGATGGAAAGAAGCTGGGGGCAAATTTATCCTGTTACTAGTGTGTGCTGCATATTAGGGATCCCTAACTCAGAGCCTCATTGCACCCCTAAATGCCCTTTACAGGGACCTCTAGGGGTTGCGGTGAGGTTTGCAGCATCTGCAGCCAGGCCTGGGTGCTGGGGGAGCTCGGTGGGGCTGTGCAGTGGCACGTTCCCACTTGGGGACCCCATGTCTTGGGTGCAACTGGGCAGCCTGACTTGTCATCCCGAGCACGCACTTTGCTGCTGTAGTGAAGAGCCCTGTGTCACATTGCTGAAGCCCACAAATGTTTGCTGGCTTGGAGGGGAATGTTAAGAATATTTTTGTGGTCACGCCCTCTGAGCCGACCCCCTCTTTCTTCTCTCCCAGTTCGTGAAGTTTGCCAACATCGAAGAGGACACCCCATCTTATCACCGCAGCTACGACTTCTTTGTCTCCCGCTTCAGTGAGATGTGCCACTCCAGCCACGACGACCTCGACATCCGGACGAAGTGAGTGCTGCGAGTGGGATGTCCCTGGCCTCGATGGCTCTGAGAACGCGTCCTGGGGGGGCTTCCCTGTGCCCCCAGCCTCTGCCTTTCCCAGAGAGGTGCCTGCTTTTGGGGACAGGTTGGATGTGGGCTGCACGGACTGACTGCTTTGTGCTGTGATGGAGATGCGCGGTGATTCCGCAGAGCTGGGTGCACTCAGGCTGCAATTCTCTACCCTCCCTTATTTTCCAAGCATCAAACCCTGTTGACTGTATGGGAGGATGAAACAGGAGCCTAGAAAAAACAGTGCAACCCATGTCCAACCTCTGTTGCTGTGTGGGATATTGTGTGCAGCATTACACGTGTGTGAGAGAAGCTGGTTTGCATTTTCTGTCCTGAGAGCAGGGCAGCTGTGCTCACTCTGACCACAGCTGATGACAGGACAAGGGACAAACGTGCCCTTGGGCTTCCAGCTTCTTTTCTGTGGCCAAAATGTGAGCAGGTAACACCTGCAGTCTGCCCGTCACAGGGCTGCCTCGGTGCATCTTTAAGCATTTATTGTCTCTGCTCCAGGGCCACAGCCCGTGGACAGCCGGAGCACAGAGCAGGAGGTAAGGAAGCAGGAAGAATCCAGGCCCCAAAAGGAAGGATGGTGAGGATGGGAAGAGATCCTCCACTCTTAGCAGAATGAATGTTCGCTCAAAAACTGCCTCCTGCAGCCATGTGGTCTGTTATTTTCCACATTTAAGGGCGGTTACATCTCTCTAGACAGCGTTGAGGACTGACTTGCTTTGCCGTGATGGGAAATGTACCCCTGGGGGATTAATTACGACTAAAGCAGACAGATTAATGTTGTTTACTGTTTCCAAGGCCAGGGCTGTTGGTGTCGTATTTAAAAAGACCCGGTGCTTGAAATGGCCCTGTGAGGCACTGATGGCGCAGCACCTGTGGCTCTTGCCAGGCAGCTCTGGGCAGGAGGCCACTGCTGCCAGAGACGAGTTTTAAGTAGAGCCCAGATGTCAGGCAGCATTTGAGCACATCGTGTTGGTGCTGTTCCTGGACCTGCTGTACCAGGGACTGGTTGTCTTGCGGGTGGGTGAACCCGTGAGGTTCACCACTGCTCATGGAGGCTTGTCTCCAAGGTCCAGGCTTGCCTCCTTCTAACTCTGCAGACTCACAGGGGTTTTTTTCCTTAATAAGGAAATAATGTTGAAGGCTCATTATTTTCACTTGACCTTCAGGGCACTGATGATGCTGGCTAAATTGCATTGGAGACTGGAAGAGAGAAATTCTGCAGCTCCTGTAATTAAAAAGGAGCGCACTGTTTTCCTGGGCCCTTGGTCCTGCTCAAAGCTCCTTCCTCAAAAATTGTGTCTCGGTCAGGTTATTGCCTTGATCAGATCTGCAAAATGTGTTAGGGACACCTCAGAGCAGGTTATTTAATGCATTTATTTCTGCAGATAAGCATGTGCTATCTTTCTCAGGCATTAGCAGTGGGTGTTGAGGGGCTGCTTTCAGATCTGGGAATCCTGCTGTGTAGGGAAATTTTTATTGATGACTTTATTGACTAGAGCAGAGTCAGGATTTTTGGACCCAGAAAGGACACAAGTGTCAAAAAGCACCTAGGCTTCCCTAGCATCCAGCATCCCTGTGGGTGCAGCTCAGCTCTGCAGCAGCTGGGAACGGGGCAAATGGGAAAACCCTCCATGCATGCCACTGCCAGAGAATGGAGACTTGCCAGGGCCAAAACCAATTCTTCCGAGAGCCCAGGCTCGCCAGTGCCACCTCTCCGTCTTGGCTAGTGCGTGCCATGGAGGTGTGTGGCTGCTGCTCGTCCAGCGGCCTCCTGGGGCAGATGGTGGATGGGAGCTGGCTGCTGCTGCCAGGATGATTTTTAGCTGGTTCAGAGCCTTTCCCGCTCGCATCTGTTTTGCTGCGGGAAGCCGTGTCTCTCAGGGATGCGAGGCAGTAGGATTGCCTTGGGGTATACCAGGCCTGGAGCTGGGATTGAGAGCAGCCCTGAGAAGAAGGACTTGGGGGTGTTGGTTGATGAGAAGCTCAACACGACCCGTCAATGTGCCCTCGCAGCCCAGAAAGCCAACCGTGTCCTGGGCTGCATCCCAAGCAGCGTGGCCAGCAGGTCGAGGGAGGGGATTCTGCCCCTCTGCTCCCATCGGGTGAGACCCCACCTGGGGTCCTGCGTCCAGCGCT
>JAVJGG010000017.1:28860094-28875064 GCA_035590195.1 Aviceda cuculoides
CCATTCCAGGTCAGGCTGGACGGGGCTCTGAGCAACCTGGTCTGGTTGAAGATGTCCCTGCTCATGGCAGGGGGTGGGACTAGATGGACCTTTAAGGGTCCCTTCCAACCCAAACCATTCTATGATTCCATGATTCTGTGACATGGTTGTTTACCGCACTCTTCCCACCCTCCAGCACGTCCCATTAAGTCAGGCTCAGTGTTTTGCAAACGCAGGCTGATTTTGTCCAGACCCAGCTTAGCTCCTAGCAAGCCCTCTCCTCCTCTTCTGCCCCTGGAAAACTGCCCCTCCCGCTGCCCACTGCTGCCCCTTCCCCACCTTGTCTGCTCCCAGATCCCGTCTCAGATCCCTCCCGAAGGTGGGGTCCCCCGTCTCCACCAGCCCAGGCACCGGTTGGCACAGCCACCGGCACTGTTTAACCAGGTAAAGGTTAACCCAGGTAGGCGCCCGCCCTTACAGCCCCAGTTCCTGTCCTGCTGTGTTTTTCCGGCTACGGAAGCGGCAGGTGGATGTTTGCGGGATCGATCGGATGCTCTTTACCATCTTTGACAACTTCTTTAATCTTTCCGTGCTCCGGTTACCCGAGCCGGTGACATTGGCTTTTTCCCACCTTTCCGTGTTTAGACTGGAGCTTGTTTGGACTAGAGATGAGTTTTATTGTGTATTCAGCCAGCGGCACAAAGCGCGCCTGGCGTTAGGCAGGGCTGTTAGATACTCGCATAAACCAGATGATCCATAATAACAAAGTGTTTGTTTTCTGACTCCCAACGTGGAAAAAAAAAAAAAAAAACCCAAACCCTCTCTGCCCCCAGCTCTGTGCAAAATCCAGTTGTCCAAAGGCAAACCCGAGCTGCTCCCTGCCGGTGCTGCCGCGCTCAGTGCCCGGTTATCTGCATAAGCAATCGAGGCAGGCGAGCGTGAGCTGCCTGCCGGAGCCCTCCGTCCCGCTGTTATGGGAACACGCACGGTTGTGCCTTCTTTATTGCCTGTTCGGCGGGCAACGACTGCAGAGGCAGCCCGGGGAAAGGCTCGCTTGAGCATTTTATAGCCCTCCCGAAATGCAAAGTGTTCCTCTGAAATGATCCATGGCAGACGCGTGGCGAGACTCTGACCGTCTCCGGCTCGCTCTGCGCCGGGGATGCTGCAGGAATAAATAAGAAGGGGGGAAGCTCTGCGCCAGTCATCTCGCCTGGGGGGCTGGTTTTGTTTCCCAAGGGGGACATTTCTGCCGGGGAGGAGGGAGGGAGCTGCGTGGCATCAGGGCCAGCACCCCAAAGTCCTGCCTGCGGGAAGGGGTCTTCTGCAGATCCAGGAGAAACCCCTCCGGCCAGGAGCCTGCTGAGTGGGTGCAAGGCAATGGGACGCATCCTGCACCTCCTCGCCCTCGGGGCCGGGCTGGCTCTGCAGAGGGGGTCCCCGCTTCTCGGGAGCCTCCCCACCCCGTGGAGAGGGACCCGCAGCCGAGCGGTGAGGGCGGTGGGAGAGCCGTGGGCACGGAGCGGGACCCATCCCTGCTGCTGCCATGTGTGCAGCGGGCACATCCTCATCGGAGCTACTTTTTGGGGCAGGAGTCACACGGATTTGTTCCAACGGGCACTCCAGGAGGAGGTAAATCACACCCAGGAGACATCTCCTTGTCCCCACCACCTGGAAAGACACCTAAAGCTGGGCTGTCACACCGACCACGCTCCCAGCAGCGTTTGCGAGCCACCTCTCTGCCACAGCTTTCCCGGGTGATTCCCATCCCTTCTGCCTTGCTCACCAGGGCAGCGGGATGTTGTCCCAAAGGGATGAAAAGCCCTTCACACGTCCTGCTGGCAAGTGGGAGAGGGACACAGAGTCACATTACCGAAGGTGAGGATGGGGCAGACCGGCACTTCGCAGGAGTGAGCAACCAGCCAAGGGTGGGACTGGGACGCTGTGGAGGGGGAGAGCTGTGCAGAAAATGCCCCAAGAGCTAGGCTGGCTCTTCCATTGGTTTGGAGATGTGAAAATTGTGTGAATCGTTGGTTTGCTGCTTTTAAGAGGAAGAGAAGACAGGCTGTGCTCAGAGGTGGGCTCACCCATCGGCTCTTTGGCGGTGGGATGCCCGTGGGTTGAACTGGCCTTTCCAGAGCCACCTGGAGATCATCCACCACATCTTCCTTCACACCTTCCAGCTGGGGGTTTCAAGGACCAAACGTCCAGCTCCTTCCCAAGCCCGACAGCCCGGTGGTGCCGTCTGGTGTGAATGCAGCAAGTGGGCTTCATCCAACATTTTAATCCAAGAATATGGAGGTTTTTTCCCCCTTATTCAACTGTTTCCTTTGCCATCAGCGTGGCATTATGTAGGGGATGGCAGAAAATGGTTTCCTGGGGTACTGCTCCCCTGCCGTGAGCAGAGTTTTGGAGAAACCAGGAGTTGAGTCCCAGGACCCGGGCTGGGAGGCAGTGGGCATGCTTAATGGGGCCCACGTGGGACACGTATTGCGTGGTGTAGAGACCGCGGTGGGGGGATGCCCGCACTGATAGGTGGGGATGGGAAGCGCAGAGGGATCAGCTGGGATCATTCCTACCTGCATAGATGATTTGGTGGGTCCAGAGGAGGCCATGAAGATGATCAGGGGGCTGGAACACCTCTGCTGTGAGGACAGGCTGGGAGAGTTGGGGTTGTCCAGCCTGGAGAAGAGAAGGCTCCGGGGACACCTTACAGCAGCCCCCCAGTACCTAAAGGGGGCTTATAGGAAAGTCAGAGAGGGACTTTTAACAAGGGCATGTAGTGATAGGACAAGGGGTAATGGCTTTAAACTAAAAGAGGGGAGATTCAGACTAGATATAAGGAAGAAATTGTTTACGCTGAGGGTGGTGAGACACTGGCCCAGGTTTCCCAGAGAGGTGGCCGATGCCCCATCCCTGGAACCATTCCAGGTCAGGCTGGATGGGGCTCTGAGCAACCTGGTCTGGTGGAAGATGTCCCTGCCCATGGCAGGGGGTGGGACTAGATGACCTTCAAGGTCCCTTTCCATTCCAACCCAAACCATTCTGCAATTCTATGATTCTATAACTGGGGCATCACCTGCATGAACCCCTCCAGCAGCGCAGAAGTCAGCATCTTCTCTCCAACTTCCTGCACAGCTTCATCCATGTATATATCTGTATATAAATGTAAAATAATGTATGCTTTATAGATATGTAGCATTTTGGTGTCAATTTGTTCCCTAGGATCCGGATGTCTGGCATTAAAGGCCTGCAAGGAGTGGTGAGGAAGACGGTGAATGATGAACTCCAAGCCAACATCTGGGACCCACAGCACATGGACAAAATCGTGCCCTCACTGCTCTTCAACTTACAGCACGTAGAGGAGGCCGAAAGGTGCGTGCTTGCTGCTGCCGTGACCCATCTGCTCTGCCAGCGGCTTCAGGGCCCTGGGACTGGTTTTGCCAAGGTTTTGCAGGGCAGAGGCATTGCAGGCTGATTTGTGCCTGCAGCTCGTGAAAAATGCGGTGAGTGGCTAGAGGGGAAACCCTGTGAGTATCTCACTGAAGGATGCTGCAGGTGGCAGGAGCTCTGCGTGTCACCCGGTGCTGTGAAGGTTATTGCTATCTTGGCCACTGCAGGGCACCGTGGCTCCCGTGGAGCAGAGAGCTCTCTGCACTGTCCCTGCAGTTAAGGCATGCTGTTAGCAAAGTCTCTGAGCTGCCCATTCAGTGGGCTGACCTTTGTGAGGGATTACTGCTTAAATGTTACCGAAGCAGTTATTTTAAAGGCAGGCAAGAGCAATCTCAGGAACTAAAATATGGCTTTGCTCGCTGACCCTCCATTCTTCCAGCGTAACCCCCTGCTGGCTGCGTGCTTGCCACCAGCTGGGTGTTTGAAGGGGAGATGCTTAGCTAAGAGCAGAGCAGAGAAGCAGGCATGAATTCCTCCTGGGATTTTCCTTTTGAAGGTTGAGAGAGATGTGTCAGCCCTGGGAAGTTGGCTTCTGACCAGATGCCTTTTCCCTTTTTCTTGTAAACTGAAGCATCAAGGTGATAAAAGCATTCATGGTGTTTGTGTGATGCCAAACAAGCCCAAGTGTGGGAAAAAGGGATGGATCTCCTCTGGGATGCGTGTGTTCAGGGTGACTTGTGCCGGGCTGTGACTGCTTTGCTCTTCCTCCCCTTGCAAGCTGTGTTCACCCTGGGAGGACATTACGTCCTGGGTCCTCACTGATAAGATCCTTTCCCCTCCAGCACTGAGCACCGTGATTGTCGTCCCAGTCCCAGGGATGCAGGGGCTGTCCCTGCTGCCTGGCACAGCCTGGCGCTGCAAGCAGGGCCATCCTGGCACATCCCCCTCCTCTGCAATCCGTGCACCCATGCTGCTCTCTGATCTGGCTCAAATCCAGCAGCGCGTTATCGCTGGGCTCTACTGGGATGGAGCTGCGTGGCAGGGTGACATTTGGCTGCTGTGGGGTGGCTGTGGGCTGTGTGAGGGGTACCCCACGGCCCTGTGCAGCACGGGGTGCGGGCAGATGCCACAACCGTTTTGCTCCAACCCTCCCTGGCCGGGTTCTGTGCCTCTTCTCCCCCACTGCCGCCACACACTCAGCGCCACTCTCATCACCCTCCTCTGCTTTCACAGCCGCTCCCCCTCCCCGCTGCAAGCCGCCGAGAAGGAGAAGGAGAGTCCTACGGAGCTGGCGGAGAGGTGTCTGCGGGAGCTGCTGGGCCGAGCGGCGTACGGCAACATCAAGAACGCCATCAAACCCGTACTCATGTAAGTCGTGCATCCCTCGTTTTTGGCACAAAGGAAACTGAGGCATGGGGAAACAGCCAGTGCGGGTCAGAGCTGGCACGAAGGCATGGGCTCCTCTGGCTCCCCTCGGCACGGTACTGGAGATGGGAACTGGGTTTCAGGCTGAGCTCTCGTTTTTGGATGCGGTGAGGGAATATAGCATGGGATAGATAGCTGTCGCTGAGAAAAGTCACCCGGGAGAGGAGTTTGTGTCCCTGCCCTCGCCTGCAGGGTTTGGTCCCTGCTGCTCCTGGCTGTCCCTGGTGCTTGGTGCTGCTTTGCACCCCTGCAGGGTTTGGGGGACCAACAGTTACTTTCATCTCCATTTCCATCTCTTTCCCAGCCACCTGGATAACCACTCACTCTGGGAGCCGAAGATCTTTGCCACTTGCTGCTTCAGGATCATCATGTACTCAATCCAGGTGGGGAGCTGGCGGGACTCTGGCTGGCGGCACCGGTTGGGGATGCATGTGCATGCTTGGGAGCATCCGCGTCTGCCTCCACGGCTGGGCTGAGTCAGAGCCGCCGCCGCAGTGCCGCATCCCGGCAGCGCCGAGTCCGAGCGCTCGCAATGAGTTCGGCCACCAAACGTGCCCCAAAATGGGCTGGAGACAGGCACAGCCCGGGTGTATGGCAGCGTGGGCTGGGGGCCCCATGGGTGTGTGGGGAAATGGCTGATAGGTGTTAGTTAACCTGGCTGTGCGCCAGCCGTACGTGTTTTAGGATGCTGCTCATGGAGCTTGTATCTCAGTCCCGGGAGTGATTCCTTCCCTCTCAGCGAAAAGCAAAGCTCTGCTGAATCAGACGGGCTAGCAGCGTGCTGTGAAACACTCCAGAGGAAGCAGTTGGGCTTCCATGGAAAGCTGCCTCTTTCCAGATCGTTGCTGTGTAAATCAATCCAAGCTTCTCATCCCCACAGAAAAGGAGAGGGGCTGTCTGGGGTGAAAAGTGCCCTGGGCAAACCAGGCATCGCGACAACACCTGCAGCCCAGCATCCCTGTCCTTAGACATGGAGATTCTCAGAGACAGACCCTGCCAGCCTCTTCCCTTCTCAGTGGGGGCTATGGAAATGCAGTTTAGGTAAACCCCAAAGTGATGGGAAGAGGTCCATCCTTTCTTCTTCCGTGTGGATCTCAATGAAACTCTATTTGCATGGGTCCCTGCATGCTGTTGGGCATGGTACTGCCTTCCACCCTGCTCCCACTCTGCTGAGGCTGTCCCACTTCACCCCTTTGGAAGTTGCTTCGCTTTTGGACTCAGCCAAGCCACAGCTCTGCTTGGAGAACTCTTACAGTGAAAAGCAGATTGCCCCCCCTGCTCTCGTTTCTTGTTTTTAATCCTGTAAACTGACTAAAACCCTTTACAGTGGTACTAGATTTTATAAAATCCTGTTAATGCATATTGGAAGTGTCAGGTCACAATAACTCAGCAGGACCCTTTTGAAGTATAGATGTCTTTGGGAAACCCTGGCAAAAATCAAATCTTTTCTCCCTGAAATCCCCAGGATTAATTGTCACAATTTCCTTAGATCTGTACAGCTCTTTACATCATTTTTCCTGTGCAAATTGCTCCAAGCTTTTGTTCAGTCATGTAAAACAGGCTTCTTCCAGGTGCCTCCTCTCATTTTGCATCCGGAGCTGTCTTGGAAAGAGCTGGGCAGGTACTCAGTGTGGCTGGGCACATGTGCAGGATTTGTCCCCAGTAGCCGTGTGGGTTACAGAAACGGGCTGTCACCTCGTGCATGCAACACCCATGTTGACGTTCATGCTCTCTTTCCAGCCACAGCACTCCCATCTCGTGATCCAGCAGCTCCTGGGGCACCTGGATGCCAATAGCAAGAGCGCGGCCACCGTGCGTGCAGGCATCGTGGAGGTCCTCTCAGAGGCAGCAGTGATTGCAGCCTCCGGATCTGTTGGTAAGTGAATAAACTTATCCTCTCCGTCCATCTCTTTGCCCTTTTATTGCGGTGGGAATGGTGAAGAGGTGCCAGACGTTTGGGCTGGGCTCTGGCGTGCGCCCAGGTGTGAGCTGGTGGTGGGGGATCCCGTCTGGAGTATCCATGGGTGCTCGGGATCTCTTCTGTGCCGTTTCGGTGCTCCCAAATGCAACACCCGTGCCCACATGCAGCGACCTAAACCTAGAGGGCTGAATACAATGCCAGCCCTTGCCTTTTGTGACAGGGGGCAAAGGGATTTTCAGGGGCTTGCTGTGAATATGCTGAGCTGACGGCGCTCCTGGAAGGACATTTCTCTCCTGTCTTGACAGGAGAAGCTGGTGGGGGTTAAAAGTCACTTTGTGTCTGGCCAAACTGTTTTCAACCTGTTTATGGGGTGACGGGACGCACAAACCACATTGTCCTGTGGGAAACTACGGCCCCCATCTCCATGGGGAAAGCTGCTGCTCTCCTCCGGCGATGCTCCACCGTCTCTCTCTTCTCGCCACCCCAGGCCCCACGGTGCTGGAGGTCTTTAACACCCTGCTGAGGCAGCTGCGGCTCAGCATTGACTACGCGCTGACGGGCAGCTACGACTGCGCTGCCGGCGTCAGCACCAAGATCATCAAGGAGCACGAGGAGAGGATGTTCCAGGAGGCCGTCATTAAAACCATAGGTGAGGTGTCCCGCGGTGCCCGGGTGCAGGCTGTGCTGGTGGGTGATCCCCTGTGCAGTGGGTTTCTGCCTTGTCCGTCTACAGGATTATCTGGGGTGGAACAAAGCCACCCTCATCCTAAAAGCGGTGATGGGAAATGAGGTTTATCTGTTGCAGCGTGCTGCAAGCGTGGTGCCGGGTTATCGGCAGGTGGCATTGCAACCCCGGCCATCCCCGGCAGAGCTGCTTTGTGCAGGCAGAGTCGTGTTTCTCCCTGGGTAGGAGACCCCCAGGAAGGGAGGGAGAGAATGGAAAGAGGGCAGGCAGCAGCCCGCTGCAGCCACTGAAGATGGGGATGCACCAGCCCCAAAAAAGGAAGGGGTAGAGGCAGGGGTTGGCATCTCTCAGCCTCCCCCTGCTTGGGCCTGGGAGGTGTTTTGAAGGGTCTTGAATCACCCCGAAGGTAAAGCTGCCTGCGGGTGCCAGATCCAGGCAGGCCTCATCCTGTCCCAGCCTGGCTATGGGGGTCCGGCAGCCAGCTTGGAGCGGGACAGGCGGGCAGACCCCATGGCACTGGGTGCTTCTGGGGATGGTGGGCTACGCCTCGCACGCTGCCAACTCGCTCTTTTCCCCGCAGGGTCCTTCGCCAGCACGCTGCCCACCTACCAGCAGTCTGAGGTGATGGTCTTCATCATGAACAAGGTGCCACTGCCCTCCTCGCAACAGTCCATCGAGGCTGGCAAAGCTGGGTGAGAACGGATGCCTTCCTCCCTCCCCTTGCTCCCCTCTGCCTTGCTCTCCCTGCTGCTGTCCTGTCAAGTCTTTGAATGCAGGGCTGAAAGTGCTGAGGAGCTCCTGAAACTGTTCCCACCTTGAGGTGGCCTTTGGGGACAGAGTGGAACACGGGCACATTATCGGAAAGGCTGAGCATCGGGAGCTTCCGCCGAAGAGCAAGGGAAGCTGAGCAACGTGCGATCCTTGTTTAAAATGCTTTGCTGTCTGCTGCAAATGCGATGACAAGGGCCTCTTGAAACACTGGAGCATCAAGGGGAAAAGGTGTTTACAGGCAGTGGCGCTGCAGTTGAAGTCTGCATTTCTTAGGGTACCTGCTGAGAGATCCAGCTGTCAGGAGCTCGGTCCTGGGGTGTCATCCAAAACTAGCCAGGAACTAAAAATAACGTTCAGGGGAGTGACTTGGGATGTCTCAGGGCAGCGAGGTGGCTGCTGGTGGGTGAAGGCTGTCCGTGGCTTTTGAGAAGCTCCTGTATGGCTCCGTGGGACTGGCTGCTCATTGCTGTCTTCCCCCGCTGGCGCGTGGCCCCTCTGAGCTGCCTCTGAGCTTTTATTAACACTGAGCAGGAGGTGGCATTTATACCCAGCGGTGGAGGAAGGGAAGGAAGGGAAAACACCCAAACAACATAATTGCTTAAGAAGTGTGGGAACAGACCATGAGAGCTATTTGGAGCGAGGGTATCAGTGCTGAAACATGTAGGTAAGGAGCAAACAGATTTTCATGCTATATTTATCTTCAAAGTGCGGTCAGGCTCTTCCCACTTGTCTCTGATGGGAGAGAGATTTTGCTGGCTGATAGGAGACACGCTCTGCTCCTCGCTCACATGGGGGTAATTCCTGATGCCTGTGTTCAATCCCAGCTCACATGGTGGGAGACACACTGGGTGCTGTGTGCCCTTTGGCCAGGACAGCTTTCCTTGCTGCAGGAGCAGAATTGGGCTCATAGCCCCAGGATGGCAGCCGCTTCTCAGCGCTAGGCTGGCTGTGCCAGGCTGTTTGTCACTGCTCCTTTATCAGCTCCCTCGGGAGCTCCATGTGAGCTTTCTCCGGGAGAGTTTTTAAATCTCATCTGACGGGATGTGTGAAGGGATGGTGCTTGCTCTGGGTGTGTAGGTGAACCAGGAGTTTGCAGAGGAGGTGCAACCTGCAGTTCAGCTTATGGGGATGCTGCCATTTGCAGCGTAGCTTAGTCCCTCGGCAGAGGTAGGCAGCACAGGCAGTGTGTCATGGGACAGCCTGGAAATACATTGGGAGCTCCCTGTGACCCCCGGGGCTAGAAAGGACTGAATTCAGACAGTAGAGAATTCAAAATGTCTTCTTTTTTGCATAAAAAAACCCCACATCACTGAAGTGGAAGTGTGGTTCATGGTGGCTTTGCAAGAAGCAAGATGGGAGCAGGGGTACCTCCGTGGACAGGAGGGCTTGGATCTTACCAATTTTCAGCTGCTTCAAAGTGAGGAGCCTGTTCAGAGCCAGTGCCTGGTGTTCCGTGGGAGTCACTGTGGAATGGGGACATCCAGAGGCTGGTTCATCATCCTGAGCTCGGCTTGCGCCTTCCTGGAGATGCGAGTGCTGCCTTGTTTCTGATGCCTATGGCAGGATGTATACTTTGATATTCATCATTCCTTTAGCAGCCTTTCTGCTGGCTGTTAACTCTGGAGCTCATTTGCTGGAGACCTCTACAGCATGGCTGTTTGTGGTGGTGACTCTCAGGAAGTTCGTCCTGCCCTTTCTGAGGCTTTTCCATCCTTTGGGTATGGAAGGAGGGTTGTTTTGTTTTCACTTGGATTTTACCATTTGTTTCTTCTCTCCATGGCAGGGAGAACCGGAATCGGCTGACACAGATAATGCTCCTGAAGTCCCTCCTCCAGGTATGAACATGTCACCATCCCTGCAGGAGTGTCCAACCCCCACAAGACCTGTGGGGGTCCCAGCTGCTGGCATGCCAGAGCTGAGCTCAGGGACCCTCTCCCCAGCGTGGTTTAGGAAAAGCTCAAGCTGTACTTAGTCTTCTCTGATTGCATGCCCTCCTTCTTGGTGTGTTTTAACCTCCTTCAAGTGACAGTGTCACATTGCCTCCCTTTTTCTTTGATGTTTGCAGGTCTCTGTGGGCTTCCAGTGCAGTAACATGCTCACGGCACTTCCCAGCGCCTTCCTGGACAGGCTGCTCTCCGCAGCCCTCATGGAGGATGCTGAGATCCGCCTCTTTGTCCTCGAGATCCTCATCAGCTTCATCGATCGCCATGGGAACCGGCAGAAATTCTCCACCATCAGGTATGTCCAGGGGGCCCCCCAACAGGGCTGGGACCTGCAGACCCTGCAGAGTGGGCTTGGGAGGGAGATCTGCTGGGCTGGCAGGATTATTAATAAATCTGGTACCAGTTCTGGGGTGGTTTAATGCTGCAGATCAGTGGTCTAAGAGCCAGATGGGTGGAGGGTCTCCCTGAGAGGCTGTGTCCATAGGGACATGGGACCATGCTGCTGAATGTAACTGTGGTTAGATAGTGGTCCCAGGAGGACGTGCGGGAGCAATAACCGACTCGAGTGGGTTCATCGACTGCATTGCGTCCCCATGGATAGGCCTGCTGGGCACTTGTGTTGTCCATGTTGCATTACCTTGGAAGAAGGTGACCGTAATCCCAGATGGAAACATCTCCATGTGTTTTGCTGTGGTCCTGCTAATCCACTTTGCTTGCACACTTCTTTGTAACTTGCCTTTGTGTTCCTGAGTGCCGCTGCCTTGAAATCCTGTAGTGACTTGGCTCAGTACTCTTGAATATCTGAATTGCTCAGATGGGTTTTAAAAGCTGCCTTTAGTTTTGCCCCTTGGTTCCTCCTGGACATCTCATTCCCGGCCAGCAGCTCTGCAGGCGTGCGGGAATCATGCCTCCTCCCTCCGGTGTCTGAGTTTTCCCTTCCCCTTGGCCTTTCCTTGCAGCACCATCAGCGACATCTCGGTCCTGAAGCTGAAAGTGGACAAATGCTCGCGCCAAGATACTGTCTTCATGAAGAAGGTAGTGTCAGGGTCTGGGTCAAGCTGTCCTTGTGCAGACCAGTGTGAGGACTGTGCCTCTGTTTCCCCAAGTCACACTGAGTCTTGCAGTACCATGATGCCTCTAAACCTGGGGATGTCCCTGGGAAAAGCCAGTGGGATTCAATCTCCATCAGCGCTTCATGCTTGGGCCTTTCTAGACTCCTAAATATGCTATTTGCCCCAAGGAATGAGTGCTTCAGGATCTGCTGGTATCCCAAAAGCTATTTATCAAGTGGCTTTCAAAGCTGCCTGATTTTATTTATTTTTATTCCCCCCCCGCTGCCTCCTTAAAAGACTTCCAGGGTGGTGCGAACCCCTCTGGAGCTAACTGGAGGCCAAGACGGGATCATTTTTTTACCTCGCGCACACCAGGGAGCAGCAATGCAGCACTCAAACCAAAATCTGTCGCAGAGCTGAGTTTCCCTTGCACCAGCATGTGCCCTGCTCTGTCCCATGCCTTGCTGTCAAGTGATGTGTCTCAGGGCTTTATTTTTCTGCTGTGGTCTCAGCCGTGATTTCTCTAATGCTTCTGCAACGGAGGCATCCTTTCCCTAGGCTTGGTGCTGCGAGTGCTGTGTGCCTGCCCTGGGCTCTGCTCCTGGACCTGCCGGTGCCTCTTCCCCATCAGGGTCCAGCATCAAATGGTGAAACCCCACCTGATAGTCACAGCTCCCTCTCCCTGGGCCTTTCTTTGTTTGCTTGGTGACCGGAGGAGCTCTGCTCCCTCCTGCAAGGATGGAGAGCCCTTTCCTGGGCCCTGCTGCTTTTCTTTCTCTGCTTTGATGACAGTGTTACTCGTAGGGGATGCTCAAGGGGTGACCGCATCTCTCCATGTCCCCACAGCATGGCCAGCAGCTCTACCGGCACATCTACCTGATATGCAAGGAGGAGAGCAATGTGCAGGCTCACTATGAGGCTCTCTACAGCATGCTGATGCTCATCAGCATCGAGCTGGCTAATGAGGAGGTCGTGGTGGACCTCATCCGCCTGGTGCTGGCAGTGCAGGTAGGCAGCGGGGAGCTGGATGTGCCGCTGGTGCTCAGTGCTGTGGGGCGGGTGGGCTGGGATGTGATGGGAAGGAGCCTCTGGGAGGGGGGCTGTTTTGGAGTTGGGGTCTCTGAGGAAGCAGGATGCAAGTGCCTCACCTGGTCTGAGCTTCTCCCACCACAGTGGGATCAGGCCAGCGTGCTGGGGGGAGATCCCAGTCGCCTTACCACCCTCTGAAATGCTGTAAACCCAAGCTCCAAAAGCTGGGATGTTTGCAGGGCAGGGGATGCCATCAGATGGATGGGAACCATGCTGGTGCATTGTCTGTCCTCATCTCATGGGTCTGTGTCTCTGCTGCAGGAGATTGCCCAGATCAACGAGGATAACTTGACAGCGTACAACCGCTGCGCGCTCTTTGCCCTTGGTGCAGCTTACCTGAACCTCATCAGCCAGCTCACCACTGTGCCCACCTTCTGCCAGCACATCCACGAGGTGCGAGGGAGGGTCTGGGGACAGGGCTGGAGCCTTGTCCGTGGCAGCTCAGGCATCGACTGTCCTGGCCACCTGTGGGGTTTGAGCTTGGCTCCTTGCTTGTCTTCCACAGGTCATCCAGATGCGGCAGAAGGAAGCTCCCTATCTGCTCCCTGAAGATGTGTTTGTGGAGAGACCCAGGTAAGAGCCTGGAAAATCTCTTCTTCCCCACTACCTGCTCCTGAGGGACTGCCATCCTTAAGATTGTGGGTGATAGTGGGTTTATCAACCCTTCACTTGACCGTGCTTGTCTCCTTTCCCATCTGGGGATGGCACCGTGGGAAGGACATCAAATGGTTTTCAGCCTGTTCAGAATCTGAGGAGGTTTCCATGCAGCCATGGAAGGAGGTGGCCGCCATGGCTTGCGCTCACAGCTAGCCAAGTGCCGGGATCAGCTCTGCAGGCTGATCCTTCCCCTTGTCTGACAGCAGGATGGGTGTAGATCTGCTATGTCATCCCGCTGCTCTGCCATGCCACCGGCTCAAGGATGCCTGCTGCG
Organism: Aviceda cuculoides; assembly: GCA_035590195.1. Taxonomy (NCBI): domain Eukaryota; kingdom Metazoa; phylum Chordata; class Aves; order Accipitriformes; family Accipitridae; genus Aviceda; species Aviceda cuculoides. The sequence continues at coordinate 28,873,281 of JAVJGG010000017.1, forward strand.
TGCTGAGCATCCTCAGGCCAAGGCTGGCTGGGCTGTCCCATTCCTGCTGGCACGCTTGGCATGGGTCACATTTGGTGGTGAGGTCCCGTACGGAGACACTGCCCCCAGCGAGTGCCACTGTTCTCTTGAGACATTCCCCAGGTCAGGGTGGTGCTCCCTGAGTGCATCCGTATCCTTCGTGACGGGTGGAGAGCCCTTCTGAGACTCTGACTCTGTGCTGGTGTGCGCAGAAATAGCGTGATGTATCCGGGCTGTGCTGGAACTAAGCAAAGCCATGAGAGCCCTCTGTTTCTGACCCAAAAGGGACTGGAAACCCTGCTGGCATGGATCCCCTAGCAGGAGAGGTGCTGCCATCTCCATTGGTTTTTCCTCTATCTCCGTAGGTTGAGCAAGAGCCTTGACCGCCTGGGCCCAGAGGTCTTCTTCTGGCAGAGCAAGATCAGTGAGGTGCTGGGCGGCAGCGGCTACAACTCGGACCGGCTGAGCACACCCTACATCCCCCAGCTGACGGGTACGCACCACCCTGGGGCATCCCGGAGAACCGGTGGGGGAAGGAAACTGGTCCCTTGCTCTGCACAGTTATGGGGGTGTGAAGTTCTTGTCCTACCTGTGGGCCTGTTGTTTTTCTGCCCTCCATTAGAGGAGTAGCCTTGGGGAAACTGAGGCATAAAGTGGTTAATCGGGAACTTCCTGGGGTTGACACACGTATGGCTGACTGGCTGGAAGGAGCCATGAAGTCTGCTGGGCCTGGCTCAGTCTTCAGTTCTGCTGGTTTGGATGAATTTGGGTGAATGGCTTAGACGGACTGCTACCCTGGGGATGGGACGTGAGGCCATGTTCCGCGGGGGCTGCCTGTCTCACCCCACTACCCCTGAGATGGCTGCAATTAGCTCTTCTGCCCTTTCTTTTCCTCCCCAGATGAAGATCGCTTGTCCAAGAGGAAGAGCATTGGTGAGACCATTTCCCTGCAGGTTGAGGTGGAGTCGAGAAACAGTCCTGAGCGAGAGCAGGTACTGCGTTATGCCAGAGCTGCGTACGCCAGAGGGGCTGCCTCATCCCTTCAGCACTGCATACTTTAGTAACCCGACAGTGTGCAGTTAAGGCCTCTCTAATTCTTCATTTGGCTGCACGTGTAACTGCTCCACTGGCTGTGAGCACAGGGGCCCATAACTCAGTCCTGGTGTGTCTGGCAGCGAGTGGGGTCAGAAAGAGCCCGACTCCCCCTGACGCTCCCCTCCAGGCACTGACAGGTCCCAGCCTGCAAGGGAGGTGGGGTGGGTGGACCCTGGCTGGACACCAGGTGCCCACCAAAGCTGCTCTGTCACTCCCCTCCTCAGCTGGACAGGGGAGAGAAAATGTAAGGAAAGGCTGGTGGCTCAAGATAAGGACAGGGAAAGATCACTCGGCAGTTACCGTCACAGGCAAAACAGACTCAACTCGGGGAAATGAATTTAATTTATTGCCAATCAAATCAGAGTAGGGTAATGAGAAAAAAGCCCCTAAATCTTAAAACACCTTCTCCCCACCCCTGCCTTCCTCTTGGGCTCAGCCTCACTCTCAGTTTTCTCCACCTCCTCCCCCTCAGCAGCGCAGGGGGACAGGACTCCTCACTCTTTCCCTACTCTGGTGTGGGGTCCCTCCCATGGGAGACAGTTCTCCACAAACTTTTCCAACACGGGTCCTTCCCACGAACTGCTCCAGCGTGAATCCCTTCCCGGGCTGCAGTCCTTCAGGCACAGACTGCTCCAGCGTGGATCCCCCATGGGATCACAAGTCCTGCCAGA
>JAVJGG010000017.1:28942974-28965899 GCA_035590195.1 Aviceda cuculoides
TAAGACGGGTTGAGCAAGGAAACCCTCATCCAGCACAGCACGATGTTGGGTGGCTGCAGCGTGGATGCTGTCTGTGGGCTGGTGTCGCTTGGGCACGTAGCATCCATGGTATCACTTGCAGGGATGGCCTCGGCTTCCCCGGCACGGCCGGAGATGGGACAGGGTGAGGGGGGATGCGCCGGTTGCCCCCACTTCGGCCGGCCCTTGCAGCCCCTATGAGAAGGGGAATCTGGCTAAAAGGCACGTCGCCTGCAGAGAGCCGGCCGTCGGGGTGTTCTGCAAAGGATGTGGGTTGCTGCAAGGTCCTCCCCGTGCAGCCTGAGAAACTGCTGCGAAGGAAAGAAAAAAAAAGTCAGAACTCTGTGAAAAATGCAGGCGAGCTCACCGGTACGTGACCGCCGGCGTGGCTGGGCTCGCTGCCGGCCCGTGCCGGAGGCGAGAGCGCCCAGCTCAGGTCCAAGGTTGGCATCCCGGCATCCCATCGCTGCCGTAGCAATGCTCCATGGCAGCCGCGGGGATGCGGACCCTCTTTCCCTCTTCCCTTGGAGAAACCCGGAAAACAAAGTCTGGGCCGTCCACGCCTTGCACCGCTGCTAGCAAAACCCTCGGCACGGACCTGAAAGCCTCTAGGCTACGCCGCGCGTATTTTTAGGCCGGTGACTCAGGAGAGCCGCTTTAAAAAGCCGAAGCTTGCGGGAGGCAGCACGCGGCGTCCCGCTAGCTCGCAAGCGCGCGCGGGGCTGTAATTACAGCGAAGCCGCCTCGAAGCGCTGCGCAAATGGTGCTGCGAGTCGCAGCGAGGAAGCAGAAGCGGGGGGGGGATGAGGGAAGAAAACCTCAGGAGCCAGCCTCGGGAAGGGTTCCTGCCGGCCCCTCCTTGCTGCGGGTTTTTCTTGCCCTCTCCCCCATCGCTGCTCGGTTTTGCAGTAGGCCGCCGATGGGGAGACGGCTGCAGCCCGGACCTGCGGTTCAGGTCGGTGGTGGTGGGACGGAGCCCCCCCCCCCCCAGCCCTGCAAGGGTGACACACCCCATCCTCCCTGCTCGCACCCCAGGTCGGTGCGAGCGCTCCCAGTCCGCCCCAGTGCCAAGGCAGCCAGCCGGCAGGTTTGGGCGCGTCGCCCCGGGTGAGCCGAGGGATGCTCCGATGCTGTTTGGTGCCCAATTAGAGACCGTCTCGGCCGTCCGCCCCCGTGGGTTTCGTGGGGAGAGCGGGACCCTCGGCCCCACGCAGGGGGACGTATGGGACATCCCGCAGCCGGTCCCGCCAACCCCATCCCGTCCCTGCGGCATCTTCCAGGTCTGCTCCTCACCCTGCCTGCCTTCGCGGGGCAGAGCTGGGGCCAGAGACCCTCCAGCACCCCAGCACCTTCCCAGCCCCTCCGCCCCTCCAGCCCTGCTGGGACCCCCCCCCAGAGCCACACCAGGACCTTTCCGTGTTGCAGACCCGCAGTGACGCGTGAGAGCTGCAACACTTCAGTTCGCAGTGAATCAGGCCCACGATCAGCTGGGGCTGCAGCTCAGAAGCAGCCTAACGGGGGAACTTCCACATATTTTTTTTTTATTTCGTGCCCCAAAAATGCAGTTTGGAGCAGCTCTTTGCAAATCTGAATTCGTCCCGTGCACCTGGCTGTGCTGGCTGGTTTTCGGCTCGCTCAGGCTCCGTGCAAAGCTGTGTGATTTCCTGGGAGGCCAGTGGCTGGGCTGAGAGAAATGCTTTTACTCTTACAGCGTTATGTGAGCTGAGTTTGCCCGGCCTCAGCCCAGATGCATATCCAGGGAGGTAGAGAAAGCAATCCAGAGCAAACCCTCTTCTGTGCCAGCCCTGCCCAGCTTGCAACCCAAAAGCCACGTGAAGAGGAAAATTTTGGATCCATTCAGATCATCCAAGACCCACGTACCCTGTTCAGTGTTTTTCTCAGCAAAGGGAAAACTCAAGCCACTTCCCTTCTGGCTCAAATGACATTTTTTGAGCAGGCTTCTGGGTTTTATCCCCTCTAAAAATAAAAAAGCGAATCAATATAAATCAGTATCGCCCTTCCGGGGGAGAAGGAACCCGGCTCGCTTGCCCCATTTTGCTGTTTATTGGTTTTTTTTGCAAAGCTATCTGCTAAATTCAGCTCGGTTGGGAGGTCACGTTGTTGAACTGCAGCTGCAGCTGCAGGTACCGGTGCTGGGAAGCTGGAGCCTGAAACCTTCACCCGGGTGGCGTGGAGGGGAGAAAATGGTGAGTGCTGGGGACACGGAGGTATTGCTCTGGAGGTGCTGGGGACACGCAGGGACTGCTCTGGAGGTGACAAGGACACAAGGCTCTGCCCAGAGGTGCTGGGCTCGGCGGTACCCGGTGGCCAGGCACGGCCGGGGGTGTATGGCAGGATGGAGGGCACCCTTTGTCGCGCTCTTTCTTTTCTCTCGCCAGCCCTTCCCGCCTGGGGGTGTCCCCGGTGTCCCCAGCCCCCCGACCCTCTCCCCACCCCGCAGGGTGACCCCCCCCCCACTCCCCGGGGTCCCCACCGTGCCAGCGCGGTGTCTGTCCCGCAGGGAAGGGATGCTCAGCTCCTAGCCCCCCCGGCGTGGTGAGGATGTCGGCCATCCCCGAGGCGCTGGGTCGCCCACGGAGCAGCTCCTCCCGCAGCCTGGCCGGGATGCTGGAATCCACCCTGGGCATGGGGACGTTGGAGATGGACAAGGAGGAGATGCGTATCCTCAAGGTGTGCTTCTACAGCAACAGCTTCAACATGGGCAAGAACTTCAAGCTGGTGAAGTGCCCCGTGACGACGGAGATCCGGGTAGGTGGGCAGGGGGGTGGACAGGGCAGGGGAGGGGGGGCTGTTTTGTCCGACCCGGCGTCAGAGCCAGCTCCCTTCCCAGACACCCTTTCCCATGACACGGTAGCCCTCAGAGTCCTGTGGCTGAGAAGCACCAAAACCTGGAGGACAGAGGGAGAATTTGGCCATCTCTGGTGGCTCAGGGGGCCCTTGGAGAGGGCGAGGGCTCCTTGGCCCCCGCTGCCAGTTCCTGCAGCATGGATCAGCCCCGGTGAGTTGCTGCCGGTCTCCTTCTCGGGCAGCAAAGAGGAGTTTCCAGGCCCAAGTGAAGACACGGCCGGGCACGGCGGTGCAGGGAGCAATGGGAGGAGGCCAGAGGACAAGTGGATTTGGGACACGACGGTGCCTTGCAGGGCTGGGGACCGGCAGGACCTGGGTCCCCGCCTTTCCTCCATCCCCGCTGACCTGCGTGGACACAGGTCCTCGGTGATGAGGGGGACCCAGGGGTGCCCCCAGCTCCAGGGCCAGCAGCACCTCTTGCTCTCCTGCCCATACTGCAAGCAGGAGAGGACTCATCAGGCTGGGAAGGAGATGCCCGGGGAGGGAAAATGCAAGCCAAGCCGTGAAATGGCAACGGTCCGGCTGTCCCGAGTGCCGGGGTGGGAGCACAGCCGGCAGGACGCAGGAGCGGAGCAAGCCAGAGGTGGTCACTCCTTGCCGGGGTCATCTTGGCCACCGGTTCTGTTAATAACCGTCAGCTTTAGTTGGCTTTTTGGCTACCAGAGGGAGACCAGAGGCCTGGCGGGGTCCTGGGGACTCCCTGCCCACACTGTCCCAGTTCTGGGACAGGAGAAACGAGCCGCACCCCAAGCTCACTGGCAACGACGATGTCGGCTTTGCTACCTGCTCACAACTGATGCCGTGCATCAGGTGTAGCTCAGCTGAGGCGTAGGGAAGGGTGGAAATGACCCACCTGGGGTTTTATCCCCAACCAAGACACCTCTGGGAGGTTGGATGAGACGTGTTCAGGCTGTGGGTTGTCGCAGAGCAAGCTGGAGGCATCTTTGGAGGCTTCACATGGGGACCGCTGGGGCTGGTGGCTGTGCCCACGGCTGTGTTTTTGCTGCAGGGACATTTCTGTTGCAGCTGTGCTGTATTTCTTTCTCATTTTCCTGCTGTCTAAAGCTCCTCTGGAGGCTGGCTGGGGATGCCCGGGTCTCAGCCCTGCTCCTTTCCACCCCAGGAGGTGATCAGGTCCATCCTGCTGAGCGGCCGCATCGGGCCCGACATCAAGTTGGCCGAGTGCTACGGGCTCCGCCTGAAGCACGTGAAGTCGGATGAGATCCACTGGCTCCATCCGGACCTGACGGTGGGCGAAGTGCAGGAGAAGTACGAGTGCCTGCACCTGGAGGCTGAGTGGAGGTAGGACCCATGGGGGTGGTGTCCCCAAACCCACATGGGGCAGGGGTGTGGGGACCACCGAGCCCCATTAGAGGGAGAGCTTCTCCAGCATGGTCCTCATCGAGGGGCTCTCTTCTTGCCAGGTACGATCTCCAAATCCGCTATCTGCCGGAGGATTTCATGGAGCGCTTCAAAGAGGACAGGACCACCTTGCTCTACTTCTACCAGCAGGTCAGAGGTGGCCCTGGGGGTCTCCTAGCCCCAGCCAGGTCTCCTCTCCAGCCACCCTGACCCACCCCCCAGCTCCAGGAGGGTGTTTCCTCCTCTCCAGCCCAGAAAACTAGATTCCCAAGAGCCCAAGACCTTGCAGCCCATTTACCTTCAACCTGGGCTGCTGACGGGCAGCCCCTCTGGTCCCATCCCGCCGCTTGGATCTGTGCGTGTCCGTCAGGGATATAGCCAGTCCCGACCCCTTCACCCCACTCCTGCCCCTGCTGCATCCCAGCATGGGATGCGGGAGGGCATGGACCCTCCGAGCATCCCCTGCCAGCATCCATCCCCTCTTCCTCCTGACCCCCGCGTCTCCTCGGCAGCTCCGGAGCGAGTACATGCAGAATTATGCCAGCAAAGTGAGCGAAGGCATGGCCCTGCAGCTGGGCTGCCTCGAGCTCAGGTACGTGTCTCTGCCTGTCCCAGCCCGTCTGCTGCAGTGGGAGGGCTGGGGAGGACGGGGGCGTGAGGGCTGGGGCCGTGGAGGGTTTTGCAGGAGAGGACGGAGTTTCCGGCTCCTTCTTTGCCGTGGTGGGAGGACGTGGCGGGGGGACGCAAGCGCAAGGGCGGCTGTCTGATGTCCCTCCCTTCTCGCAGGAGGTTCTATAAGGACATGCCTCAAAACGCGCTGGATAAGAAGTCCAACTTCGAGTTCCTGGAGTGAGTAGGCACAGCCCGTCCTGCTGGGCAGAAAGCCCCTTACCCCTAAACCCCCCGCCCTGTCCGGCCGGCCCCGAGGAGCTGGGGTGCTGCAGATGGCCTTCCTCATCCTCCCGCAGCTCCTCATCCTCCCGCAGCTCCTCATCCTCCCGCAGCTCCTCATCCTCCCGCAGCCATCAGCCCTGCTGATGGGGAGGGTGCAAGGAGATGGGAACGTTTCACCCTGCGCTGGGTGGGTGGCTTCTCCCCCAGGAGCACTCCCTTGCCCCTCAGCACCCACTTTGCTTCGTGCATCCCCCCCCTTCACCGGTCTGCGGGTCCCGGGGGAGGCCCCCGCGCAACCCCGGGAGCGGGGGTCCCTGCGGGGCCGTTAATGTGCAGGGGGGTCTCTGCTCTCCAGGAAGGAGGTGGGCCTGGACCTCTTCTTCCCCAGCCAGATGCAGGAGAACCTGAAGGTGGGGGCTGCGTGCGTGGGTGCGGGTGGTGACGGGCAGGGCTGGTTGAGCGGGTGCAAGGGGCGGGAGCGCGCACGGACGTGGCTGGGGCCGCTCGTGTGCGTGCACGGAAGCGCGCACGTAGATTTGCACGTGTGCACGTCTGCCCGCGCTTGCGTACGTGCGCGGTCGTGCTCACGCGTGTGACGATGTACCCGCACGCACACCCCCCTGCGCACGCGTGTATACGTGCACGTATGGGGCCAGATGTGCACACCGGTGTGCATGTGTGGGTTTGCACGCATGCGGGTGCACATCTGCCCACACTCGCGGAGCTTCGCACGCACTTGTGAAGGTGTATCTGCCTCTGTGTGTGCATTCACACGTAGGGCCGTGTGCGCTCCTGCGTATACCCGCGTGCACGGGTGGATTTGCATGTGTAGACACGTCTGCTCACGCATGTGAGGCTGTGTTTGCATGCATGTGCACACGCATGCATGCATATCTATGCAGACATATGCATGCAAGCACATCTGCTCACGCATGTGATGACGCACCTGCAGACGCACACCTATGTACGCATGCACACACGTGGCCACGTGCGCACACCTTGGTTTGCGTGCACATCTGCCCATACTCGAGTACGCGTGAGTGAGCCCGCGCGCACGGAGGGATGCTGGCTTGCACACACGTGTGAACATGCATGGGCGTGCACGCCGATGCACGCGCATGCGTGCGGGTGCGTATTCATATCTGCCGGTGAGCCCACGCCTGCGTGTGTCCGTGGGCGCACCCGTGTCCGTGGGCGCGCGCGTGTCCACGTGCAGCTCGCGCCCTCTGCACCCCGCATCCCCGCTGCGTGCCTGGCACGTGCCCGGCATGGCTAGCGGCCGCTGTGTCCGCAGCCCAAGCAGTTTCGGAAGATGATCCAGCAGACCTTCCAGCAGTACGCGCTGCTGCGGGAGGAGGAGTGCATCCTCAAGTTCCTCCATACCCTCGCCACCTTCGCCAACATCGACCAGGAGAGCTACCGCTGCGAGCTCATTGTGAGTCCGCGGGATGGGATGGGATGGGATGGGATGGGATGGGATGGGATGGGATGGGATGGGATGGGATGGGATGGGGTGGGATGGGATGGCATCCCCCCTGCCCAGGTGCTTTGGGGCCAGGCACGTTGGCTGTGCCCCCCCCCGTGCCAGGCAGCGTGCAGGGGGGGCCGCTGCAGGATGAGGACAACCTCCATCACAAGCTGGTGTTTGGGGCTGCACCTCCCGTGCCCCTAAACCCAGAAAAGTCTTGCTAAAGATGCACCCGTAGCCACCAGGGCTCTCAAGCCGTTAATTAACCGTGCGCAGCAGGCAGCGAGCTGCCCACACCGGAGCATCCCCATTCGGATGGGGACTCGGCCACCCCCAGCTTGGAGGAGTCCCTGCGGGGTGTTTCCAAGGCTTAGAAATCACTTGCTGTCCCCCTAAGGGAGACACAAACCCAATATCCCCCATGCAGCCCCCCCAGCATCACCTCCCCGAGGGGCAGCTGAGCATCCGTCCGCCTGCCCGCAGCGGGGGGAGGCTCCGGGGGCTCCTTTTCGGAGGACGCTGCGAGCTGAGAGGGGCTGGGGGTGCGGCGGGGGCTCTGGGGACCTTCCACACCTGGGGGCCCAAACCCAGTGCGTGCAAACCAGTGCCTGAAATTTGCTGAACCCGTTTGGGGTGAGAAGGCGGCAAAGCAGGAGCACTGGGAACCCCTTTGGGGCCAGGAGGAGGAAAACCAGCCACGCTGGGCTCCTCGCCTTGCAGCATCCACCATCCCCTCTCCAAACCATCCCCTCTTCAAGTCCCTCCGGGAAGGCGATTTTTCCCAAGGTGTCTCACACATGGCAGCAGGTCGAGGGAGGGGACCTGGCTCTGGGGGTGCCTCCCCCCTAAAATTTGCATCCTCCTTCTGCTGCCCCCCCCCAGCAAGGGTGGAACATCACGGTGGACCTGGTCATCGGACCCAAGGGCATCCGGCAGATGACGAGCAAGGAGGCGAAGGTACGGACGGGGGGTGTTGGGCGCTGGATGGGGAATGGGGGGTGCCTGCTCTTAAATTGGTGAATAAAGTCGATGCCGGGGCTCTGCCTCTCTCCCCAGCCCACGTGCTTGGCCGAATTCAAGCACATCAAATCCATCAAATGCTCCAGCGTGGAAGAAGGTCGGGCTGTGCTGCAGCTGGGGCTCAGCGGCACCCCCCAGGTGAGGAGGCGTTGGGGTGCTGGGGGGTGTGGGTGGGATGGGAGATCCTCCGGAGCCGTGGGGTGGCATTGCGTCCCTGGGGGTTAGGCAGGACTTGGTGGATGGTTCTGTTTCCACCGAGAGAGCTCCTGCCTCCAGCCCTGGCCGAGGGGAGACTGTCCCCCAAAGCAGGGCATGTCCGGGCTGCCCCGGGGGTGCCCCTGCCCCAAGGGTTCACCCCTGCTCAGGGGTGGTTTGGTGCTGGGCGTGTTGGCCTGGGTGTCCTGGGGTACTGGGAAAGACGATGCTGGAGAAACTGGGATCTGCTGCAGAGCAGGGAGGTGGTCACCAAGCTACCCCACGGTGGAGAGAAATGGGGGACACCCCCCCCCCGAATCCCAGCATCCCCCTGCCCCAGCTCTGGGCTCACTTGACCCCCCGTCCCTGCTGTCTCCCCCAGTCCCTGGCTATCAAGACGGCTTCTCTGGCCGAGGCGGAGAACATGGCCGACCTCATCGACGGCTACTGCCGGCTGCAAGGGGACTTGGAAACCTCCCTTATCGTCTTCCCCCGGAGAGGTGAGCGCCCTGGGGGGCACCGATCCCGGCAGGGTCCTCACCCCTGCCCGCCCCCACCCCCCCCAAGCCCTTCTCCGCTCTCTCCGTGGCCACAGCATCACCCGTGGCTTTGGAGTGACCCCAGCCGAGACCCACCAAACTCACTGCACCTGTGGTCGAGGCATTTGGGCAGGGGGGGGGCCCGATGGGGGTGGCTGGGAACTGACTGTCCGCTGTCCTCTCCGCAGAGCGGGAGAAGAGGATCAGCCTGCCGCAGATCCCGGCCCCGTGAGTAGCGCCTGGCCCCGGCGTGGGGCTGGGACCCCGTCCTGTCCCCCCCCCGCTCCCTGACCCCCACCTCTTCCCACCCCACAGGCACCTGGAGGAGAGGCAGTTCACGCTGTCGGACAGCGTGAGCATGGGTGAGTTTTTGGCTCTTCTCCTCCTTTCCCGGGGGATACAGGCAGGGCTGTGGGACACCGGCGTATGGGGATTTGGGGGTTTGGTGGAACTGGACACCCCAAGCCCTTTGCCTGGGGGGTGAGATGCAGCCGTGCATCCCAGAGGAAGGCCAGGCTGGCATCCTACACGCTCCCGATGACCGAGGTCCCTGCGGGGGCTGCTGTGGGCTTGGAGGCTGGACCCCGTGGGGATGCTGCAAGAAACCCCCCTGCCCGGTGAGCTGCTTGAACCCCTGCCTGCAACCTCCTTCTTGCCCTAGACTCTGATATTTATGCTGAAATCCCTGATGAGTCCACAAGACCGAGGTCTGGAGGTAGGTGCCACCCCCTGGGTGCCCTCTTGCCCATCTCCCAACACCCCAACCAAGCCCTCCCACCCCCTCCTGCCCACCCCAATTTCCTACCCCATTCTGCCAAAGCTGGCGACAAGGTTTTGCCTGCACTGCCTACCTTACCCCCCCCCTCAGAGGGGCTGAAGGAGCTGGGATCACCCCATGTGCCATGGGGCAGGACCTCTGGGTCCTTGCTGAGGGGGTGGTGGAGAGGGTGGGTACCCAGGGATCGCCAACATCTCCCGCTTAGTATGGGGGCTCTGCCTGCGGAATAGGCAGGGGTACAGGCAGCTTTCTGCCCGCTGGCGCTGCCACCTCTGCCCTCCTCCCCTGTTCGTGAAGTCCAGCACTACAGGATCTCCCGGGAGGACATCACGTTGGGCAGGATCCTCGGAGAAGGCTTCTTCGGAGAGGTCTACGAGGGGATCTACACCACCCCGGTGAGCGTCCTGCCCCCTCCCTGCCCTGCCTGCCTCCTCCGCGGCTGGGGGGAGTGGGGTAAAGCGGCCCCCACCCCTCCTTCTCCTTGCAGAAAGGGGAGCGGGTCAATGTAGCTGTGAAGACCTGCAAGAAGGATTGCAGCCCGGAGAACAAGGACAAGTTCCTGAGCGAAGCGGGTATGCTGGGTGGTCCTGCTGCCCATCGCGGGGGGATGGAGCCTGCTCAGCCCCCCACCCGCCCCTGGGGCTCACGTAGGCACGCGGAGGACAGATGTGGGGGGCCTGGTGGTGTCTGCAGCACTGCAACGGTGGGGTGTTACAGACAGGATGGCAGATGCCCTCTCCTGGCATCTTCTGGTCCCTGTCTGGGGACAAATCGCCACTGGAATGCAGGACAGAGCAGGAGGGAGGTGGCCCATGCCCTTGCCCCTGTGGCAGGGCTGTTCTCCAAAATACCCGGTTTGTGGGAGGGATGGCTACCAGGGGTGGGGAAGAAAAGCTGCTGAATCCTTGTGTGAGAGCAGACAGGCACCACCTGGATGCAAATCCCTGGGGAGCTGGAAACCAGGAGCCCCAACCCCTCTGGGGATGTACTAGGCTATTGCTGGCAGTTCCTCCGGCTCTGTGGCAGAGACCTGCCCCTACACCCCAGGACAGGAGTTTGGGCTCCTGGAGGGGGGGCCCTCCCATTGCAGGGTGTCTGATACGGTCTCCCCACAGTGCTGATGAAGAAGCTGGACCACCCCCATATCGTGAAGCTCATCGGCATCGCGGAAGAGGAACCCACCTGGATCATCATGGAGCTCTATCCCTACGGAGAGGTGAGCGGGGTCCCACCACCGGAGCCCATCCTGTCCCCCTGCCACCATTCCTGCCCAGTCCCTGACCCCCCCCACACTCATCCCGTTGCAGCTGGGGCAATACCTGGAGCAGAACAAGCACTGTCTCGCCGTGCCCACGCTCATCCTCTACGTGCTGCAGATCAGCAAAGCCCTGGCCTACCTGGAGGCCATCAACTGCGTGCACAGGTAGGGCAGGAGGGAAAATGAACCAGGCAGGATGCCGGGAAGGCAAGGTCCGGCTGGGAGGACAGGCAGGAGGGGAGCAGGAGTGGGCAGAGGCCGAAGCTGGCAGCATCCTTTGCTGCACACCCTTTCCGCAGCTGGGTGAGCTGGTGGTCCGGCTGTGAGCTCGCCTTCTCCATCCCTTCTCCGTCCTTTCTCCCCAGCCAAGGGTCTCTCTCCTTGCAGGGATATTGCCGTGAGGAACATCCTGGTGGCCTCCCCAGAGTGCGTGAAGCTGGGTGACTTCGGGCTCTCCAGGTACATCGAGGATGAGGAGTACTACAAAGGTAAGAGCTGCGTGAGGGTGCTGGGGCTCGCTTCAACCCTGTGAGGGCAGAGACCGTGGAGAGACCTCGCTGCCCTGCCCTGCCCGCGCTGGGGCTGCTCCATCCCCCCGCAGCGAGCACAGCCACCGTCTTGTCTCTCCTTCCAGCCTCCGTCACCCGTCTCCCCATCAAGTGGATGTCGCCCGAGTCCATCAACTTCCGCCGCTTCACGACGGCCAGCGACGTCTGGATGTTCGGTACGTGGTGGGACGGGGACGGAGCGGGGTCCTGGGCTTCGTCCGCCTCCCGTGGCATTGTTTTAACGCACAGGGACAAATCCTGCTCTGGAGCGGGGGAGTTATTCCAGCCTTGCCCTTGGGGAAAGGGCTCCTGGGGCAGAGCTTCTTGCAATTCAACCATCGTTAGGTGCTTCCTCTTCCTTCAGTGAATTCAAGACCGTCGGGGGGGGGGGGGGCTGAGTGAAACTCTGCCCCCTGCAAATATCCATCCCCCTGCCTATCAGCCCATCCCCACGGCCTCTGGTGCTCCTCTGACCCTCTGTCCATCCCTAACAGCCCTCTGGCCAGCAGAAACCAGGAGCTGGGCTCCTCGCAGCTCCCCGGGAGCGCAGGCAGCTCCTTCCTCTGCATTTTTCACCGAGGCACCAGAAAGGCCGAGCAGCCGGGTGACCTGGTGTCACGCAGCAAAGCGCGGCACCGTCACCGGGTCCCCAAAAACCCAAGCGAGGGGCTGGTCCCCCAGCTCTAGCATCGGTTGAGGTTGCTCGTGTTGCTCCCGCAGCCGTGTGCGTGTGGGAGATCCTGAGCTACGGCAAGCAGCCCTTCTTCTGGCTGGAGAACAAGGATGTCATCGGGGTGCTGGAGAGGGGCGACCGCTTGCCCAAGCCTGACCTCTGCCCACCCGTCCTCTACACCCTCATGACGCGCTGCTGGGACTACGACCCCAGCGAAAGGCCCAAGTTCAAGGACTTGGTTTGCAGCTTGAGGTGAGCGGGCAGGTCCGTGGTTTGATGGAGGGGTGGGCAGGTGGGTGAAGGAGAAAAATGAACCCCTGCAAGATTTCGGGTCTGAAGTTTTCTGGCCAAGTCTGAACTCAAAGGACCATTTGAGACGATTTGAGCCCACCTGCCCCTGGGGTGGTGGTGCCTGGGCTGAAATGGAAATGCTTTGCTTCCCAGGGAGGGGTCTTGCAGGGGAGTCCTGACCCCACATCTCACTGCGGCCAGCCAGGGTGATGCTGGTGTGGCCGTCTGGGACCACAAGTCCTCCCAGTCCTTTCCCTTTGCTTTTCCCATCCCTCCTTGCTCCCTCATGTTTTCCATGGTCCATCCAGCTCAAGCATCCCTGGGCATGGGAGACACGTCCCTGCCAGAGGGACTGTGGCAAGGCTCCCTCCCGGGGCTGTCACCCTCCGTCTCCCCCTGCAGCGACATTTACCTGATGGAGAAGGAGCTGGCCAAGGAGCAGGAGAGGAACAACCGCCACCGGCCTCCCAAAATCCTGGAGCCGCCATCCTTCCAGGAGCCACCTCCAAAGGTGAGGAGAGGGCAGAGCCCGTGCAGGCAGCGCAGACAGGTTCATCTCCCCGCCTCGACCGGCCGATGGGTGCTGTGGAAGTGGGACCTCCCTGATCTTGCACCCACCACGCGTTTCTCCCTCCTCCGCTCCCCGCAGCCCAGCAGACCCAGGTACAAGCCACCACCCCAGAGCAACCTCCTGGCTCCCAAGCTGCAGTTCCAGGTAAGGATGCGCAGCCGAAGCATCCCGCAGGGACCCGAGCAAGGGGATCAACGCCAGAAAGCCCTGCCTGGAGCTCGAGCCCTCGGGAGCTCATGGCTTTTGGGGCTCCAGGGTGCCCCACACCATCACCAAGTGCCTCCCGCCGCCTTGCCAGCAGGACACCGCACCGCTCGGGGCTCAGCCCTGCCCTGCCCTGCCCGCCCTGTGTTTTGTCTGCCCCTCGGAGCTGGCAGAGAGGCTTTTGCTCCAGGGAATGGGAGTTTGCATGCTCGGCTGGGAGGAGAGGAGGTTTGCTGCTCTCCGGTGTTACTGGGGCTGAGTTTGGCTGCCCTGCGGGAGCACAGGTCACCCACCCCCTCTGCAAGGACCCGGTCCCTGGAGCACCAGGGTGAAGCCCTGAAAAGCAACTATTTTGGATGCTCTTTTGGGGGTGGACAGGAGTCCAGGCAGCAGCACGGGAGGTCTCAAGCCCACGCTCAGGGCGAGGAAGAGCCGAGCAGGGAGGAAGGTCCCGTTCCTGCTGCACGGACGGGCATGAGGGCAGAGGCTGCTCCTGGTGCAAAAGCCACTCTCCCCTGCGTTGTCTGCTCTGTCTGTCCGCACTAACCCCCGTGGCTCTGTTTGTGCCCGCACTGCCCCGCTGCCCTCCCCCCCTGCCCGCCCGCAGGTGCCCGAGGGTCTGTGTGCCAGCTCGCCTACGCTCACCAGCCCCATCGAGTACCAGTCTCCGGCCAACTCCCTGCACACCCCGCCGCTCAACCGCCACAATGTCTTCAAGCGCCACAGCATGAGGGTAAGAGAGGGATTTACCCCATCCCACGGCATCCAGAGGACATCCCAGTCCCGGCTGGCCTCATCCCAGTCCCGCCGGGGACCACGCAGGAGGCGAGGGCTCGGTCGGAGGGATGCTTGCTGCACCACGCTCCGCTCTGCGCTGCCGCCTCCGCTGCTTCCAGCTCGGCGTTGCTCCCAACCTGTCGCCCCTCGGGTGCTGTTGGTGGGCTGGAGGGATCGAGCTCGTGAAGGGCTTTGGGGTATCTCCAGCCCCCCCCCGCCACGCATGTTTGCATCCCAGTGAAGGCATGTCGGTGGAGGAGCAACTGGCACGGCGTCCCCAAAAACGGGCAGGGGATGGGTGGCTGCCGCTCCTCGGGGCTTCGGGTCAGGTTTTCACGCTGGGCGGTGTCACCCGAAATGCCAGCAGTGGTTCGCAGCCTGAGCTCCGTTACATTAGCCCCAAAATCAGAGCTGGGTGTTGGGGCGCATCCTGCGATGCTCTGCCCGGTGTGCTGGCACAGCCGTGGTGCTGAGCACGTCCCCAGGGTGGCCCACGCATGCTGCCCGCGGAAAGTGCCGGAATGCAGCGGTGGGAGACGTGGGGCCAGCCGGTGGTTTCCTCTCCCTGCTGGAAACCCAAGTGCTCCCCAGACTCAGTTTGGGGGTTCGTGGCTGGTGGGCTCTGGCGCATGGCTTGCACGCGCGGAGCGGGGCTCCGGCTCCTGTGCCGAAATCGGGGAGGGGGGCTTTGGCTCCTGAGCCCTGTCCGTCACCGCCGGCTCTGCACGCCAGGAGGAAGATTTCCTCCGACCCAGCAGCAGGGAGGAGGCACAGAAGCTCTGGGAGATTGAGAGGCTGAAGATGCGGCAGGTCCTGGACAAGCAGCAGAAGCAGATGGTGGAGGACTACCAGTGGCTGCGGCAGGAGGAGAAGTCCCTGGTGAGTGGCCTCGGCTGCCTCCAGCTCTCGCAGCCTCCCGAAGGTGGTGGAAGAGCCACTGCAGCTGTTGAGGTTGCTCTTCGCGGCTGGAAAAGCCAGTTTCCCTTGGAGGAGCAGCTCTTCCAGCAGCCAAACCTCCTGCACCCCTTTATTTTCCGCACCTGTAAAAATCTCATGGAGCTGCTTCATTTCAAAATGAATATTTTGAGAGTTGGGCAATTTTTAAATACTTGCAATCGTGTCTTAATAAGCTTTTATAATGCTTTTGAAATAAGGACTGGAGATAGCTAACGTGACTAATGCATCAGCTTGTGGCGAGACAGGCTTGGAAGGAAACTAAAAATCTTCTATTCGATCAACTCATGCAGCCAATAAAGCAAAGCCCAGCTCCCCGCGCCCCCGGGGGCTGTCAGATGCCGAGTGGCTGCAAACAGCTGCTTGAATTAAGCTTTGGGTTTTTTGAAGGAGCAGTTTGAGGTTTCTGGTGCCCCAGGAGCAGGCGGGCAGCAGATAGGGGTGACGGGATGGGACCAGCAATGAGCATGAAACCCCTTCCCCTCCCACATTCCTGGACCCTGCAGAGATGCATTCCTGTGACGTGTCTCATGAGTCTCCCAGAAATCAGGAAAATCCCTTTTTTCCTCTCTTTTTCCTTTTTTGCATGCCTCTCACAAAGCTTCTCCCCCTTTGCAGGACCCGACAGTGTTCATGAACAACAACACTCCTCCGGTGAGTGGTGCCAGCCCTGGAGAAGCCAGGTCGTATTTGGGTGCAGGGGGTCCTTCTTTTGGGGATGTCCAGAGATCCTCATTTGCTTTGGCATGGATGGGTGATAACTATTTATATATGTGCCCCTCGCATTGGGAAAATTAATCTGAAAATGTTAATGGGGTAAAATACTGGTGGTGTGGAGCTCCCCACCAGAAGCCCCGGGAGGGGATGGCGATGCCTCCTCTCTCTTCGCTGCCTCCAGCCAGGACTTTGTGCCTCATTCACTGTTTCTTCCCCCCACAGCTGCTCCCGGAGAAGGAGACGGATTACAGTGAGTGCCCACAGCTGCACACGGTGTGGGGCTGCCTGTGCCCCCCCCCTTGGGAGCCCCCACTTTGGGGCTGCAAGCAGGGAGCCCTGCGCTGAGCTGCGAGGAGCCTTGGGGCCGTATCCCTCCCGGCTTTGGGATCCTCCGCGAAAGAAATCCCAGATCCTGGAGAGCAGCTTTGCCTGCCCTAGGCGGGGGTCTGCCTGTCCCGGGCATGGGGGTGCAGGGGGGTCTGACCCTGCGGGGCGGTGGCACGGTTGGGGTGGGTCAGGGTGTCCAGCCGCAGCGGGACATGCTGCTGCAGGTTGGTGTGGGACGTGGCACGGGCGCCAGGGGTCTTGCAGCGTGCCCACGTGTCCGTGGGAGCAGCTGGAGTGACTATCCTTCTTTCCCTTACTGATGGCATAGCGGAGTTCACGGGGCCCCCCCAGAAGCCTCCGAGACTTGGGGCGCAGGTAAGACCTCCCTGGATCAGGCCACCACGGTCCTGGACCTCCTCCTCCATTTCCACAGTCTCGTTCTTCCTCCTCCACCTCCATCACCCCTCTGCATCTGCAGGATGGGACTTTTCTGTCTCCCCCAGGCCCCAAAGGGGTCAGAGAGACCCAGCAGCATCGGGGGCCCGGGTGGGAGGTGGATGGTTCTGGCCAGGGCTCCCCATAAGTGTTGGTCTTTCCCTCCTCGCCCCCTCGGTCCCTGGCAGTCCATCCAACCAGCCCCCACCGCCAACCTGGACCGCACAGATGACACGGTGTACAGCAACGTCATGGACCTGGTGCGAGCCGTGCTGCAGCTGAAGAACGAGATCAGCCTCCTGCCCCCGGAGGGGTACATCCTCGTGGTGAAGGTAGGGACAACACTGGGGCTTCTATGGGGAGTGGGGGGGGGGAGTTGGGAATGAGGCTGCTGAGTGGCTCCCACCAAGCATCCTTCTCGGGAAGGTCTTGCACATACAGGAGGGAGCATTTCCAGCACACCCTGCTCCTCTATTGCGTCCTTGGGTCAATGGTGGGAGCATTTCCAGCACGACTTGCTCCTCCATTGCATCCTTGGGTCAATGGTGGGAGCATTTCCAGCATGCCCTCCTCCTCCATTGGGTCCTTGGGTCAACGATGAGAGTTTACAACATGCCCTCCTCTTCTACTGGGTCCTTGGGTCAATAGTGGGAGCATTTCCAGCATGCTCTGCTCCTCCATTGGGTCCTTGGGTCAATGGTGGGAGCATTTCCAGCATGCTCTGCTCCTCCATTGGGTCCTTGGGTCAACGGTGGGAGACTCTCCCACCACGGCCCTCTCTCGAATGGGATCCTTGACTTAGCCACGCAGACTATTCCCATGCACCACTTCCCTGTGCCCGTACCTGGATCCACCCTAACCCTGCTGCCCTCCCCGCAGAACGTGGGCCTGTCCCTGCGGAAGCTGATCGGCAGCGTTGACGAGATCCTGCCTGTCCTGCCTGCTGCCTCCCGCACCGAGGTAGGACCGGGGAGGAGGGAAAGGGGTCGGGCGTGGGGTCGTGTGCTGGTGGCACCCCTGTCTGTAACCCCTGCGTGTCACGGTCAGATCGAGGGGACCCAGAAGCTGCTCAACAAGGACTTGGCCGACCTCATCAACAAGATGCGCCTGGCGCAGCAGAACGCCGTCACCTCGCTGAGCGAAGAGTGCAAGCGGCAGATGCTGACGGCCTCCCACACCCTGGCCGTGGACGCCAAGAACCTCCTGGATGCCGTGGACCAAGCCAAGGTCCAGGCCAACCTGGTGAAGCTGTGCTTGGAGTGAGGGCAGGGGCGGAGAAGAGGGGGGAAGGAGAGGAGGAGAGGGACCGCCGGGCTTCGGTCGGCGGAGATGGGAGGAGAGCGTTGCGGAGGAGCTGGCTTTTGTGTGTCTCCCATGGCCTCGCTGTCCTGCCCTCCCTGTCCCCCCTCCTCCCGCAGCCACTCACGTCTTTAGCATCATCGCGTCGGTCTTCTGAAGAAGGGAGGCATCTGGTGACTCGTCCCTGGAAAGGACTGAGGGGGGACCTGGCCGTCCCCAAGGGCGGCTGAAGATCCCTCTGGTTCGGCGGCTCCCCGCTCCCCGGCTGCCAGCAGGTCCGTGTGTCCGTCCTTCGGCCCCTCCGGGGACGGACAGCCGCGGGCGGCATGTCGCAACGGGGACCTGGACCCCGTTCCTCGCTGCTGGGAGCCGGGGCGCGGGGCACGGCGGCTGGGGGAGCTGGCATCCCAGGGGGGCCGTGCGGGGGTCCCCAGGGGCCATCGGAACGGTGGCCGGAGAGACTGTTTGCGTTTCCTTGTACATTGTATAGAAGAGTTTATTTAATGATGGGAAGCGGGTCGGCGCGCCACGGTGGAGCCGGTTCCAGTGCTCGTGGCCGGAGCGCGCCCGGCCCCAAACCTGCAGAGCACGGGGAGGGATGGGACCCCCCGAACCCCAGCCTTCGGTGACACAAACCGGGAGAACGGTGCCTCTTCCAGCTGAGTTTTCTCCGAGCTGCTCTGTGTAAGCGACGACGGCAAACCAAGCCTCTGTTCGGTTTGTGCTTTGAGTTGGAAACCGTACGGTTTGGGCTTTTCCCCAGCATCTTCCCACAACGCTGTTCATTCTGGCTGAGATAAACCACGCACAAAGTCCGGCTGTGCCTGTGCTTGCCTGTCACCCCCATACCGTGGGGACAAGTCCCCTGGTCACCAGCACCTCTTTAGAAAGAGTTAAGGGTCATGCTGGTCAGACCTCCCACCCCCAGGGGACCTGCTGGGGTGAACGTGGGTCTGCTGCATCCACGTCCCGTCCGGAACCCCATTTCCCTCCCGTTGGCCCCCCAGTCCATACGAGGGTCCTGGGCTCCCCCTGCTCCCACCCCAAGGCTTGCGAGTGAGAGTATCTGCAGGCTTTTGCTTTTCAAAGACCGTCAGGAAATCACGGGTAATTCATGGTGGAGGCTGCTGGGAGGTGGTTTATGTGGGATAAGGCAGCCATGAAGACGGGTTCCCCCCAAAAGAAGGATGCTTGGGGGTCTACTGCCACACTGGGGGTGGTCACCCCACAGCTTGTGCCTTGGTGGCCTCATCAGCCAGGCAGGGCTGACCTGAGAGGGGCGGTGGGTGCTGGCAAGAGGGGCTGCAGGGATTAAGATGGGAAGGGGAGCAAATCCCCCCCTCTGCCCCATCGCCGCGAGGGCTGCCGAAGCTGTGCCGTGGCCGGCAGCGCCCTGTTTGCTGGGTATCCCATCCTATTCACCTCCAGCCAACACCCCCGCGTCACCCCAAGGAGATGCGGCCCCAACCAAGCCCGAAACGGTCCTCGTAGGAGACCTCCCTGCGCTCCTGGCGCTGCAGAGCCCTAAAGCTGGTGCGCCGGCTCCCTCGCACCTCTCGTTTCCCAGCCCGCTGTGCCAGAGGCTGCACGAGCGGCTGCAACACCCTCGGGACCTGCACGTCCTTTCCTGGCACCCTTTATTCCGGCCCCTTTCGCTCCTGAAAGCACAAAGCGTTTCCTGAAACCTCTCGGACTGCATCCGGCACTGCGATGCCTGGGTTGGTCTCCTGGAGGAGGAAACGTTGCTGGAAAATCCTGGCATCTCTGAGGACGTGGAAGAAGAGAGTACGTGCCCTTTAGGATATATGGAAGCTAGAAATTAAAAGCTGGATTGCAGCAGACATCAGAGCCAGGCGGTCTGGGATCTGGCATGGGATGGAGAGGAGGATTTGCTCGGGATGGACCTCGGCAGTGCAGGTTCCCCCCACGCCAGCTGAGTCCACCAGCCTCCGTGCGAGGCAGCACCCCGAGCTCCCGGGGTCCGTGGCCACCATCTGGCCGTGGCCGGGTGGGTTATCCCGCTCTGCAGAGTGGTTTTTCCCTTCCAAACCACCCACATTTTTGGGTGGGCTGTTCCCATCTCCCTGCCACCCCGAACCTCCGCTGTGGGATGGTGGGGAAGCAACCGCTCGTGCCGGCAGGTTGCAGAGGGTCTGCGCCTGGGCTGGGCTTTGGCAGAGCAGAGACCCCCGACCCAAGCCACGCGGCTCAGCGGGGACCTCCATCCCACAACCCTTCTGCGTGCACCAGCCGAAGCGTTATCATCTGCCTGGCATCGTGCGTGACCGCGCCAGCCTGCGGTCCTGAGCACCCTGGGGTCAGGATGGGTCCCGAAGCAGCTGTGAGGTCCCCTCTTCTTGCCCAGCACGTTGGAGTCACAACCAGACGCAGCTCTTGGGTTTTGGGTAGGACTTGCAGCAGCCTGTGCTTGGGCAACGGAGAAGCTGTACCAAGCCTTCCCTGACGCCAGGACTGCTGCAACCGCCCCGGGTAGGATGACCGGCAGCCATCCCCCCCCCCTCCATCGTCCCCAGGTCACCCCTCGGCACAGCCCTTGCTTCCCCCTGCGTTTCCCATCCGAGGGTCCTCCGCGGTTGCAACCGGGTCCTCCCAGGGAGAGGCGAGGGTCCGGCTGGACGTGGGCACCACGGTGCCCGCTCCCCGGGAGGAGGGAGCCCGGCCCAGCCCCTAGATCATCCCCGCCAGGTAGGGGGGGAGGAAGAGCCCCACGGTGCCCAGCAAGCAGACGATGATGAACATCCAGAGGAAGATGCGGTCGATCACCATGGCCACGTACTTCCAGTCCTCCTTCACCTGCCGAGCGGAGAGGGGCTGTGAGTGTGGGTAGAGGATGCAGCCCCCCCATTTTTGAGGACCTCTTTGGGTTAGGAGACCAGCCGGGGCTTGCTCTGCATCCACGGTTTGCTTCAGGGCGAGGAGATACCCTGTGTCTTGGGAAATCCCTGGAGCAGTGGGGCTGGGGGATGGACCTCTCTGGGGAGGCATCTTGGGGCAGAACTAATCCCACCCAGGGTTTTCTGAAACCGCCTGGCTAAAAATAGGGGTGCAGCCTCTGAGCAGGGTCCCAGCAGGGTGGGCTGGGCCATTTCTGCTCTCCGAGGGCAGGACACCACGGGCAGGAGAGGGACTTCCAACATCCCGGCAGCCAGCAGGGACGGGAGCTGGAGGAACCCTCAACTGACCCCGTGGACGGGGCATCTCCCAAGAGGTGGTTGTTGATCTTCTCCCTGGCTTTGGGTCCTCAGCAGGCAGGAAACCAACTGGGGGTCCCAGTACTGACCCCCCACCGTGGAGGTACAACTGGCAGGAGGCAGCACCCAGGGTAGGGGACCCCCCCTCACCCTCCAGCCCTCAGGGGCACCCACTCACCGAGAAGTCGGCATCCTCGGCTCGCAGGTGGTCCGCGATGTACTGCACCCCTTCCAGGGCCTTCAGGATGCTGGGGGACAGCATCAGCCCCCGGTCCGAGCCCACCACCACCTCCTCCTCCTCCTCCTTGGGGGGAACCCGGGGGGCTGAGCCCCCCGACGCTTTCCCAGCTTGGCGCCCGCAGCTGTAGCGGCACTGGGTGCCCTGGCCGTGGGAGCCCGGCTGGGAGATGCGGCTGGGGTACGTCTTCTCTTCCTCCTCTTCTTCCTCCTCGTCCTCCTCTTCCTCCTCCTCATCCCACTTGTCATCCACATCGGTCTCCAGCCAGCACCGGGAGGTGCTGAGCCTCGTCCCCGGGAGGTCGTACTGCCCGGCGGTCCCCTCGGGGGGAGGCAGCACCGGGGGTCTCTTCATAAAGAGCCAGCGAGGGACGAAGTCGAGGAAGAAGCTGCGCACCCAGCGGGGCATCGTGTGGGTGCTGGGGGAGCGGTGGTGGACGTTGAGGACGAACACGGTGATGATGATGGAGAGCGTGACGAAGATCATGGTGAAGAGGAGGTACTCGCCGATGAGAGGGATGACCAGGGAGGTGGACGGGATGATTTCCGTGATGAGCAGCAGGAAGACAGTGAGGGACAGCAGGACAGAGATGCAGAGGGTGATCTTCTCCCCGCAGTCGGAGGGCAGGTAGAAGACCAGCACGGTCAGGCAGGAGATAAGCAGGCAGGGTATGATGAGATTGATGGTGTAGAAGAGCGGGAGGCGACGGATGATGAAGCAGAAGGTGATGTCGGGGTAGATCTCCGTGCAGCAGTCGTACTTCTTGGAGTTGTAGGTGCCGATGGCATTTATGATGGCCCACTCGCCGCTCTCCCAGTAATCCTTGAGGTCCACGTGATGCTCCATGTTCTCCAGGTCAATCTTGGCCTTGTCGTAGGTCCAGGAGCCGAACTTCATCTTGCAGTTCTGCTGGTCGAAGGGGAAGAAGGTGACGTCGATGCTGCACGAGCTTTTGTAGATGGCAGGAGGCACCCACTTCACCTTCCCGTTGGAGAAGAGGTGGGCCTTCGTCATGTGGGTCACGGCGAACTCCCCGTCGGCGCTGCGGGGGTGGAGAGATGTGAAGATCAGAGGAGGATGAATTGTTTCCCCCAAGAAATAGGGGCCAGGAGCTCCCTCAGCAACCAGGGCTGGTATGAGCCTTGATTTGAGGCTGTGGCCCCGTCGTGCATCCCTGCACGGTGCTGGGTTCACCCTCCTGGGCATCATCCGGAGCATGGAGATGGGTGGGAGCGCGAGCACCGGACATGGGGAGATGGATGCAGACTGATTTGCATCCTTACCAGTGGGATGGGGTGGAGGGCAGGAGGTCCATGGGAGCTGGCAGTGCTGGAGAGCTGCCGGGATGGGATGGGATGGGATGGGATGAGGGGATGGGATGGGATGGGAGGGGAGGGGAGGGGTGAGGAACCCCTGGGGTGGGATGGGATGGGAGGGGTGGGGTGGGAGGGGGTGAGATGGGTGAGGAATTCCTGGGAAGGGGTGGGATGGGGTGGGATGGGATGGGGATGGAGATGGAGATGGGGATTGGGATGGGATGGGATGGGGATGGGGATGGGGATTGGGATGGGATGGGATGGAGATGGGGATTGGGATGGGATTGGGATGGGGTGGGATGGGATGGGATGGGATGGGATGGGATGCACGCACTTTGGCTCCCAACCCCTTGCTGTCCCCTGCTCCCTTCGCACCACAGCAGCCAGCACCCCTCTGTGTGCCTCCTGGCGTAGTCACCTACTGTCAGGGGAAAAAAACCAAAAAAATACCCCCCCCTCGCTTTGCTGGAAATGAGCCCTCCTCGCAGGCGAGCGGCAGCCGTGCCGCGGGCCGAGCCCGGATTAATATCCCGGTCCACGGGTCGCTTGGATACAGCCTCTGCCGAGATGGGGAGCCTTGCTCGGGCACTAATCGCTAAATAATCGCTGCAGGGGGGGTCGCAGCCGTCAGCACCCAAATCCAGCAGCACCCTGACGTTCCTCCATCACCCGGCCGGCGCCGGGGACAAGGCGTTTCCCCGAGTACCTGGATGAGGCTCTGCAGAAGGGGCACGCAGGGATGTGTCCCCCCCACCCCGGGACCTACTGAGGTCCCCCCCCACCCCAACAAGCCCATCGGCAGGGTCAGGGAGGAGCCGAGCTTCCCAGCACCCCAAAACACGCTGCCGCGGCGGGGGGGCTGCCGGGATCCGGCGTGGCCGCAGCCCCCCGAACCCGCTCCTCTTGCACACAAGCAGCTGATGGGATTAGCAGGGATTATCCTCTTGTTCCCGCTCCTCTCTC
>JAVJGG010000017.1:28977388-28988724 GCA_035590195.1 Aviceda cuculoides
CTCTTGTTTTGCAGGTGGGGAAACTGAGGCAGGGGGTTGGGATTGCCCGCGAAACCGCTGCCGATCTCCCCCCGGCCCCCCCCTGCCCCGCTCACCGCTCGACGACGCGGCCGTCCCGCCACGGCACTCCCCGAGGCGGGGCCGGCCCACGCACACACACATGCACACGCGCACACGCACACGCACACGCATGGCCACGGCCACCACGTGTCTGGCACTGAGCACACCAGGGCTGGTTCGGGGTGCGCAAGGGGTCACGCGTCCCCCCCGGGGGGTTGCCGAAATGGCCAGGCGGCGTGCACGCGTGTGCGCGTATGTGCTCGGCATGCAGGCGTGTGCTGAGCGTGCACGTACGTGCTCGGTGCCCACGCAGTTGCCTGGTGGTGCACACCCGTGCTCGGCGGCGCACACGCGTGCTGAGTGTGCGCGCACACGCCCGGCAGCGCTCGTGCAGCCTCGGTGTGCGCGCGCACGCACACACACGTGCTTGGAGACGCGCACACGCGTGCTTAACGGCGCACACACATCCTCAGCAACGTGCCCGGTGGTGTGCATGCATGTTCAGCATGCACACCTGTGTTCCGCGTATGCACACGTGTGTGTGTGCGCGTGCGTGTGCACGTGTGTGTATGCATGTGTGCGTACACGCCTGCGCGTGTGTGTGCTTATGTGCATTTGTGTGTGCGCACGCGTACGCCTGTACGTGTGCATGCACGTAGGTGTGCACGTGTGCGTGTGGGCACATATGTGCATGTAGGCGTGCCCGTGTTCCTGCATGTATGCAGGCGTGTGCACGTGAACGTGTGCGTGTGTACATGTGTGTGCACACGCGTGTGCACGCCTGCAGCACGTGGCCGGTCCTGCCCGTGCAACCCCTGCCCCTTCCCGCTTCCAGCACCGTTGGGCCCCTCGGAGCTGGGTGCAGGCAGGTGGGGTCAGCGGAGGCTGCTGCACCTTGGGGAGCTGAGGAGAAGCCCGGGCTCCCCGTTAATGGCAGAAAACGCGATTTTGGGCAAAACCCGGGTGAGCAGCGGCTGGGAGCGGGTGGAGAGGTGGGCACCCACGGCAGCAGGGGGCCGGGGGGGTGCCGCCACCAGACGTCGCGACCCACAGCCCCACGGGACCGGGAGGGTGCTGGCGGGACGGAGCGGGGGTGTCCCCCGTGCAGGGGTGCTCTGCGGGGGGTCCCCGGAGGGACACCCTCCGTGACGGGCGCCAGACGGCGGCGCTAGGACCCAGCGCGGCGCCCGGGCAGGGGGCGGGGCGAGGCTGCGGGGGCGGGGCCTGTAGCGCGACGGAGGGGCCTCAGGGCTGGCGGTGTCGGGGTCGGGGGTTCGAGCCCGGGTGCTGGCGGCGGGGAGGCGGCCATGGCGCGGCGGGCCGTGTTGTTCGGCCTTGGCGGCGTGCTCTTTCGGCCCGGCCTGCAGCAATTCCTGGGCTCCTGCGAGCGGGACTGCGCTTTGCCCAGGTACGGCCCGGCCCTGCCCGGCCCGGCGGCACTCGTCCGCCCGCGCTGTGGCACACCGCCGCTTGGCCGGAGACACGTAGAGACGAGGCCACAATACTGTGTGTGCGGCCGCCGCCCGCGCGTGGTTTGCGCGACTGGGACCCCCGTAGCAGGAGGAGGGGGCTGGGGGCACCCTGTGCGGGACGTGGGGTGCAGGCTGGGGTCCCTGTGTGTATGTGGGGTAGGGGTTGGGGACCCCCAGGCCTGGACGTGGGGTGCAGGCTGGGGAGGGTCCTGTCCTGGAGGTGGGGTGCAGGCTGGGGGGAGAAGGCAGGGTGGCCTCTCCTGGATGTGGGGTGCAGGTCAGCGGTTAAAAGTGACCCCCAAAGAGTCAGGATTGCCATAGGGGACGCTGGCAGAAGCGGTAAGAAGAGCAACTAATTAATAAACTAATTATTAAATAAGCAGGATAATTAATTAAGCCCATCCTTGCCCCAGCACTGAGACCTGACACAACTCAGTGCATGAGCTGGAGCTGATGAGACCCAAAGCACTGAGCCCCCGAGCAGGTCCCAAAGAGCCTCTCAAGTCCTAGCAAACCCTTTGCCCCATTTAATACGAGGTATTTGGGAATTAGTAATCCCAAAAACTCCCAAACAGGAGCCAAACAGGTTCTGTCTGTTTGCATCCCCGAAAATGCTGGGATCTCCCAGCAGCGCGTGGGTGTTAAAAAAAAGCAGGGAGTTAAAAAAAAATATAAATAACTAAATGCTGGAGGATGCGGAGCAGATGGAGCAATAAATTCCCAGATTATCAGGCCATCAAACATATTTTTGCTTCGTTTTATATTAAAAAAAAAAAAATAATGACAGCAATCCTGCTGGAACAGGTAAAGCTGCTTTATTTTTAACCGAGCTGTGTTTTTATCGACTCGGAGGAGAGCTTTGTCCTAAAGCCAGTCGCTGTAATCTTGTTTTATTGCCGCCCGAGAAGGCCTTTTGTGATCTCGTGATAGGGGCAAATTATTTTCCCTGAGCTACAGCTTACAAAATACCTTGCTCTTCACATTATTTTTTTATTCCTGGCAAAGCTTCCTGCTCGTCTATCTGCAGGGCGAAGTAATTGAGCTGCCAGCAGAAATAAATGGCTGGCGATCTCCTGGTCCTGTAATGAAGTGATGCTCCGGTCCTGGGAGATTGGGAGATGACGGAGGGTGGAGGCACAGAGCATCCCGCTCCCTGTAGCGCACCCCAGCACCCCTCCGGTACTGGGGTGTCGTATCGTGTCCCTCCCCCTGCAGCTGACCTCTCCTCCTTTTCCTGGCAGGAATTTCTTGCAAAACGTCATGTTTGCCGGCGGATCCGACAGTCCTTATGACAAAGCCACGAGGGGACAGATCACCCTGTCCCAGGTGAGCTGGCGGGTACCAGTCCGTGGGGCATCCCCGGCGGCTGGGATGGGGCTCGGGAAGGAGCCGAGGGGAGCAGGCTCCAGGCTGGGCTGCCTTTTCTTCCTTGGGGGGGTCAACTGAACGCCTGCGCGGGTGTTTTCCAGCTCTTTTCGGAGATGGAAGAGAGCTGCAGGCAGCACGCCTCCGCCTCGGGCATCGTCCTGCCGCCCACCTTCTCCGTCGCCCGAGCCTTCGAGGAGATGGGGGCCCAGGGGACGGTCAATGCCCCCCTTCTGCGGGCAGCGAGGGTGCTGCGGAGGAACGGTGGGTGCTGGGGGGCTTTTGGCCAAGGGGTGCTGCAGTAAGGGTGCTGCTCCCCTCCCAAGCAGGTGCCACAGGGGTCCCTGGCGGGTCCCACCATGGGGTCCCTGCGTGGTCCCTCATCATCATCCAAGGACTCTCCCGATGTCGCCTCTCAGCAGCCTCTAACTGAATATTCTGAGTCCCGCTACCAAATCCGTCAGGCACGTTATCGCCCAGACGGCAATTAGCAGGATGCCGTAGCTCTCCGCCCCGTGCCGCGGCTGGTCCGTCGGCTCGGTCCTCAGCGTCTCGGCGTGACGTCCAGCTTGCGTTGGCAGGATTGAGCCTTCCTGGAAGTGCAAATTGGGCATAAGCTCCTGCTGAGCATCCTTTTATCTCCTGTCGGGGTTATCCTGGTCCAGACAGAGCCTTGTAAATGGGAGATTTTAGGTTGGGAAGGTCTGAGAAACTGGGGCTGGGGAGGGGAGGTGAAATCAAACGCTGGAGTGGGAAAACCAGCGCTCCCTGCTCTGCCCTTCCCTAGGATTTAAGACCTGCGTCCTCACCAACAACTGGGTGGATGACGGCGCGGGGCGGCTCTTCACGGCCGCGCTGATGAACCTGCTGCAGCGTCACTTCGACCTGGTGATCGAGTCCTGCCGGCTGGGAGCGCGGAAGCCAGATCCCCGGATCTACGCCTACGCCCTGGACGCGCTGCGGGCAAAACCGCAGGAGGTACGACCGTCACCCCCAAAACACAGGGCACAGGGGGGGTCCCTCCGGGCACCCCAAGTCCAGCGGCTGCCCTTCCCCGGGGCGCTGAGCCCGGCTCTCGCTGGTCTGTCTCCAGGTCATCCTCCTGGACAACCTCGGGGAGAACTTGAAGCCGGCCCGGGAGATGGGCATGGCCACCGTCCTCGTCGGGGACACCGACACCGTCCTGAAGGAGCTAGAGGAGCTCTCGGGTGTCCAGGCACGTGGTGGTGGTCCGGGTCCTCTCTGTCCCCTGCTCTCCTGGGGATCCTGGACCGGTTCTGCAGAGCCAGGAGGGATGGGCTCGGCCT
This sequence comes from Aviceda cuculoides, assembly GCA_035590195.1. NCBI lineage: Eukaryota > Metazoa > Chordata > Aves > Accipitriformes > Accipitridae > Aviceda > Aviceda cuculoides. Next base: position 28,981,593 of record JAVJGG010000017.1, read on the forward strand.
TCGGGGTCTCGCCGCGATGCGGTGCTGGTGCAGAACTTGCGGGCGGCTTTGGAAACGGATGGGATGGGGGCTGCGATCTCCTGCAAACTCTGCCCGCCCCCCCGGTAACCTCATCCCGTGGACCCGCTGAGCCGTGTCCGTCTGGAGCGCGTGGCTGTCCCGCCAGCAGCAGCAGGGTGGTGGGGATGTCCCGAGGAGCTCCAGGCTTGCTCAGGAGCTCACCCTGTGCTCCTCACCCCGCAGCTTCTCGCCCAAGCAGAGCCGCTGCCAACTGCGTGCCATCCCTCCGAGGTGACCCACGGATACGTGCCCATCCGGGTAGGGTGGAGGGGACCGCCTCGGTGACAAGGTGTCCCCGCTTTCGGCAGGGCTTGGGGAGGGTCTCGAGCCCCGTGCAAGGATGTGCCAGCCCAGGGGTGGCTTGTTGGGTTGTCCACCCTCCTGCCTGGGCTGCTCTGGGGGGGGGGGATGCTGACCAGCCCCATCGTCCGGGTCTTCTCCGTCCACCCCAGGGGCTAAATCGTGCTCGCCCGGCTCTGGGATGGCGGGCCGGAGGTGGGGGGTGAGCTCCCACCCCTGCTGACCGGCGGTGGGGGGAGAGCCGGGGGGTGAAGCCGTGCCCCCCCGCAGCCGGCGAGGCTCTCCGTCCCTTCCAGCCCGGCGTCCAGCTGCACTTTGTGGAAATGGGGCACGGCCCCGTCGTCTGCCTCTGCCACGGCTTCCCCGAGTCCTGGCTCTCCTGGCGCTACCAGGTGATGGAGGGGACGGGGAGGAGGGTGGCCCGCGGGGGCTGGCGGTGGGATGCTGGAGCGTGGCGGAGGGGGTGCCTGGCCATCGCTCCTGGGGGTTCCCGGGGCTGTCCCACCCCCCTGCCTTGAGCCTTGAGGGATGCGGGACACAGCCCAGGAGTGTTCGCCACCCTCCGGTCTCACCAGTCCGCATCTGCCCTCCTGGGGACATCTCCAGGCCTGCTGGGGGGGGCAGATGCAGGATGGGTGCTGGCAGCAGGGGAGAGGGGGGGTCTGGGGGGTCTCTGCATCCTTTGGAGGCCGCTGCTTTCCCTCCTAGATCCCAGCTTTGGCTGATGCCGGCTTCAGGGTGATCGCTCTGGAGATGAAGGGCTACGGGGAGTCCACGGCCCCGCCGGGTGAGCTGGTTTTACTGGGGCGTAGAGGGGATGGGGGTGTTCGGGGCTGGAGCTGCCAACCCCAAAGCCAAGACCCAGGAGGAGATGGGTGGGGGAATTTTCTCCTGGTGGGGTGGAAGCTGTCCTGTTCCTCCTGCAGCTCAGGTGGATGCAGAACACATCCGTAGAAACATGGGGATGTTAAAATGATGGTGATTATGTCTTTTGTGCAGACATAAAAGAATATTCCCAGGAGCAGATATGCAAGGTGAGGAGCTGCAGGGCACGGACGTGGGCAGGATGAGTGCGGCGCGGAGGGTGGCGTGGGCTGGTAAGGCACAGTCCCGGGTGGGATCTGACCCTTTCTCTCCTCCCTTCCCTAGGACCTGGTGGTTTTCCTGGACAAACTGGTGAGAAGCCCCCCATGATGGGTCCCTCCTTGGCAAGGTTTGGGTGCACGTCCCCCCGGCTGCCGTCACCTCTTCCTTCCCACGCTGGGCGACCAGAGCTCCCTGGTGACTTCGGTCCAAAGCCCGTGGGGTAGCACCAAACCCCGTCTTTGTGTTCTCCGTGGACGGGATTTTAAGGATGGGGCTGTTCATACAACCCGTTGCCAGTGGGGAGAACTCATCCTCGGGAGGGTCTCCAGCTCTGCGTCACCTTTTTCCCGGACTTTGTGTCCTTGCTGAGGGTGGGGAGACGGGCTGGTGGCACCTGGTTTGGGTTTTGGTAAGGCGGCGAGATACTCGTGGAGAAGGATGCTGAGCTGCATCCCCTCCGTCCCCCTTAAACCCCGACCGCAGCAGCTCCCAAGTGGCTGGGGTGGCCGGGGGACCAACGCTGCCCCTCGGCACGGCTCGAATCCGGTGGCATCTTGGCACCTGATCCGCTTGGGTTTGGGAGCTCCAGGTTTAATTCCCATCCTGGCGAGGGGATGGGGTTGATTTCTGCGCCTTTTAAAAGAGATGTAAGTGGAGGGGAAGAAGGCACAGCCCGCAAATGCCAACTCCTGCAGGGCTTTTTCCTTGCGAAATGGCTTCCAAGGGAACGAGTCCTTCAAAAACCACAGTGCTAAAAAAAAAAAAAAAAAAAAAAAACCAACTCGAGAAACAAGGGGAAAAAAAAGCCCTTGAGGTTTTGCAAGGGCTCCTTGTTTGAGGAGCGGTGGTGGTTTTGTGCCAGCATCGGAGCTGGATGGATTTTTGGGAGGGGACCAAGCCGGGCCCCACGGGGCTGCGGCTCCGGTTTGGTGCCAAGCAAGCGAGGATAAATCACCGGGATTTTCTTGGCTGGGGAATTGCCTTCACGCTGGATTAAAAATGATAAGGAAAATAGATAGAAAGGTGCCCGTCGATACGCAGCCTGGCAAGAGGGTCAGTGCCCGTTTTGCTTTAGGGTGAGCTCGGTAGATGGGATGCGAGGTCGTGGCATCCCGTATGGATGGGACTTTGGTTTTCCCTGTTCCTCTACCGTTGGGGCCCATCCTGCTCCTCTCCCCCCCGGGGGACTCCTTCTCCCTCCCCTGGGACAACCTGGGAGATCTGGGGGGAGATAAATGACTTCATGAAGCTCCATGTGTTGTTTGAGCCCGTTTCTGGGATGCAGAAGTGGTCCAGGAGCCGGCATGGTGATGGCCAGGGATGGTGGGATGAAACCATCAGCCCCCGGGGGACCCACTCAGCCCCACATCGGAGGTGGGAGATGCTGGGAACCCCCCCAAACCCTCTTCCCCCCCCTTGGCGGGGGGGTCTCAGACGCTGGGTTTCACGCCGTCGGATGGCAGCGAGCAGGGCTGCAGCCAGCCCTGAGCCGCCGCTGCCGGGAGGGTATTTTAATTACGCTTCTAAATATCAGCTAATTATGAACCGGCTGCTACATTGTCAGGAGCGCGGGTTTTAATTGGATTTATTTGTAGGTGCCCAGAGGGGTCAGGAAAATGGAACGGAGCAGGGGGGGAACAGTGAGCTCGGCGTGCCCGGCTCTGGGCAGGATGCGGCCAGCCCTGGGGGTGCTGCCAGCCCCTTCCCAGAGGGGCTGGGGATTTCTTTGGCTGTGCCGATGCTGAGACGTCCCCCTTGCTGTCACCCCCTGTGATGATTGCACCCCTACGGGTAATCCCAGGGGACCAGCAGCCTTGAGATGTGTTTTCGGTGGATAATGTCAAACCTCTTTCCTCTGGAGGGCCCAGGTACTTGAAATGTTTAATTAAGTCGGAACAAATTGCTCCGGGGGGATCAGGTAATGCTTCTTCCTTGGGGAAAAAAAAAGGAAAAAACCACATAAAGGGAAAAAAAAAAAGAAAATATTACCAGTTTTTGATCTCTTTGCTGCTTCGGAGGAAGGCAAATCATCTCCCGGGTGCTGCTTTTGGGGTGCAGCCGCGGGGGCACGGGCTCACGGCCCCCTTCCCCGCAGGGCATCCCACAGACCGTGCTGGTGGGCCACGACTGGGGCGGCGCCGTGGTCTGGAACATGGCTCTCTTCTACCCCGAGAGGGTGAGGTGGGTCCTTGGGGACGGGCCGTACCCCCACCCCGCATCCCTTCCCGGGGAATGGGGCGCCCCGGATCCTGTCCTGTCCCTACAGCAAAGCCCCAGCTCGCGTGGGGCACCCCAAATCTGGGCACGATGCTGATTCCGTCCCCCTCCGTCGTGTCCCAGAGCCGTGGCCTCGCTGAACACCCCGTACCGACCCGCCGACCCCGCTGTGGACATCGTGGAGAAGATGAAAACCTACCCCATCTTCGATTACCAGTTCTATTTCCAGGAGCCGGTGAGTCCAGGACCCCCGTTTTTATCCTCCACCCCTATTTTGGGGCTTAACCCCCCTCCCAAGTATGCGGGGTGCCCTCGTTGGGGTCCTCAGCTCGTGGCTGGGCATCGCCTGCCCCATAGCGGGGTGCCAGGCCGTGGGGCTCTCGCCGTCACCCCAGCTGCAAGCGGCTTGTGGTCGCCCTTGCCGGACCTTGTTCCCGTGCTGAACTCTGCAAAAAAACGTCCCCGGCCTGCAGCCGAGCCCCCATGGGTGGCAGGATCCGGCCCCGGGGTGGGGTGGGTCCCTGGGGAGGGTTGGCATCACCCGCGGCGCTTCCTCCCCGCCGTGCAGGGTGTCGCGGAGGCAGAGCTGGAGAAGGACATCAGCCGGACCCTGAAGGTCCTGATCCGCTCCACGCGCCGGGAGGTAGGAGCGGGGCTGAGGGTGGCCCCGGGGTGGGAGCAGAGGGCTCCGCAGCCTGATGTCCTCTGCCTGTGGCACCCTCTCTCCTTCCACCTTGCCCGTGCCAGGAGCCCAAAGCTTCGGGGGTGGCTTTGCAGTAGCCCACAGTGACCCTCAGGCACGTTCCAGCCCGTGCCTGCCATCCTTTTCCTGCCTGCCTGTGGCAAAGTCTGCATTCAGTCTGCATCAGTAGGGACCAGAGTGAACGCATCCTTGCGAGAAGCAGCGCAGGGCCCGCACCTCTTTAGGACTCAAAGCTGACCCCAAGTAGGGATGGAGAAGACCTTTAGGAAGCTGTGCTGCCTGGGGAGAGACAGCCTTGCCTGGGGAACAGCGTGGCCTGCCTGGTGCTGGGCTTGGAGCGCGGCACGGCTGGCAGGGGCTGGGGCTCCTGCTCCCCCCTGCCCTCGCAGCGCCAGTGCCACTGGTTTCCTTAACCCCTGCAAATGTCAAGGCCTCGCTTCAGGGTGAAAACCTTTGTGGTATAAAATAACAGCGCCCCGGGAGCGTACGGGAGGCCGTGCCTTCTGCCGGCTGCGCCTGGATCCGCAGCCCGGGGCCGCGAGGTCAATTCCTGCATCCCTTGGGATGCAGTGATGCTCGGTGCCAGCTCCCGGCTCCGCAGCCCAGCGCTGCCTGGTCGGTTCCTGCATCCCTTGGGATGCAGTGATGCTCAATGCCAGCTCCCAGCGAGGAGGGCCACGGAGCCCCAAGGCTGCCTGGCAGCCCCAGGGAGCCCCCCCGGGAATGAGATCCCCCCCCCCCTGGCACGGTGCCACTGCCTGCCTCCCCTCGGACCCCTCTCTCCCCCCAGGACCGCCTGCCCTTCGCGCTCAACTTCCACAGGGTCCGGGAGCGAGGTAAAGGGGGGGAGACCTGGCTGGGGGGGGGGACGCTGCGGGTGGGGGGTGCTGCGGGTGGGCAGTGCTGTGCCTTTTCTCGCAGGGGGGCTGCTGGTGGGCTTCCCAGAAACGCCCCCCGCCAGCAAGATCCTGCCCGTCCCCGAGCTGCAATACTACATCCAGCGCTTTGAGAAATCCGGCTTCGGGTAGGGGCAGGAGCCGGGGGGGCTGGTGGGGTACCCCCCTGCGGAAGGGGGAACCCCCAAACCCACCTTGGCCTTGCTTTGTAACCCCCAGAAGGCACGAGGCTGCCGGGGGGAGGCTGCTTTTCCTTTGCAGGCTCTTCCCGTGCCGGCTGTGCCCTGGGCGGTGGGATGGTCCCCGCGGTGGCGTTGGCAGGAGCCGAGTCCCAGCATCTCCACCCCCTTCCCCTCTCTTCCCAGTGGCCCCCTGAACTGGTACCGCAACATGCGACCCAACTGGTGCTGGGCTCTCTCTGCCAAGGACAGGAAGGTGGGGACGGATCCTGCCCCGTGGGGAGCATTCGCAGACCCAGCACCTTCTCCACCTCGTCACCCGTCTCCCCTGTAGATCGCGATGCCGGCGCTGATGGTCACGGCCGGGAAGGACGCGGTGCTCCATCCCAGCATGAGCAAGGGCATGGAGGAGTGGGTAAGCCAGCGTGGTCCCATCCCACCCCAGGGCCGGCGTGCACCCGAGCCCTCCCGCGTCCGTAAGATCCCACCGCCGGAGAGCCCCGGGGCAGCCCCGTCCTGCCGAGATGGACTGGATTTGGCCCAGATGCGGGCGCCTCCCTTGATAAGGGGGGACAGGCTGATACGGGGGGGGGGGCGCATTTGCCTGCTCCCCCCCCTGCAGCAGGCGGGAGGGGATTCGCGTTGGCCAAAATGAAGGGCCCGGGGGGGGGCTCCCGGTGCCCAGCGTGCCGGATCCTGGCACGACCCCTGCCCGCTCCGCAGATCCCGCAGCTGCGCCGGGAGCACATCGAGGAGTGCGGGCACTGGACGCAGATGGAGAGGTACCGCGGGGCGTCGGAGCCGGGCTCCCTCGTCTCCAGGGGCAGGGAAGCCAGATCCCACCCCAGCCTTGTGCCGTTCCCCCCAGGCCGGCGGTGCTGAACAGGATCCTGGTGGAATGGCTGGAGGGGCTCCCCCCCGACCCCCCCTTGCCCAAGATCTCCAGGCTGTGAGCGGGGGCCGGAGGGCAGAGCCCTGCTCTGCGCCTTCCCTCCTTCCTGGGATGATTGTGCCTTTAGGGTTTGATTTTATTTTTTAATTTTTTTTTTTAAACTTTTAGGGTTCGATTTTTACCTTTGGGGTTGGATTTTTTTTTTTTTTAACTTTTAGGGTTGGATTTTTACCTTTAGGGCTGGATTTTTACCTTTAGGGCTTGATTTGTGTTTGGGGGGGGTTGGTGGTTGGAAGCGATGGGTGCGCCAGGGCTGGGAGGAGGGCAGCACAAAGCATCGCCCCTACTTTGTGCAACTAAAAGGGTCCCGGTGAGCTCTCCTGGGGGTCCTGGGGGGTTGGGAGATGGTTTGGGGTCGGACCCAGCCTCGTGCCATGGCAGGGGCTGCATCGGGGCTGCCCCGTCGCCCCGACCCCATCCTAGGGGCTTCCCTCGCTCGGGGGTTCGGCCGGAGGGTCCCGGGTTTTGGCCGCTCGTGCCGCGTGGTTGGTTTTGGCGTGGAAGTTTTAATGCATTAATGAGAACAAATGCCGCCTGAGAAATCGCCTTCTGCTTCGTAACCTTGAGAAATAAAGCGCAAAGTGACCCCGGCGCCCCACTCTCCCCGTGGCCCATCCCCGTGGTGCCAGGGCTCAGCCCCCTTCCCCTCAGCTCCCGGCCCTTCTCCCGGCCTCCACAGCCCTTACAAACAGCATCAGGATTTGGGCAAACACGCGTGGTATTTTGGGGGGGGGGGGGG
>JAVJGG010000017.1:28995543-29020562 GCA_035590195.1 Aviceda cuculoides
GCTGATGGAGAGGAGGCTGGAGGGCACGGGAGGAAGGAGACTGGGGGAGGCGGTAAGGGAATAAATCATCCCCTGCAGCCAAAGTGGGATGAGTGTTGTGTTGGTGGGGCGGCACCTTGGATCCAGTCCTGCCCGGGCCAGGGGGATTCGCCGTCTTCCCTGGGGCTTGGTGCCCAACGCCACGGCAGCTCCTTCCTTGCCCAAGCCCCAGTTGGGTTGACCGTGGCCAGCGGGGGGGAACTGATCCCCCCAGCCAGGACCCATCCGAACCACCTGGGGATGCCCTGCCTTGGGTTAACCCCTGCCTGGAGAGGGGGTGGGTCTTTTGGCTGCACCCCCTCATGCCAGGCCCGGGGACAGTGTCTCAGGGTGGGTGGCTGAGGTTGGAGGGAGGTCCCAGCCTGGTCCCAGTCAGCCCTTCACCATGAGGCCATCTGGGGACACTGGGACATGAGGCCATGCCCATGGGCCACGAGGAAGGTGTGGGCGCTGAGGCCCGGGCCGAGAGGAGACCACAGCAGAAGAGGCCATGCAAACCAAGAGGAGCCCAGCACCCCTGGTGCTGTGGGAGGAAGGGGTGGGCTGCGCTCAAGGGGGACGTCTCGAATGGCCCGGGGCGTCCTCCCATTCCTCCTCACTGACTGCAAAGGGAGCCCCGGCTGACTTGCTCGCATGGACTCAAGGGGTTGAGATGAACCTCTGTGTCCATAAATAATTAATCCTTTGGGAAACCCGGCTCTCGTACGGTGGTCTCGGTGGATGAAGGATGGGCTGTGTGGAAGAGCAGGGGAGGTACTTGCTTTCTTCTGCTTTAGCTCTTGGTTTTGGTCCAGGTTCATGGCCAAGGAGGAGTCAAGTTCCAGAACTGGGCCAAGACCTATGGCTCCTCTCCAGAGCTGTACTTCCAGCCCACCTCAGTGGAGGAGATCCGGGAGGTAAGGAAGGTGCTTCCAGGATACCACCCATTAGAAATGAAGAGGAGGAAAGGCCAAGAAGGGCTGTGATGTTCCGTCATGTTCAGCCGGAGAGGTCACAGTCGGTGACAGCATGAGTCCTTCCCCTAGCCCCAGGAGATGGCCCATCCCGCTGAGCTGCACGTGTTCTGCAGCACATGTGTCAAACACCTAAAAGAGGCAGAAAACCAGCACGCCTGTCCCCAGCTGGACTCCCTTCCTTGGGCATCAGCATCTGGCATCCTTCTGGGGTCCCCTGCCTGCCCCAGCTGCCACGCTGAGGGGTGGGAGTCCTCTGTCACTTTTGCCACCCCAGAGATGCCTCTGTTGCCCTAGAGTGTCTGAGGTGGGCATCGCCTCTTTGGGGATCATAGAATCAGAGAATGGTTTGGGTTGGAAGGAACCTTTAAAGGTCATCTAGGCCAACCCCCACGGGTGATGCCAAGGGCTGTCTTAGGAGGTGTCTGGGCTCCAGGGGTGGTTTTAACTCCAGATGGTGAGTTATCCAAGTGAATGGATGTCAACCATGAGCGAGATTTTTAGCTCGGGATGTCTCACGGTGCCTCTGGCACCGCGCCGAGCACACGGCTTTGAGGGAGATGCTGGATGCCCAGGGCCGCCTGTTGTCTCTGCAGATCCTGGATATGGCCAGGCAGCGCGACAAGAGGGTGAAGGTGGTGGGGGGCGGCCACTCTCCTTCGGACATCGCCTGCACCGACGACTTCATGATCCAGATGGGGAAGATGAACAGGGTCCTCAAGGTGAGACCGGCTTCTGGGAGGCGGCCCTGAAACGTGGTGGCACCCCTGCCCGTGCGACCACCGAGGGCTGGGAGGCATTGCGCCAACGCTGCCATGCCCAGGGTGGGAGGTGAAAGGATGGAGAGGCTTTCCTCTCCTCCCAGCCAGGAGTTTTCCCAAGCCAGCCCCTGAAACGCTGGTGCAAGACTGGGGAATGCACATTTTCCTGGTATAAAAGCATCCCTTGTGCACTGGAAGCATACGGAGCAGCTATAAAAAAGCAAAGCAGTGATGGCTTCCCAGCGTGCCTTCAGCGAGGGCTTAACCTTGGCACCTTGTCCTCATCCCAGCATGGCCTGCGGGATGGGGAGGAGATACCTGGCAGGATTGCTTCTCGTGGCTCGCTTGGTGCGAGCTTGCAAAGGCGCCTTGGGCACAGCAGGCTGGATGTTCGTGGTCCATGGTTTGTTCCTGCATCAGGTGGGAAATGTCCCCGTGGGAGATTGCTCCTTTTGATGACGCTGGGAAGGAAACAGCTTTTCCTGGTTGCCTGTGGATCATATCCTGAACAACTTTGGGAAAACGAGAGCTGCTGAGAGGGAGAGGTTTTCCTGCCCTTTGCTTTGCATCCAGACCTGCGGCGTGTAGGGAGATACTGGGCTCTTACTGGGCCTGCACGGCTGGTTGGTTATAAACAGTGAGAGAACTGACTCTGTGCATGTGTGCACGCCTGTGCGTCGCGTGTGCGTGCACATGTATGTGTGTGCATGCACGTGTACGCGTGTGCGTGTCTGTCGTGTGCGTGTGCACATGTATATGCATGCGTGATTCTTTATGTGTGCGTGTGTGTGTACGTCTGCAGCTGAAGATGAAAAAACCTGCCTCTAGCAGCGTATCCCAGAGCTGGATCATTACTGGTAGTTAACAGCAATAATTAATTAAGGAGCGGCTCTCTCCCTGACAGCTCCGTCGGAAGCGGGACAGGTAGCTCCTAATGGTAATGAGTCCTCCTTCCACCAGGAGCTGGCTGACGCTGGCTGAGCAGGGCAGGAGGGCAGAGTGGAGAGGTCTGCTGAAGGTAGAGCCTTGCCGGGGGTGTCTTCTCCCTCGCGTTGACCAACACCTGGGAGCAGTTATGGGAGAGGTTACACAGCCCTGAGACCGGGGGGAGCAGGGTCTGGACCAGGGGCAGGAACCAGTGGTACCATTGGGTTGGACGAGATTTGGGTTGGGTGAAGGTCTGAGAGAGGTGGCAGGTCAGGACGGAGCAAACCCCTCGTGGTACGCGACTCTCCCGTACAGACGTTATCAACTCCGTGTTGGTAAAGCCGAGGTGTTTCCCGTGGGGTGTTTCTCCTCCGAGCTGTGTGACCTTCCCCTCTCCCATCCCATCCTTTGCAGGTGGACAAGGAGAAGCAGCAAGTGACGGTGGAAGGTGGGATTTTCCTCTCGGATCTGAACGTCGAGCTGGGCAAGCACGGGCTGGCCCTGGCCAAGTGAGTGTGACACGTGCGCGGGGCCATCCCTGGGCATCCTCCCGGGTGTCCGTCCTTGTCCCAGACCAAGTGCTGGGACATGGCAAAACAGGCGTGTTTGAAGAGCTTTTACTGCAGAATAGGAGTGTCTGCTTCGGGATCTGGTCTTCCACCAGGGTCCTGCAGACTGCAGGTCAACCCCCTCCACGATGGAGCAGCCGATCCTGCCTCGGAGCAGGAGGCGGGACGAGGGGAGCCTTTATCCCCACATCAATCCTATATTCTCACTGTACCCACCGGGCTGGTCCTTTCCACGTCACGAAGGAAAACTCTGCGCTCCCTGGCCCTAAAAAGACGAGAGCATCTCGCCTAGGGAGGCTGAGAGCAGGCAGCTCTGGGCAAAGGAGGCTGATGTTGCACAAAATTAGGCTAGAAATGAGGTTTTGATGGCAAAAGGCAGTTAGCCATTGGAATATCTTAGCAGGGGAGAGTCCTTGCCCTGCATTGCTTTGAGATGTCTGCTGTCCCCAGAAGAGGGGGTGGAAGTGATGGGCTGGGGGGTCCAGGGCAATTGCGGGGAGAGGGTGGGATGCTTCGAGCTGGTCGTGGCTGATCGTTCTGCCTCCAACACGTGTGGTTCTCCCTTGCAGCGGGTGTCTTGCCAAGGGCTTGGAGGCACCCACGTTCAGATAGGGGTTTGCAAAGGAAATAGCTATGGAGAAGAGCGTTTCTCACACTCAATCCCTTTCGTTTGCTGACCTCAGAGAAGAAATTGCTCTTCAGTTACAGTCTAGCTCAATATCTGCGTTCCTCTGTCGATAAAAGTGATGAGTTTGTCAGAGCCCCGAGCGGGGCTGGCGTGAGGGTTCAGAGAAATGAGCCCCACCGGAGCAGATGGCCAACGGAGCAGGACTCCTTCATGGAGGAGGAACCCACCGAGGGTTGCAATGATGACAGAAACCATGTCTGGTTCAGGAAGTCCCTGCTCCCCAGCTGTTGGAAGCTGGAGGAGTATTTGGGGGAAATGGGAACAGCACACCGTCTGCTTTAACCTTCTGTCATCCCCCCGTGCCCCCTCGGCCATGGTTGGAGGGACAGACCTTGCTCTGCAGACCTTACGCTTGTGGATGCTGCTTCCAGCCCTGCTCCACAGTGATCTTTCTGGGGTAAACCCGGGTTCCTCACCCCGTGCTCTGACTACTTATGGGAGGGAGGTCTCCATCCCAGTGAGTCCCTCCAGGCTGATGGGGAGAGATGGGGGCTTGTGAGATGGAACACCGCTGGGTTCACCATGGTGACCTGCGTTCGCTGGCTGCCTCTTCCTCCCCATGGACTCTAGCAGCGTCCTGGTAGATATGTCCCGTGGAGACACGCACACACGGCCAGCAAACCCGCCTGCAGCTGCAGGGTACCCTGCAGGGTGGAAAACCCTGCTCCTTGGAGGTCTCTGCGCGGGGTCTGCACGCGGTGTAACGCCTGGTGCGGGGGGCTGTGCCCCTCGCCGTGACCCACGCACTGAGGTCCTCACCCGGCCCCTTCGTCTGCCCCCAGCTTAGGAGCCGTTTCGGAGGTGGCAGCGGCTGGTGTGATCGGGACAGGGACGCACAACACTGGGATCAAGCACGGCATCCTCCCCACCCAGGTGAGACACGGCTTGGGAGAGTGTCAGTGCACGGACATCAGCATCGTGAGGGCTTCAGGGGAGATGTCCCATCACCCAGTCCGGGTCTGGCGTGCCCAGCCCTGGGGTAAGGACACTGCAAGCAGGAGGGGTCCTGGCCCCCCGGGATGGAGCTGCTATGGGGGACCCCCCAAGTGCCCCCCGCACAGTGGGACCTACCTCATCTGCCAGCCAAAAGAGAATCCAGATCAAAACTCCTCTGTGCCTGTGCTTTATGGTCTGTCTTATAATGCAGTGAATAAGCACTGTACCAAAGGGAATGCGGTTCTTCTTGTATTGGAGCCCCCAACCCCAAATCTCCGCAGGACCCAGGTCTGTTTTTAACTAGACACTTATGACAATCATCCACTCCTAGCCCACATCGTGCATGGCAATTTTACAGATGGTTATGGAAAAGTGCAGTAATTTGGGGGAGCTTTACTTCTTTATTTGATGGCTTTTCCTAGCATCCCCCAGAGAGAGAAGGATCCTTTTATGTCACTACATCAAAAGTGGGAGGAGAGGGGCTGGTGGAGCCAAGCTCAGCAGAAAGCACCCTGTGATGACGGCCGTGGTACAGGGGTCTCCCTGCTTAGCCCCCAGCCCAAAGTTTTGGGGTGGGTGAAGGTTCTTGGCAGGGACCTGGGACACGTTGAACGCTCGCTGAAGCTTTGCTCCCTTCTCGGCAGGTCGTAGCACTCACACTGCTGACAGCCTCGGGGGAGATCCTGGAGTGCTCCGAGTCCATCAACGCGGACGTCTTCCAGGCTGCCCGCCTGCACCTCGGCTGCCTGGGCGTCGTGCTCACCCTCACCTTCCAGTGCGTGCCCCAGTTCCACTTGCACGAGGTGGCCTTCCCCTCCACCCTCACCGAGGTACGGCGTGGGCGATGCTTTTGAAGCTTCCTTGGGGATAAGCAAAGTTCTCGGGGAGGTGACACGGTCGGGAGAAGACTGGGAAGTGGTCGCGCTCCGGTAGAAAATCCCCCACGTGTGTGTAGGTTGTGCACGGTGTGCTTCACGGTGTCCTTTGAAGCTGGAAACATCTCCCGGGTGACAAAGGAGAGGAAGGAAAAGCCGCGTTTCTCAGCAAACGCCATTTCAACTTCCCATGGGTGGGAACAGCATCTTCTGGGCCCAGAGAGGTGCAGGCGGTGGGGCGGGGAGGAGAGGTTCTGGCGAATGCCGCCTCTGCAGGGCGGGTGGGTGGTCAGGACCTGCCGCAAGACACCCATCGCAGGGCGCAGCTGGTGTTGGGGGGCGAAGCAGGGTTTGAGGTGCAGCCCCTCGCCTGGTTGCAAGCTGAGCCAGAGGCGAGGGCTGAGCGCGCTCTGGCAGCTTTGCTGGCCACGAAATCCGGGAGGTGGGTGCCGCGAGTCTGCAACGAGTTCTTCAGTTCTCACAGAAGAGCAGGCGGGACCTCCGCCCCTCGCGCTGGGACCCTCCGCAGCCGCCCCTCTGCGTCCAGCCTGGGGGAGCTGGGCAGAGAGGGAGAGCTGCGGGGAAAGGCATGGAGAAGAAAGTTAATTTTCTTTATTTATTCTTCCTGGTGGTTTCTGAGAACTGCCAGGCACCATCCCTGGGAGAAGTTGTGTCCGTTCTCAGCTGCTTTCAGCTCCGCATCTGGCCCAGGAGAGCTCAGGGGTGTGAAGGTGACGTGAAACCTCACCGCTTTCATCACTGCCGAGCTCACCCCTGAGCCGTTCCCAAGCTCCTCTTTTAAAACTGGTCCAGATCGATACAGTTTTTTTGCATTCAGCCAGCCTGAGATTCAAACAGCTGATTTTCCTGCCCCAGATCAGCCTCCATGCAGCCCCGGGGCGGCTTGTGCCTGCAGGAGCGGGCTGGTGGCTTCCAGCGTCCTCAGGAACCCGCCAAAGACTTTCTGTGCTCGCCTCGGGCTGGGGAGACTGGCCCTGAGCTGGAACATGGCCGGGTCCTTCGGAGACATCCTCTGGGTTCTGGCGGGGCAGACGGGACCACCCTGCGGTGGAGAGACCTCCTGGCTGGGCTTGAGTTGGCCGGCGGGAGCTGCGTGCCACCGGCGGGAGCGAGGCAGGGTGGAAGAGGGTGAGAACCCTTCTCCTGCTCTTCTCCTCCACTTCACCTCCAGTTCAGGTTTGGGGCTGGCAATGCGCTCGCTGGCTGGAAGGAGAGGCGGTTGCCTCTTTAGGGAAAAGGCTGGATGACGAGACCCCTGTCAACGTCCCCGTGCGGCATCATCCTCACTTCTCAGCCTCAATTGTCCCCTGCCTGACTCAGCCCGGAGGTGACGGACGCAGGACCCCCTCCTCCAGCTGTGCTCTGCCCCTCGCCTGGGTTTTAAACTATTCCCCCCGTCGCGTGAGCAACGCCTGAGCCTCGCTGCAGGCAGGGATTAAGCGAGAGGAAGAGCAGCCGCAGCGGTGGGGAGCTGCTCCGGGCCGCGCGATGCCGGCGGTCCCACCGGAGCAGGGATGGAGGTTTGCCCGTAGCCATCGGCTTCGTCTTCCCTGGGCTGCCTCCGAGCCGCGGCGGGGCTGAGCGTGGAGGCTCCGGCACGATCCAGTCAGAGAGGCCGAAGGAGCCCGCGGGCGTCAGCGCTGCCGCCCTGGGCGCTTGCTTCTGTCCGTGGGAAACGTCACCCTGAGACGGATCCGCCAACCCCTCTGCTGCCTTTAACCCAGCCTTCGCAGGCGCCGGCGGGTCGGAGGAGATCTGGTAACTCCAGGCACGCGTGACTAAGCCTAATGCAGATTTAATGTTCCAGCTGGAGAAAATTGCCCTTGCTGGAAATCCTGGTCTGGTCTGATGAGCTGACGTGCTGCCTGGACGAAGTAAGAAGAGGGAGAAGACTGTGCCGGCGCCGAGCCGGCATCCCTGGAGGCAGGCAGTGCCTAGCTGGGTCCCGGAGGAAAGGCAGCATCCCGCAGGGCACGGCTGCTCCCACGCGCCGCGAGCTCTCCGAGGAATTGCCTTTTCCCATCTCGGCGGGTCCCGCTGCTCGGCTCACGGGCAGCCTTGCTTTTTCCAGCGACAGATGGGCCACTTAAAATAGTGCGTGGGCGTCTTGTGCTCTTGAAAAGAACTCGGTCCCTTCTTCTGTGCGAGGTCAGGGTATTTTTTCGGGGTAGGGCTCTCCATCTCCAAGTGTGCAGGTTGGGCGTAACTCTTCTTTTTTTTGAGCTGAACTTGGGACAAACCGTGCTGGGGATGAGAAGGAGCGTGATGGGTGACACATTTCAAGGGGCGGACTGAACAAACCCCTTACAAGGACCCAACCCCAGAGCTGCACTGGGGTCGTGTGTTGGAAAATTCCCGTTAAACCAACTGTCACGTTGCTACTGGACTTGTCTGTCTCTGTCTTGCTAGAGGTCCGTATCACCCAGACTGAGGTGTATGGTGCTAGTAACTGGCCCACCTGGGACCTCCCCAAGGGAGGGAGGTGGCTTCCTGAGGAGGGTTTCTGACCTGCTCTCTCATGGATTCGGATCTTGCCTGGCTCTGAACGTTTCACATGCTCTCTCCTCCTTGGCAAGTTCTGCTGACCCACCATCCACCCTCTCCCTGTTGTCCCCTCTTCCTGGCCATATCCCCCCTGAAGACAACATCTCGCACGTAGCCTATGAAAGGGCACTTAGCTGACCCCGGAGAGCAGGAGAAGTTTAGGTCCTTGTTCAGTGCGCGGCTGAGGCACTGGGCACAGTGTTCGGGGATGCTGGTACAGAGATGCTCAGTGCTGGGGAGTGGTTTTCTCCAGCCAAACTTTCCATTCCCAGCAGGAGCCAGGCTGAAACAGGCTGATTTGCCTCGAAAGAATCATGAAGTGCCCTTTTTGGGGGCAGCGCGTCTCCTGGGCTTTACGAGCTTGGGTCTCCACGTGGCTCTGTGGCCAATGGTGGGTGTGATCTGGTTCCCTCAGAAAGCCTTCTGAAGGCCCAGTGGGCATTTCTACAGAGTGACTTGAAGGAATTCTTTCTCCTGGGAACACATCAAAACCGCCTTTCCCTGTCTCTGCCATTATATAAACTCCTTTTAACTGCTGGATGCATTCCCTTGGGGCCCTCCCACCCTCACGGTGCTGGGGAGTCGGATGGAGCGAGCTGTTCCATCTGGTGCTCAGCCCCATCATGGATGGGACAGCCTGGCACAGCTGCTTTATCAGGATGAGACCTACTGCCTTGAGCTGAGCAATCATCCAGCTTGTCCCAGCTCTCTGGCACCGGATCGTCGCTGGAGGCTGCAGCATTGCACAGGCTAAAGCCTACAGAGAAGGGGCCACCTGCAAGTTGAAAGACCTGGTGGCCTCCTAAATGCTTTGTGGACTCGCTGCATTCATTGGAAGGAGTTAGATTTCTGGATGGGGAAACTGAGGCAGAAAGTCCACCAGGAGGAAGAAACCAGTGGTGGCGGAAAGGAACCTCTCCAGGAGCTTGGATCTGCTTCAACCATGGAATGTCTTTGTCCTCCTGTGAGGTCTGACGTCCCTGCTGGTGCATCCTCAGCAGCGTCCTCATCTGTTGTCTCATTTGGGTCTCACAGGTCCAGTTCCAGCCCTGGCTAACGACAGCACAAGCCTTCGTTAAGTCAGGCTCATGAAAAATAAATAGTCCTTGGACAAAAGCAGCAAAATTTGTTGCAGGATTGATCAGAGCTGCAGCACTAGTAAAGCTCTGAGAAACGCTGTCCTTAATTTTTTAAGGACTGAATTATTCAGGGCCCTGTTGGGGTGGCTTGAACACCACCAGGAATGTGAACTTAACGCACTTTTGCAGTATCTTCTTCGCAAGCCCGGATCCGAAGCAAGCCGGTGGTCCCTGTGCCGGGTGGCCGGGCTGGCCGAGGAGGTGGACGGAGAGGTCCGTGCGCGTCACCCGGGTCGTTAACGTCTTTGCCTGCCTGCTGTCACCCCCTAAGAGCAGCTGCACCACAGCAGTCGAGAGCTGGAGCGCTCCAGGGTCTTATTTTTCCTGGGCGGTAGGAAGGGAAGACAGAGGAATAAGGGAAACCCACCAAGGTATTTCCCCAGCCTGCAGTGAGTTCGTTACTGGTGTTTCCAGCTGCAGAGGTGACCAGTTTGTGTTTCGTGGCTCGGATGTATTTTTTGCCTGTGAATCGCCTTGTTTGCTTTCTGAGCTGCGACTTCCCTGGTGTCCTGCAGCAGGGAGTTCCCTGCTTTAAATGCATTTTAAGTATGTTTAAAAGTGGGGGGCGCCCGCCAGCTCCTTACGGCTTGGTCCTCACCCACCCTGCCAGCCTGCTCGGACCTTCACTGCATCCTCTAGCACCTTTCCTCAGCCAAGTTGCTAGGTTGTGGGTCGTTTTACACCTCCTAAGCTGCCTTTTAGCAAGGAAACTTAAGCTTATGTGCAGGAAAACCCTGCTATCCTGAGCAGGGCGGGTGGCCCAGGCTGAGCTTTACCTTGCTCGGCATCATCTGCCCGGGCTATGCCCCCTGCATGGCTCAGCCCATCTTCCCCCCATCCCTCGGGGCTGTTAGGAGGGTGAAACAAGAATGCACTCTATAAATATTAATGCCATTATCAATTCTCAGTCATCGCTGCTCCTCGCCTGCTTCCAGATCTCCGGCTTTCATGTCGAGTGGCCCAGTGAGGCGGAAGAGAATAATGGCAAGGGAGCAGGTTGCTTGAAATATTTAAGCCTGAGTTATCTAAGACATTGCAAATAATATATGTGTCAGAGGAGCCAGGCTTGGATTTGTGGTTATATAAGATCTGCATGCTTTCTTTTCTGGCCTCGTGATTGTCTTTATCGCTGGGATAAGCCCAGCTGCTCTAGCTGCTGCTGCTGACCAGGAACAAGGCACGGGACCGGGAGGGTTCGTTGTACAACTGAGGTCACCAGAGAGGTCTGCAGAGCACCCCTGGGTGGTGGCAGGGACGGAGCCGGCCCCCCCTGGCCCCAGACCTGCTGGGAGGCTGATGAGGATGGGTCAGACTCAGACGCGATACTTCTTCCCCTGACCTTCGCAGCTTCGGGGCTTCCTGAGCTGGAGGCGGTTTGTGTATATGTAATAAGGCAATGAGCGTCTCTTCCAGGAAGGTCTCTGATCTGCTTCTGAACCCTTGCAAACTTTTGGCCACCCGCAGACTTGCACAGCTTAGCGACCCGGTGGGTGAAGAAGTGCTTTTTCTGGTCTGAGCCTACCACTGCCTAACCCTAACCCTAACCCAACCCTGACCCTTTGGGGGATGTCCTGGGCACCTGGGACGGATCCCTCCAGCTCAACTCCCCCAAGACCACCCATTGCCTTAACCCCCTCATCCCTCTTAGCCAGAAATGTTGGTTTTGGTCTCAATGAATGGAAGCGACTCTTCCAGCCAGGGCTCGGACACCGCACCCCGACGCAGTAGGACCCTGCCAGGCACAGGCAGCACCCAGGCAAAGGGGGAGGCTGAGCATCCACCTCCTCTCCCAAAACGCGAGCTCCCCATGCTCCCTGGCTCCCCTTCATTGCTCGGGCAGGTACCTATAGGACACGTGCTAGTAACTTCTTGCGCCTCGTCCTTCGCAGCACCTGGGCCACATCTGCTGCTTGACCCATCCTTGTCGTTTCCCTGAAAACCGTCTGGAGCAACTCAACCTGCGTTGCAGCAGGCAGGGTGCCTGCCCCTCAGCTCGGTGAGCTCTCGAGGGTGTTCGCAAGCAAGAAAGCAAGCGGCTGCTTTTGACCCGGCCTTTGTGAACCAAAGGGATTTGTTCTGGGCTCCTGGGAGGGAAACGAAGACGAGCAAAATCCCCTGGGCCTCTGCAGGCTCCGGGGTCACCTCCGTTGCGTGCATTGGTCACGTTACGGTGACAAGATTTCCACTGCCCAACCTCTGCCTCCGACTCCGGCACTCAGCCAGCAGGCGACGTCTCCAAGGACTCCCGAAGCCGGCTCGCTCGCTGCCTTCAGCTCTTGCCCGCTGCGCTGTAATTATCCTACAAAGTCGCGGGCTTATTTTCTTCAGACCGATATCACAAGAATCAAAAGCGCACATTGAAAAGGTCACCCCGCTAGCGATTTGCTTCTGCGCTCAAACGCCACGGCTGGAAGACAAACAGACGTTGGCAGGATCACCTTGGGAAAGCTGCATCCTGCTTTTCCTCACTTGTTTTAGCTACTCCATTCATTTGTTCCTAAACCAAACTGATGAAAACGTGGGGTTGTAGCTTTTGCCCTGCTTCTACTTGCACAACCATTAACTGTTTCCGCATAAGAACCTCTCTGGCCAGAAAGTAGGCTGTTTTGGGAACATTTTAGAGAGATTTCGTGGCTTTTGGGGAGCTTGCAGATGTGACGATGAAGGCAACAGCATTAGCATTATTTCTTACTAATTACAGGAATACACTATTTGTCTTCCCATCCTCCCTGCTTTAATGGGACCACGGCATTACAGCAGTGCGGCCCCACGAAGACCCTCACCATATGGCGGGGTCACAGCAAGATGCTCAGTGCTAAAGCGGCCCAGCTTGGTGATTAATAGCTCGTTAAGACAAATAATTCAAACGACCCAGCCAGAAAGGAGCAGCTTTGCAGCTAAGGTTGCCATGACCTTCCTGGCATTATGTCCATGGGTCATTGCACCTTCTCCTGGGTCAAGCAAACTCCTCGAAGCAAAGCTGCTGGGTTTTTAAGCTTTTCTGCAAAACTACGGGAGATCTCTGCAGGAGGAGCAGGGGGTGGTTGGGGAAGATGTTTGCAGGAGGGAGAGGTGCTGGCCTGGCCAAAGCACCGGGCAGGGGGTGAGCACAGGTTCTCGCCACCCTTGCGCACGCAGGCGGGGAGAAGGGACAAGGGCTGAAAGGTCTTTTCATTTCGGTGGGTGCTGCTGTGTCAGGCAGCGGGGTTTCCTCCAAGCAGCCCAGGGACAAGAGCCCAGTGGCTCTGGGAACAGGCTGCATAAGTCCTGGGGCTGCGGTCACCCCCTTCGAGCCTCATTACCTGCGTTGTTCTGCCTGTCCCCTGCCCGCTCCATCCCCTCTTGTATCCCGGCTCCATGCCCCGTTACATCCCGGCTCCATCCCCTGTTGCCCTGGGGCTCCAGAGCCGCAGAGGGTTGTGCTGCCAAGGTGTCAAAGCCGGGGAGGGCATCCCTGATGTTGGACCAGGAGGTGGATGTCGGTAGCCCCACCATACGGCTGGAGGGGGCCGTTCCAGCCCTGGCTGTGCTGCCTTATGTCTGGGAATGCCTGATGGGGCCGTTTGGGGGCTGCGGAGGTGTGATTGCGGGAGGACGCAGGGTCGGAGCTTGTGTGTGTGCCAGATGCAGCCCCAGCAGCATCTGCAGAACACGGGGGTCTGCCACGGCCGAGGGAGAGGAGATGACGGGCACGCTCGGTTCCCTTCCCCAGATGTTGGGTCCATGGTCTCTATTAGCCCCTTGGTGCTTGGTTGGGCTGTATTGACCCCCCTCCAACCCAACGCTTGCCATGACTCTGCAGACAGACCCCTTGGACCTTCCCTGGCGTTCCTGGGAGTCCTCCAAGGTGCCTCCAAGCCCTGCTCCCAGGATCTCTGCTCCGTGATGGGGTTCAGTCACCGACCAGCACCCATTTCTCTGGTTGTTGCAGGTCCTCGATCACCTCGATGACCACCTGCAGAGATCTCAATATTTCCGATTCCTGTGGTTCCCTCACAGCGAGAACGTCAGCGTCATCTACCAGGATCCCACCAACAAGGCAGGTCCCACCGGGCTCCATGTGGGAAGGGAGAAGGGCCCACGCACAAAACTGAGTGTCCTCCCAGAGCCGGTGTCTAGGATGGACTTGCAGTGCAAGGGCTGCTGCGGGGGATGATCAGGGAAACGGCGTTTTGGGGCTGGGCTGGACTCTGCCCCGTGCTCCACGGTCTGAGTGTCCTGGGACACGGGTCCAGCTGGGGCTGTCCAAGCTCTCAGCATCCCTATGACAAAGCCTGGTCTCTTCCTGGGCACTGGATTTGGCCCTTTTTCATCACGGGAGAGAGCGATGGGAAGTCCCGGGGTGCCCTTCTCCAAACCCCTGCTCCCAACTTGGTCCTGGTCCAGGCATGTGCTCCCACCTTCGTGCCCGTTGGCAAGAAAGCTGCAAACCCTGCTAGTCCCTAACGACCATCATCTTCCTCTGCTTGGCTCTGCAGCCCCCCTCTTCCTCCGCCAGCTGGTGGTGGGATTATGCTGTTGGCTACTATTTGCTGGAGTTTCTGCTCTGGATCAGGTAAGGGCATGGTCTGGGAGGTGTTTGGGGACAAGCGGGTGGGGTGGGTTTGCGCAGGGCTGGCCTCATCCAGATCTGTTCTCCGCATCCCTACATCGAAACCTGTGCTGCCTTGCTGGGGGTCCCAGGGAAGACGGCAAGGGAGGACTGTGCCTGTGGGCACCCCCATCCCCGGGGAAGAAGGAGATGCTCGTTCTCCTCCAAGCAAGCTCCAGCGCAGGAGGAGCGGGTTGGGGTTGGGATTGATGTCTGGGGCTGCACTGCCCTCGTGTGTGCGCAGAGATGGAGCAGCGGCGGGGGCCGGCAGCAGCAAAGGAGCTTTTTGGAGGAGGGTGGTGGCTGGGAGCGTGCCCTGAGCACCAGGGTGGAGAGGGGAGAGCCAGCCGGGCCGTGGGGGCTAGGCTGGGAAGCAGGACCCTGGTGGCCCAGGAGAGCCAGGCAGGACACCGCGAAGAGGGAGAAGAGGGACTGTGGCCGCTTAGGACTCTGCCAAAGGGGTCCACCCTGCCACTCCACCCTGTCCCCAGTTGCTCTCGGTCCCCCAGTGTGAGGATGCCCAGTGCCCAGCCCGGGAGGCTCTGAGGTCTCATGGGGAGGGAAGGTGATGACCGAGCACCCCTTTTCCAGCTTGCAGCAAGAGGATGGAGCTGAGGACAAGGTGCAAAGTCCAAGAGCAGGTGGAGCGAGCACAGGCAAGCTCCAGGCAGGGCTGCGGGGCCCCATGGGCTCCAGCACCCTTGGAGTATTGCAGTAGTAAAGTAAAAGTAAAGCAGTATTTGCTGCTTTGCCTACAGCCCCTCGAGAGGGCATCCCCTCGCCCGGCATCCCTGGGCCGTGGCTTGCGGCATCACAGCTCACAGCCTGCCCTCGGCAATGCCCCGGGCAGCAGCTCTGCGGTCAGATCTCACCTCCTGCTCTCTCCCCTGCAGCACCTTCGTGCCCAGCTTGGTGTGCTGGATCAACCGCTTCTTCTTCTGGCTCCTCTTCAGCTCCCGGGTGGAGAATATTGCCATCAGCTACAAGATCTTCAACTACGAGTGTCGCTTCAAGCAGCACGTTCAGGACTGGGCCATCCCCATGTAAATGGCTCTGCAGACCCTCCCCGTCCATCCCCAGCCGAGCTCGGTGCCCAAACCACATTTCGTCCCCTGCCTGGGCTCTGCCCCAGCCCAGGAGCAAGGCCACAGGGAAAGGGACCTGGCTAGGAGACACCATTCCTACCTGCAAGCTTAGCATGAGGAGCCTTCTGCATCCCTGTCCTGGGGTACCAAATCCATGCCACACCACGTCTTGGGGCTTTGTGAGCCCGAAGCAATGGGAGCGATGTGCTGGGACATGCCAAGCCATTCCCTGAATTAGCATGGGGCCAGGGATGGGGCTGTGGGGATGGGGGTTCAAACCCAAAGAGAGCTGGCTGTGCCCGTGCTGGCATTAACTGGGGCTGGGGGCTTCTCCTGGGCAGTGAGAAGACGAAGGAAGCTGTGCTGGAGCTGAAGGCTGCCTTGGAGAACAACCCCAAGATGGTGGCTCACTACCCCGTGGAGGTGCGCTTCGCTCGGGGGGACGACATCTGGCTGAGTCCCTGCTTCCAGCGAGACAGCTGCTACATGAACATCATCATGTACCGGTGAGCCATGTCCCCATTCCACACACCCCCCTCTCCTCCTCCTCTTCCTCCTCGGGTCAGTGGTACAGCAGGAGCCCGGCCCAGCAGCTCCAACACACCGACGCCGGCTCTTGGCCGGCACTGGAAAGCTGGATCAGGCAAGCTCCTACACCTTTGCCCGCTCACCCCACTCAGACATTTGCAGGCACCAAGCCAGCAGGGATGGGGTGGCCTTGGAGCACCCCAGAGCCACCCACCCCTGTTTCTTGAGGCCGTTGTCCTACACGAGGGTCCACTGGCCAAGTACTGGCAGCACGCTGGTACCCAGAGGGTCTCCATCACCTGGTGCTTGTCGAAGAACCCGTGATGGGTCCCTGGGGTTGTCCTTCTCCCCAAATCGGGATTTCTTGGGGAGGTTTCCTGGGTGTGCAAATACCCCCACAGCCCCTGCTAATGCCCTCCCTGCCTGGCCCACCCCCAGGCCCTACGGGAAGAACGTCCCCCGCCTCAACTACTGGCTGACCTACGAGGGCATCATGAAGAAGCACGGTGGGAGACCACACTGGGCGAAGGTACTGACGGCCCCGCTCCCCCGGGAGGAGAGGGTCTGCCGAGGGGGGTCCCTTCCCCTTCTCCATCATGGGAGGGGGGATTTGCAGCTGAGCGGGGGTCAGAGAAGGGCCCCCACATCAGGCTGGTCCCACAGGGAGATGGGTGCCTCGAGGAGATGGTGTTCCCCTGTTTGGGACCCACACTGGTCACGTAGATAAGGGGATGGAGGTCCCACCGCTTCTGCAGGGGCTTCCCACAGTGGTGGTGGGGGGGTGCAGGGCCAGTGACATGTTCCCCACCTGAAGGGCAGCCCCCCCCCCCGGCACTCTCTCTCCTGCAGGCCCACAGCTGCACTCGGAAGGACTTTGAGAAGATGTACCCAGCCTTCCCCAAATTCTGCTCCGTCCGGGAGAAGCTGGACCCCACAGGGATGTTCCTGAACACCTACCTGGAAAAGGTGTTTTACTGATGGGGGCGATGTGGGGGATGGAGGAAAAATCAGCCATCACCCTCAGTTCTCAGGACAGCCCCAAAGCTCATGGTCCTCCGTGGTCCCAAGGTGTCGCACCCCCAGCTCTGCCCTCGTCTGTCGTGACAGCAGGCAGCGAGGGCTGGTCCCACGGGCAGGGACGTGCTCCGATCTTAATGCTAACAAGGCTCTGCGGTGCCTGGGAATCTCTCCTGGAAACCAGCAGCTCTGGGAGGACCATGTCCCTGTCCCCCCGAGACCTGTACAGCCCCAAGTGCCTCCTGCCCAAGCCAACATCTCAATAAAGACCTTTCTTTGAGCAGAACTTACCTGAGCCTGTGCTTTCAGCCTGGGCTGTGTGGGTCCTCTCCCAGTTGCTCCATGCTGCCAAAACCTGCGGGAGGTGTTCCTCAGGATCCAGCGGGGTGATGCCCATGCTCCTGTCCCTCCTCTCCTAGAAACCACCCCTGCTAGACCAGTCCAAACAGCGCCGGTCCAAGCCACACTTACACCCCCAAGAGATGAGGAAGGGGACATGGGCTGCTCGAGAGGAGCCGCAGGGCTGCCCGGGATGGACAGGACACACGGACAGCAGGTCAGCGGTGCTTTTAGATAGACACCGTCCAAACACCATGCAGCCTCCCTGCCCTTCACGTAGGAAGCGAGTGCAAGATTTTGTTGGAGAGGAGAGTGACATTAATCCCCAAAACACGTGACGCCGGTTGGTTTGACCCTCTCCCACTCACTCCTGCCGTGCTTTCCCCGTGTGTCCTCTCCCCGCAGCTTCACAAGCACCGTGGCCTGGGGGGCTGGTGGCATGGCCAGGATTGCTGGTGCGCAAGACACGAGGATGAGGGGCACCAGCGACGATGTCTCTGGGGTTGCCCTTACTGGGCAATGACAAGCCATTCGTGGGCAGAGGTGCTCTGACTTTTAGAGCCATCAGCTGGCACTGGGGCGGGCACGCCGCAGCTCTTCCATCTTGCTGAGCTCAGATGCTGGAGTCAGCTAGAAAACCTGGAGTCCCGGCCATGTCCGAGCAAACGGGTTGAGGAACGCAGGAGGAAGCTTTCAGCCAACACCTGGGTGTCACTGCTGGTCCCCAGGAGCATCAGGGATGAGACAACGGGTTGATGCTGGAAGAAGTGCATCATCCTGGGGAAGAATGTAGGCATGGTGGCTCTTCCATGGTGGTTTCTCCCAGAAGGTCCCTGTTCGCTGAGGTTTTACCTGGTCTCCAGCCCTCGGAACCAGGTGGGGTGTAAGCACTGAATTTTTTGTTTCTAGCTCTCAAACTTATGCAAGATCTTGAAAATGCAACCTGAAGGCAACCTACAGAGGAAGGTTGGTTGTTTTTGTTTTGAAAAGATAGTTAAAAAGTGTGAAGAGAAGCGGGTGAAGATTCAAATGAGTGAGGCGGCCACCTTCCCAGGAGGGCAGTTTTACGTGGCCTCAGATTTTGCAGCAGTTTCATTTCTGCTGTGCAGGAGGAGTTTCTGACAACTCTACCAATCTGAAGCTAAGAGGCTGTGTATAAACTCAGATAAATTTCAACTCCTTTGTAATGGGCTGCTTTTGTGGTAATGCTTCTTCTTCCTGTGCAGCTGATATTTGAATGACTGCAGTTTGTCTTAAATAACAGGCTCTCTGATTTTAGCCTGATTAATTAATTAACACTATTTATTTACAGTAACTTTTGGGAAGATTTCTTTCTGAGGAAAAGGCTTAAGTCTCTCAGCACCTCTGTTGCAAAGTGTAGGACTTGGTTTTCTTAGAGAAGCTTTAGTTTGAATAAATCCAAGAAACTCTGAACTCTTGGAAAATTAAACTAACATTGATGTCTCAAAACTCATGCTTTCAACCAAGGGTGTGCTGCATTGAGTGTCTAGTTTGGTGGTGTAAAAGACGGATGCTTTTTTACAGTTTCTCTGCAAATTCTTTCATGATTTTCTCTGCATAATCATTTCGCTGGAGTATCCACAGGTTCTACATGAAGCATTGTGGATGAAAAAAAGCCAGTCAAAATCACACACACAAAAAAAGATGCATGGTATAAAAGAGCAAATATAATCCTAATCCCAATTATATTTCCTTTTTTATACTTATTTTTTAATAATTCAGGTTTAAAGTGATAATTATTTGTTATCTCTAGGACTACTGTGATTAGCAACACACGTAAGCGTAGTAGCATATCCAGGATGTGACAATTATAGAACTGTAGAATCACAGAATCATTTAGGTTAGAAAATACCTTTAAGATCATCAAGTCCAACTGCTCACCTAACACTGCCGTCCACCACTAAACCATGTCCCTGAGCACCACGTCTACGTGTCTTTTAAATACCCCCAGGGCTGGTGACTCCACCACTTCCCTGGGCAGCCCGTCCCAGTGCTCGACAACCCTTTCCGTGAAGAAATTTTCCCTAATATCCAATCTAAACCTCCCCTGGCGCAACTTGAGGCTGTTTCTTCTTGTCCTATTGCTTGTCACTTGGGAAAAGGCACCAACACCCCCCCCGTCCTGCCTCATCTAGCTGGGGGGAAGGACCTGCTGCTGCCAGCCAGCTCCTCCCCGGGCAGCGTCCGCGCCTCTGCTGCGCGGCTCGGCCAGGGCCTGCCCAGCCGGAGAGTGCCCAGCGCCGTTTGCTTTCCCACCACCTTCTAGAAAATTGCATTTTCTTGTAGCCAAAGCCAAAGTGGTGGGTGCGAGCAGCCCAATCCAGCCAGTCCGGCTGGGCGTTTGCTCATAAATTACCCATATTTTCATGAGTGCGCACAGAGGGGCTGGAGTGAAGTCGCACAGAGAGCAGTTAGGAGGAGGATTTAATGGGAAGGTGGGACAGACAGTGGTGCTCATGTGCAGGGCCTGGCCAGACAAGTGTGTTGAGCAGCACCTTGCACTTGATCAGTCCCTTTTCTCCCCATTTTCTCTTGCTTGTTCTTCCCTCTCCAACTCCATCCCTCCCAGGCCCCTCCCAAATAAATTGCTCGCCCCAATTACGTTTTCCCTAATGGTCCCAGTTTTGCTACACACATACCCCAGATTGGTATTTCTGATACCTTTACCTACAATTTCTTGGCCTCGTATGGTGTTGCTGGTGTGGGTCACTGGTCACTGCTGCCTTGCAAGACTGCTCCACCAGTGGTCCCCCGGACTCCCTTGGGGTTCCCCGTGAAGTCTGACCATCCCCCTCTGCCACACGTGAAATTTTAGGGTGCTTTCTAACTTTGCCCAGCTTCTCACCACCTCAGGTGTCCTGTTTAGCAGTTTCTCCTGCCATGCCCAGCGGCGGCGCGTGGTCTGTCCGGGCAGCAGAACCTCAGACCGTAGCTGTCTGCCCACACACCTTCTCACCCTTAGCACCAAGCAGTCAGTCAACAATTATATAAAACCAGAGATAGTTCATGCTTCAGGCAGCTTGAGATTTGCATAGCAGACTGGAAATGGAAAGATGGGGATGGAAAAAAGAGACTTGAAGAAGGTGAATCACCAGCGAACAGAGCTAAAATGAAGACAAGCTTTCATCTGGCTCAAACTGAAGAGCATCGTGCCTCCTGCGGCTACCGGCTGCCCAGTGCCCGGCAGATTTGGGGAGCAGGGAAACGCCACAGCACCCCAAAACCTGGACCCATTGCAAGTTGCGAGCGACTTCAGGTACCATCAAGTGGGATGCGAACATCATCCCAACCGCTGTGTCCTGGAGGAGACCCTGTGCAGGCAAGAATGAGCATTAGAAGAGGGGCAGGGGGAAAGCATGGTCTTTGCAGGAGGTGTTGAGGTGATGAGCTCTGCTTCAAGGCCCTGTAGAGGTGACAAAGGGAGATGTGAGATGTTCTTTAGCAAGAACGATATTGGGGGGTGGGGGAGTCCATGCACTTGTTTTTGTATCCAGACATAGAAGTTCCCAGTTGGACATTAGACTAGACTAGACTAGAATGTCTTCAGCTGGATGGGACATCTTCCATGTTAAGTCAGAGCACAATGGAGAGGTGATGCCCACCAGCACCAACTGTTGCAGTCATGTGCTGAATGCCACACTTTAATTTAGATCGTCTTTATGAGATTATTATTACCGGGTTGTTAGCATAGACTATTTTTTATGACCAAAGCGATGGTGGCAAGCATTTGAAGTTATTCTTGCAGGCAGGCTTCATCATCAGGGAGACTGAAAAAGTCATCCTCCAGAAGAAAGCTGAAATCTACCACTCCCTTACCATATCCATTCAAAAAGACCTGCTGCCATGCTATGAAGATATGGCCATTCAGCTCATCTTTTCTTCATTTTATACTGAATGTTCTTTTGATTTTTACAGAATAACCCCAATACGGCTTCAAGAGAAAGGTCCAGACTTACAATCTGCCTGTTGAAAGGCAGGGAGGAAATCCACAGGGCAAAAGGATTATTGGGTCATCAACTCAGAGTTCTGAAGTCCAAAGTCGATCATGCTCAAATACAGAAAATTAGCTGCCTGTTTAATCTAATTCACTAATTCTTGTAAACTACAGATTTTTTTTCTAGAATTAATACCTTGCTATTTGTCTATCTTTGAAGGAAATCCTTCATGTCTCCTTTAGCATCCTAAAGTCATGAGCTCGTGAATTCCTTACTGCCTCCCTTTCCCATCAGTAGGTGGCATACTCAGAAAACAAAAAACTTAGAGACCCAAAATCCAGAAGTCACTCGTGTTTGCTTTAGAAAGACACCTTCATTACTTGATTAGTTAATTCTGAAAATGGACTGCTGGGCCATTAGCCAAGTCTGAGCAGGAAAGTCTCCTGGAGATGGGTCGCCTCCAACACAGCAGTGTAAAGCACAGCATTTTCCTTCCCCAAAGCACACCCCGGCCCTCCTCCCCATGGGCATCTCGGGTCTGGATCTCCGTGTGACAGTCATCACTTTACCAACGGATGCTGGCAGGCAAAGTGGAATACAAGCCTACAAAAGGATGCAAACCATCCTTAGCAAGGGATAAAGAGAGAGTTGGAAAGGGGAATGTCTGAAGAAGTGCAGGAGAGAATGAGAAGGTACTTCCAGGACTTGAGGGCAAGTTGTGCACCTTCTTATTCCGTGGGGACCTCTCTACAGCCATGGGCAGTGTTTGGGGGTAGAGGACAACATCCCAAAAAAGGATGTGGTGAACACGAGTGTGGTAACATGAAGGCATCTCCTTGTGAGAAGTTGGCATCAGGAGGCTCTCACGTACACTGGGAGGCCACTGCTGGCATGGCTTTTGCGGCAGGAGTCACCTCCAGCGGTGCCCAGAAGTGCTGTTAATGCCATTAATCCGTTACGGCTGCTCACCAGTGTTGACCCAACTTAGCAGCAGGCACTGGTGTGGGTCTGAGCCCCGTACTCGAGGGTCTGCCCACAAACATCTAACTTGACTAGCAGTTTTCATCCCTAATTGGCAACTACATCACTCCTATCCTCAAATTAGTAATGATTTGGGCTTTGGAGTAGCTCAAAGCTGCCGCCTCTGCCTCTGGGAGCTCCTCAGCCCCAGCGGGCAGCAACTGGGGGGGCCGGGGGGGCCGGTGGGGTGAGGGGCTCCAAGCCCCGTCCCCTGCTCATGTGCTTGGCCGTGTGATGGCTGCAGGTGGACATCATCAAGACGATGGAGAAGGACTTCTCCGACACGCTCAGCCTCGCCTTTTGCCCGTGGGACCAACTCAACAGCAAGCTGCCAGGGACGGTTCGGGTGCACCGGCTTGAGGGGGGTGTTCTGTGCAGTGCACGCAGCCCCAGGTCCTGCACCCCCTTTTTGGAGCTATGGCAGGGAAGGGCAACAGGACTTCCCAGCTGTGGAATTGCCCAAAAGCTGCCCGCTCTCACGCAAGTCGCCTTTCTCTTGCTGTGCACCGATTCCCAAACCTTAAACACCAAATAACCAAACCCCATCGGGGAAATGAACTCGGTGGGTATGGTGGATCATTTCAGGAGCAAGGAAAGGTGACAGATTTACCACGAGCCAGCTGTCTTTAAGGGACTCCTCTCTTTTTTTGCAGACTTGCAGAATGAGTTCTTCTTCATCCACGCCACTCACGAGAACCTGCATTCAGCCAGAGATGCTCAGGGTGCTGCTGGGATCGTCTCAAATGATTCGGTTCCGTTATTCATGTTGGCGGCTTGCTCTCTTTACTCTGTGGGTCCATAAGCCATCACCTCAGGTGCATTCCCCCCCTGCCAAAAGCATTTCTGAGGTACTTCGTGTGCATTTTCTGATACTGCATGAGTAAGAGTCCCGTGCAATGCCCAAGCACCCCTCCCCTGGGTGCCACGATGAGTCCCGCACCCTTCAGCAGGGACCCTCCATCCCGCGGTCACTCTGCCCTCGGCTCCTCGTGGTGGGTATCGCCCCGGGCCGTGGGCTCGATGCTCTCCCAGGAGGAGCGGGAGCGGGGCGCAAGTGTCTCTGACCAGGTTACTGGGGGGCCTCCAGCCATCACACCTCTGTGCTTGTGGACACGAGTCTTTCACCCCATAACCCACCATGCTTACCTGCTGAACGTATCCTGATTTCACCCGCCACGCTTATGTCTCTGCTGATACTTTGGATTTTGCTCGTAAAAAAACCACATTCAGAACAAACTCGCTTATACTTAGTGCGCTCCTGTGAAAGACAGGCTTGGATAAAACCGGCCCCAAAGAGCTGCTTGGGAAGTGCTTCCCTCTGCAAAAGGAGCCTGTGAAATGGGTTTAACATCGCCAGAGGAAAGCAAGGAAAAACCGCCGGGGTGTTCAAAGGAGAAATGGGACCAGCAGACAACCAGCCTTGCAGCAGGGATTTAACAACAAGGGCAACACTTTTATAGTGAAGGAAAAGCTCACGAGAGATGGAGAAATATCTGGAGGGAGCACTGAGAAAAAGCTAAGCAGGGAGGACAGGAGTGCAAAAGCAAACACGGGAAAAAGCAGTGCAATACCTTGTGGGAAGCCCCTCACAGGAGGGAAGCCGAGGTGGCTTTTTCCGCCCATTTTTAAGTCCTGGAGGGCAGCGGGTGAAGGACACAGGCACCACCCTGGGAGCTACCGCTGTCTCGCGGAGCTGCAAAACTTGTTCAGGCGCAAAGGTGTTTCTGCTGCGGCGGCTGGGGATGGTCTTTGCGGTGTAAGGGGGCACCAAGGAAGAGGGACAAGAAGAAGCTGGTCCAGTCCCAAAGGGGTGGAGGGCACGGCCTGGGGAGGGCTGCCTGCGGCCAGTTTCACTTCTTCAGTTTCAAGGAAAAATGTCAGGCTTCGGAGACTGTTTTCTTCCAACATCCGCGATAAGAGAGCTTAGATTATTTACTATGAGGCTTCGTAACTCTGCTCACACCTGGTGAAGCTGTGATAATGAGGATGTCCTTTCAACGTGAAAAGGTGCAGAAGGTGACAATGCAGCTGAAGTAGCCCCAAAAGCGACCGAGAATGCTGCAGGAGGAACAAGAGGCTCCTAAAACCTGTGAGTACGAGAAGCCATGAGCGCGTGTCAGCACCGGGGCAGGCCAGGGACATGCCTAAAACATGGCAAGTTTTGGAGAGGGATCATAGCCCTGCCAATAGCAGAGGGAAGAGAGGCAAGCAGGCTGCAGCAGTGCGCAGCCTTGGCCATTTCCATGGAGATTCCGGTCCTCAGATCCTGATGGAGCGATCCCAGTGCCGTCGGAGGAGCCGGAGCATCCCGTACCGATCCCCCCTGCCTGCAGCAACTCATTCTGATTGCTCCCTGAGAAAAGAGCCCCTTGGCCCTGGGTATCTTCCCCACCAAACTGCATCGAACAGAAACAATGGGAACGTCGCAAATAATACAGATCTAGCTCCAAGGCTCCGCCGTGCTCAGAGGGTTTGGCGGAGGCTTGTTTCTGGAGAGAAAAATAAAACCGGGAATTGCCTACTTGGATTGCTCCAGAGGGGTGCATAAAGCAGATTTGGCGCTCTGACAGCTTCCTGCCGTAAGGAAAATTAGCTGTCCTTCTTGGCATCCCATGGAAGTATCAGAGGAGGGGTTATAGCTTGCAGCAAAGTAGAGAGAAGTCCAACAGGGTCTGCTGGGACAGAGGCCAGGAGTGAGTGGAGAGCTGTGTGCCATCTCCTGCAGAGCTCCCAGGGAGCTTCTCCCACTTTGGAATGGGCTGGCTGGGGGTTGGAGCAGGGAAACGAAGGAAGGGTAAGGCTGTTAGAGAGCAGAGGCCATGCTGCAGAAATAGCTCCTTTGGGAGGCGTTGGTCGATGGAATTACTGCATCTAGCAAGGAGAAAACTCTCCCAATATTTGCATCTGCTACAGTGGTCTGCATTCAGACTGGATATAAGGAAGAAATTGTTTACGCTGAGGGTGGTGAGACGCTGGCCCAGGTTGCCCAGAGAGGTGGTGGATGCCCCATCCCTGGAACCATTCCAGGTCA
>JAVJGG010000017.1:29029880-29040127 GCA_035590195.1 Aviceda cuculoides
CTGCCCCGTGGGAGTGGGAGCAGGGGCTGGGGATGCTGCTGCCGGCCAGGGAGGTCCCTGCCCAGCCTGCTCCCAGTGGGACTGGTTTTAGCTGGGGGGTTGGTGGTGGCAGGAGGTGGGGGTCCCCACGGAGCGGAGAGCAGCACCCATGTGCTGACAGCAAGGGGTGGCTGGAGCTGGGGGGTCGCAGGGGTGCAGGGGGTGAGTTTGGGGGTGCTCAGTGGGCGATTTTAACTCCGTCCACGCCAGAGCCCTGCTGGGGGCTGGGGGCTGATTCCCCCTTTGCCCCCCCCGCCCCCCCCCGGGTGCTGCGATGAAACATCGATGGCAGAGGGGACACAACCTCCCCAGGGCTGACAGTATTCACCGGGGGCATGGACCTGTCCCTAGGACCAGCCCCCAAAAACCTCCTGACCAGAGAGGCAGTGACAGCAGGATCAGGCCCGGGGTGGGGGGGCAAGCTTGGCTCACGGTACAGGGGTACCCCAAACCCTAGGGGTGAAGCAGGTCCTGGGGGGCTTGCATGCACTCACTGAGCCCCCATGTCCCCAGCCCCGGGGAGGGACAGACATCCAGGGCATGCCCGGAGCGGACACCCAGGCTGGAGGTCCGCAGGGCGGGTGGTCGGGCAGAGGTGGGCGGCAGGATCGACCCCCTCCTTGGCCAAGGGGCCGGGGGTCCTGGGCTGGCGGCGAGCGTTTCCCTGAGCTGCAAGGGCGCAGGCAGGGCTAGCTGGCGGTGGGCCCCCGGCCCCGCCGAACCGGCCCACCGGCTTCTCCCCGTGTTCGCTGGGACGGTCCGGCGCCCGTCTGGGGCGCTGCCAAGCCCAGCCTGGGCCACGGGCAAGTCAAGAAACCCCACGCTGAGATGCGGTGGTCAGCCTCGGCGAGCGGGGAGCTGAGGGCTCCCTGGGCTGCAGGTCCGTGTCCCCGGCACCGTGTTGCACCGGACCACGGTGCCCGAGCCGTGCAGGGCAGAGGATCAGCCAGGATCGGGCCCCTGGCACCGAGCACCATCTCACGCGCCTGTTCTGCTCCAGCAGCGGCAGGATGGAGAACAAGGCCATGTACCTTCACACCTTCAGTGAGAGGGAGAACGGCTCCGTCTTCGAGGAGCCCTTCGAGGGAAGGAACCTCTCCAAACTGAACCTCTGCGAGGACGGTGAGCGTGGGCTCCGTGTGCGGCTCGGTCCGGGAGTGGCGGGGGGGGGCTTTGAATCTGGTAGCAGAACCCTGGAGGGCTGCTGGGGGAAGGACGTGGGAGCTTGGATTGCTCAGGAAGAAGCTCAGCCACTCGGCCCCACGCAGGCAAAGGTGCCTGACCTGAGTTAGGTGCTCGGCTCCAGCCGCGGGTCCCAGGGGAGCAACCCCTGCCCCGGGAAGGGGGGGTGCCCAGGGCGAGGGTGCCTCGGTGGAAGGAGCACCCTGGTGAATGTGTGGGTGTCCCAAACAGAGCAGGAAACTTCTTCTCTCCTGCTGGCACAGCCTCACTGGGAGAAACGCTCGGGGAATCCCACTGCAAGGAGGTTTCTGTGCCTCCTCTCCTGCCCCCCCCCTTTCTGGTCTGAGGGGGGATGGCAGACCCGGGTCACCGTGAGCCTCTTGAGGTGCGCAGGGTCTCCGTCAGTTCCGCCGCTGACCAGGGTCATGCTCCATGGAAAGTCACTTTGCTTCCTAAAGGTTGGGTTTGGGGGGGTTTTGTTTCTTTTTTTTTTTTTCCCCCCCCTCTCCTCCAAGCCTCTGGCTCTCTTGCATGTAGTCTCGTCCAGAAATGCCCTGCGGCGGGGCTGGTAGCACCAGGGCTGGACCTGCTTGTACCTCCTGCACGTCTCCGCTGGCCTCT
Organism: Aviceda cuculoides; assembly: GCA_035590195.1. Classification (NCBI taxonomy): domain Eukaryota; kingdom Metazoa; phylum Chordata; class Aves; order Accipitriformes; family Accipitridae; genus Aviceda; species Aviceda cuculoides. Next base: position 29,031,723 of record JAVJGG010000017.1, read on the forward strand.
GTCTCCGCCGCGGACTCGCTGAGCTCTTTTCCTTCGCTCTTGCCCCATGAAGTGCTGTCCGTGTTTCACCAGATCCAGGCTTGGTCCCCAAGCAAAGAGCCCCGACGAATTTTTCCCGAGGCCTTTGCAAGGCAGAGTTGGGTGCCCAAGCAGAGATGTTGAGGTCCCCTTTGCTGGCAGCTTTGCTGGGAGACCTGCGGGGCTGCTGGGGAAACTGGTCTTGTTCTGAGCAGGCTTCCCAGCACTGCCGTCCCCCACCCCAAGCACGGGCTCGGGGAGAGGGGGGACTCGCTTTCCTGGTTTTAGGCAGGTGGGACATCCCCAGGATGTGACGGAGAGCCCAGGGTGCTTCCAGAGGGCAGCCCCTGTGCCCGGCTGGGCCGTGTCCGGACACCGAGTGAGCTGGGAACACCCAGCCCCGGACAAATTGCTTGTGGATTCGTGCAAGGTGCGAGCGGCTCGTGACGGTTATTGCGAGAGGAGCTGCGGCATCGCCGCCTGGGTGCCTTCTGCTGCCCTCCAACCCCCCCGGCACAGGGACAGCCTTGAATCCAGAGGGTGGGTTTCCCTTTCAGGTGAAGCCCGAGCCTCGACGCCGTTCCCCAAACCCGGAGTCACCCTGCGAGGGTCCCCCCGCTCTCGGCAGCGTGGCTGCTCCTGCCCCGGCCCCCCCCCCCCCGCCTGCTGTGGGCTCGGGGCGTCTAACCCTTCCCGCTGCAGAAAGAGGGGCAGATCCTGCCCGGGGGCTGTCCCCCTGCTCTGCCCCCCTGCCCACACGGCGGAGGGGGTGGCGGAGCCCGGCGGGAGCGATGCTGGAAGAGACGGGAGGGAAGAGTTGGTGTCCTCCACGACCGAGACCACCATTCCCAGCGGAGACCTGGCCCCGCTGTGGGGCGACGGCAGGGCGGGTTCGAGGCATCTCCCTGGCTTTGGTGGTTTCGTGGCGGGTTGTCCCGCATCTCTCGGGGCAGACCCGCTCATCCGCAGCTTGCCCCGACGCAGAGCTGCCCCCCCCCCAACCCCCCCAAGGATGCCCGATCCCACGGGAGAGGTTCGCTGGAGCAACGCGCGTGGGGCTGCCTCTGGCGTGGGGGGGGCACAGGGCGGGGGCGAGGACGACCCCGAGAGCTTCGTGGTGACGAAGCCACCCCTGCCACGACCCCCAGGACAGCAGCCGCCGACCCCCCCGGGGCTCGGGGGATGACAAGCCCTGGCTGCTTCCAGCCTCCCACCTTCTGCCCCCCCACCCCCCACCCCAAACCGGGTGGGCCACAGCTCCAGCTCCCCGGGGCATGGGCAGGGGGAAGAAATATTTGCTTTTCCCCTTGGTTACTGGCCGGAGCCCGCCCGTGGGCTCCTGGGAGGGGGCTGTTGGGAAAAGGCGGCTCAGGCAGCTGCGGTCCCTCCTGCTCTTCCAGAGCAGCGAAGAGGAGTGGGTGGTTCGGGGCGCGGGGCCAGCTCCTGCCGGAGTCTCCCAGGACCTGATATAAGTGTTAATGTCAGAAAAATATTGCAGCTTTCCTCATTCTGTAAGCCCTGGGCTCCATCTGCTTGGCCGGTGCCCGCGAATGGGAACGGCGTGCGGGTGATGAATTGCAGACGGAGGGGTCCGGCGGGAGAGGCACCGCCTTTCGCACCTGAGCCGGGGGGCCTGGAGCACCCCCCGTGCCCGCGGGATCCCCGCTGGGTGTCAGCGAGCCTGACCTCAGCACTTTATCGTTTTGGAGCCCCCAAATGGGGCCGAGTTAAGCGATACACCCAGCGTAACCCTTCGCAGGCTGGAGGCTTTTGCAAACCTCCCTGTCCCCCGGCAGGATGGACGCACGGACCGTCAGCTGGGGAAGGGACCCCCCCAACCCCTCGTACCTCCTTTCCATCCCTGGCACCCCGAGGGCCGGCTTGGTCCCACAGGGAGCCGAGGGGTGGGATGGGGTGAGGTCCCAAAGCCCACCCGGCCGGAGGTGGGCGTTGCTCATGGCGGTGGGTGAGGGTGGTCTCCTCCCCGGTTTGGCTTCGGGGCTGTGGGTGCTTCACCCTTTCTGCCGGGTTGATGCAGGCTCCGGATGGGTGCTACGCTGTGCCTCAGGGCTTAAAGGGCAGAAAGCAATGGGGTGCAGCCACCCAAAAGTCAAGGGGGTGGGAGTTTGGGACTCTTCCTCCACCTCTTGGTGGTGCCTTCTTGGAGACATCGCAGATCTGGCACGGGGCAAAACCAGGCAGCGCTTGCTGACCTGCCGTGAAGCTGCTGGTCCTCAGCTGCCCTCAGAGACCTTGCGTTTCTACAGGGCTCCAACACAAAAATGCCGGCACCCATCGCCCTGCGCCCCGTCCCAGCAGCACGGGCTCACCCAGAGAGCCAAGGCGTCAGGCTGAGGCATCCCTGCAGGGGCTGGGGGCAGAGGGACGCGGGGTCTGCACCCGGACCGGGCTCCGGCTCCCACCTAAGAGCACAACCTGGCCCAGATTTCAACACGAGCTCAAGCTTTGAATGTGTGCAAAGCCCGAAGCCGGATGACTTTTCCCTGCCGCTGGGTTCATGGCACGGGAGCCTTTCCTCGTCTTTCCTTGCATCTTCCTCCTGGCTATTTGATTCGTAAAACCCCACCTCCTTCGCACACAGCTCTTGCTGCTCAGGGCTTGTGGCAGCGTCGAAGAGGAGCCGGAGCGCAGCTAGTGCAGGGCTGGGCAAGCAGAGACTGGCAGGGATGTCAGGATCCAGGCATCTTCGAATCTTAGCATGGATTGGGTTGGAAGGGACCTCTAAAGATCATCAGGTTCCAACCCCCCTGCCATGAGCAGGGACGTCCAATCTTTAGATTAGATGTAAGGAAGAAGTTCTTCACTGTGCGGGTGGTGAGGCACTGGAACAGGTTGCCCAGAGAAGCTGTGGATGTCCCAAGGGGCTGCCTGCCTCCAACCCAGACCCACAGCACCAGCATGGGCAGGATCAGGCCTGCCCCTGCCTACTGCATTGCCCGTGGTGTCCCGGCTGCTTGCGAGCCTTTACCCGGGAGCGTGGGCTTGTGCCGGAGTCGATGGTCCTGACTCGGGGGAAGCCATGCGGATCAACGGCGGGGCATGCAGAGCTGTGCCTGCGCCCGCAAGGCATTGCCAAAATTATATTTGCCATGTTTTCTCCCGGCGGGAGAGGGAGCCCAGGCGGACTGGGTGCCTGATGCTCTCCCTGTCCCCCAGGTCCCAGGCGGAGGATGAAGGCAGCAGGACGCTGCAGCCGGCTGGGCTCCTTGGCAGCGCTGAAGTACGCCGTGGTGGGACTCTACCTCCTCGTCTTCCTCATCCTCGTCGGAGTATTCATCCTCGCGGGTAAGGGCTGAGCCTGGGTCCCCCCTGAGGGGCGCAGCGGTACCCCAGGGTGATGCTCCCCTGTGCAGGAGCTCGGTGCAGTGTGAGCTGGGTCTGGCCGTCAGCATGGGACCACGTTTCTGCTGCCTCTGCGGTGGCATTCAGGAGGGTTTCCATGCCATCCAGGGGAGGAAAATAGGGAATCCAGCAGAAGTGAGGCGAGGAGGCGATGCCTGCCTTGGTTTTGGGGCCGTCGCTGAAAGCGCCGCACTTTCAGCTCCTTGGGGACAATGACACGAGCCCGTACCGCTCCATACTGCACATCTGGAGCAGGTTTGATTTAAGCTTCGAGGCTGGAGTTGCTGCAGGGTCCAAGCATCACGTGCTGGGGGTGGTGAGGCTCAGGAGGTGCTCCAGGAGCCCCCCGTTCAGGGCTGGAATCGTTCCCATCACGAGGTCACGGCTGCTGGGTTTGCATCAATCCCCCCCCCCCTCCCCATTTTACTTGGGGTGAGAATAAGCCCTGGCTCCATCAGCGATGGAGACGCAGGCAGCTCGCGGGCAGGGCGTTACTCTTGCACAGCACGTGCCGGCAAGGCTCCTGCCTCCCCTCTCCAGCTTTTTGGGGAGCATGGGGATGGGAAAGCTGCTCGCAGATGCCTGTAATTGCTCCCAGCCTCAGCTCATCCCTGCGTACACATCCCATGTGGTCCACATCGCCGCCGGCTTGTTTTCCCCCTCGCCATGCTGGAAGCAGTTTGGGAAGATGCCTGCTTTAAGCCATGGTCCCAGTACCATCCCCCTTGCACCCATACCACCCCCGTGTGGGGCTCTGCTGGGTGGGGGGGCTTGGATGGGTGCCGCAGCGGGCGCGGGTGGGAAATGCCACCACCAAGGACCGGTTCCTTGCTTCCCACCCACCTCCTTCCCAGCTTTAACCCCAGCATCCATGGGGGAGGGGGGGGGCATATGGCCCCCCCCCCTCCTTTCCAGCCCCAAATCTCCACTAGCTGCTGGGCAGGGCTGAGCGCTGCCCCCGCACCATCCCTTCGGGATGAATTTCTGTGCCTTGCCTGCTGCGGGCAGCTGGGGGGGTGACGGATTTCAAGTTTAACTCCAGCTGCGGTAACGCCAGCACCGTGAAGGCAGCCTGTGTCTTTTGCAAAGGGTGGATTTAGGGTTTTTTTTTTCCTGGGCTAGGGAAGGGACAGAGAAGGTTTTGCTGGAATTTTGAAGCCTCTCCCACTTATTTCTTGCATTACATTGTTTTAATGTTGTTTTTGGCCCGCGAAACCCCGAGCGAGGGATGCCATGAATTGTGCAAAAAGCTCAGGACAGGCGCTCTTGTCCTGGGCTGAGCTACAGCTGCTTACCCGAAAGCAGCTCCAGCAATAACAGTAACACTATGGCATCTGCTGACGGCGGGGAGAGCCGGAGGCTCACGGTCACGGGCATCTTCAAAGCCCCATCTCCTGGAGTCCCGTGACTGGCAGGATTTCAGCTTTCAGGAAGACCCCAGTAAAACCACCTTACCCCCCCGGGTTGTGGACCGCAATCTTGGAGAAGAAAGGCAAAACGAAGAGAAAAATCGTCTCTTTCGTTATTGCTTTCTGCATGTCTGGAACTTTAAGCCAAGCCTCTGGCTTGGGATGTAGCTGACTCACAAGGTCTGGAGCCAGCTGTGCCGACCGTGGGTGCCCGGAACGGTCTTATCACAGCGAGGAAAACCACAGGCACAGGGTGGTCTCGCAACAGGGCGAGGAGACCACATCCAGCTGGGAGCCACATGTAGCCCAGGGAGACAACCCTGACGGTCCTCAGCTTCAGGTGTCTGTGGCTGAAACCTCGACGCTGGAGCTGGTGGTCCTTGGAGGACCAGGACTGGATGTTCGTGGGCACCCTTAATGGTAGAGGGCTTGGTTCTCCCGTGGAAAATCCCACTTTGTGCTACTGGAGACCAGACACCAGCTTGCCAGAGCTGAGACCTTGCATCCCTTGTCTCCCATCAGGGGGGAGGGTGCGCAGAAAGATCCAGCGTTTAGAGAAGGAGACGTGCTCTCACCTGCTCCTTGAGCTGGGAAGAGCTGGCCACGATGCCGTAAGAGGAACATCACCATTTGATGTTCCATCCTGTCCACCCCTGTCCTCCCACAGCCGCGGTGAGGACCCTCCGCCTGCCTTGCTCCGCTGCTTCCCACCCTGCCCACGGGAAAGGAGGAAAATTCCCAAAAGCCTCCTTGGAAAGCATGTACACGTGCAAACATGCGCATGTGTGCAAACACACACTTGCACACCCCACGGTGTTTCCCAGCAGGGCTGGGGCATTGCACGGGAAACCACCCCCTGGAGATAGGTCCCTGAATCCATGCTGGTGTTCCCGAGAGGTGAACCTGGTGGTTTTGGCAAGGCAGCTCCCCCAGGCATCATTTTGAAGCCAGCTTGGGCAGGTGTCCTGTGACTCTCAAGACACGCTGCGAAAAGGGATCAAGAATGAGTAAACTGCCAAAAATACCCTGAACCACCTTGGAGCTGCGGAAACAGGATGTTTTCAGCAACAGAGCCGGGGTGGTTTCAACGCAGCCTGCTTTTAATATCCTCTCTCGCAAGCCTGGCAGCAGTTTTCTGGCTCCTGGGGATGCACACTCCCTTTCTCCCTGTCCCTGACCTCTCCTCATCCACTAAAAAGGCACCTAGCCCAAGGTTAGAACTCCAGTCTTGGCTTTTTTTTGCAAGGTCTGCGTTAAATCCCCGCCGCCTGCGTGCACAGACCTGCACTTCGGTGTTTGAGCCCAAATCCCCACCTGGCCCCGTGCCCAGGCACCCGGCCCTGAGCTGCTCCAGCACCAGCGGGAGGTCAGGCAGGGCTCGTTAGGACGCGGCTAATGGGCCAAGCGATTTCGTGTGAACCGTGCACGCGGATGGGCATCTGACCTGCACCCCGTCTCCGCGCTCCTACTGAGAGCGGCCGCTTTTCCATGCTTGGCACCCCTGGACGCCTGGCAGAAGCATCCAAGGAAACAAGCCCCCTCCGTTTCAAGAGCCGTAGCCCCAAAACTCACGCTCCGAGGACGCCGGCGGAGGTGAGAGCATCAGCCCCAGCCCCATGGCGTGAGCGCTCCCCGCTCCGCTCCAGCGCAAACTCCTCCCGCTCCCGTGAGCCGGCCCCAAAGCGGGTCTCTGCCCGCAGCCGGCGTCTCCCTGCGGACACGAAGCAAACCTGAGCCACTGAAAAGTCGCCGGCAGCGGGGCCCTGTGGCCCTGTGCCTGGGCTAATAAGCCCCGAAACTCATGCTGGCTGCTCCCCACCGTCCCCCCTCTCCCCATCCTTCCCCAAATCCTTCTCCTGCAGCTGTTTTCCCAGCCCGGGGCTTGGTTTCCACCCTTTCTGAAATGCTGGAGGAGATGCTCTCGCGCCGGGCTGAGGCCGTAGGATGTTGGGCTCCTATTTGGGCTGGAGGTTTGGGATGCCCAGACTCGCTGCCCTCGTGCACCCAGTTGCGTGTTGAACCTCGCGCTCAGCATCTGCCCGACCGCCCCGGAGAAATTAAACCCAGGGGTGCCAGTGGCAATGCCCCGGGGCTCCTGGCTGGGTCCAAATCGTCAGCAGCACTTCCAGCTTGGAGACCAAACTGGGGTGCCCTGCAAGGCTTTGCGTGCAGCCTCGGAGGTTTTCTGCAGCCGTGTAACGCTGCAAAACTTGGATTGCCAAGGATGGTGAAAACACCCGTATTCGGCACGCACGCGTCTGCTTTGCAGCGTCACCTCGGCTACACGTGAGCCTAAGAGGGGGAAGACAGATTTTGGGTGCGTGCAAGGGTGCAGGGGTGCACCCGGGAGCGGGTCGGGGCGGCAGCGAGGGTGTGCGGTGTGCGCGCTTGTCCCCTCTGCCAGGCTCCCCCGGGACGAGTCACAGGAAAATTATTAGCAGGAGGGCACAGGTCACATTCTTCATGACCCGCAGCGAAGCGGGGCTTTCCGTCACGGCCGGATTATCCCTGGCAGAGCCCATGGCGTGCCGGCACGAGACGCTCCCCTGGAGCACGCTGGTCCCCGTCGTGCAAAAAAAGTGTGTGAGCGTGAGCGCGTGTGTGCGTGAGCGTGTGTGTGTGCGTGCACGGCTCGGTGCATCCGCACGGGCTGCGGCGCAGATGTGCAGAGAGGGCGCGTTCGCGTTGCGCTCTGGGCGTGTAGGCGTGCGCTGATATAAATATACGTATGCGTAGTAACCTCAAGGCATTTCTCGCCTCGTGCTTTTCCAGCCTTCCCGCAGCAGGCTGTTGCACCGCTCACCCACGTGAAACCCCCTCCTTCCGTCTCCCTCCGGCTCTACCTTCCTTGGGTGCCCCTCAGCTTTTTAGCACCTTTCGGGCCCGCGTGCCAGGCTTGACCTTGCCCGGGGCTGGCGCTGCTGGGTTCAGCGGCGGCAGAAGGGCCTGGGAAGGGTTTTGGGGTAGGACGGTGGAATTCCAGCAGGCCTTTTCTGCTTGAGACACCAGTGAGGGCAGCAGCCAGCGTGTGCCCAGAGCACCGCGGCGGGAGGGAGCAGCTGCTGGCGCAGCCTTTTGAGGGGCGTCAGCTCCCCCCCCCCGCGCTGCCAGGCGGTGTTTTGGGGCTCCGTGGCGAGGGACACGTCAGTGCTGGGTGCGTGCCTGCGTACCTGCCTGTGTGTTTCTGTGCGTGCGTGTAGGTGCGCTGCGTGCATTTGTGTGCACGCGCTTGTGTGTGTGTGTGTGCGCGCGCGTGTTCGCCTGTGTATGCACACGTGTGCGTTCGCACGTCTGCACTGGGTGCACTCGTGGGCGTGTGCATGGGATGCACGCTTGTGTGTGCTGTGTGCCTGCACGTGTGCTGCCTGCGTGCGTGCTGCCTGCATGCATGTTTGTGTGTGCTGCCTGCATGTGTGCGTGTGTGCTGTGTGCATGCGTGTGCCTGCACGTGTGCTGCCTGCATGCATGTTTGTGCGTGCTGCCCGCATGCGTGTTTGTGCTGCTTGCATGTGTGTGTGTGTGCTGCCTGCATGCGTGTTTGTGTGTGCTGCATGCATGCATGTGTGCGTGCTGCCTGCAGGTGTGGTGGTGTGTGCTGCCTGGATGGGTGTGTGT
>JAVJGG010000017.1:29044875-29065738 GCA_035590195.1 Aviceda cuculoides
CAGAGCCCCGTCCAGCCTGACCTGGAATGGTTCCAGGGATGGGGCATCCACCACCTCTCTGGGCAACCTGGGCCAGCATCTCACCACCCTCAGCGTGGTGAAATGAACAACCCATCCATGCTAACTCTTGACCATTGACCCTAGTTTTCCTGATACACTTTTCTTTTTTTTAGTTATATGGTTACCTTGGTAATCCTCCCCTCAGGCTGCTAAGCATCTACTCCCTTTGTCTTAATTATCTCCAAGATCCAACCATTTGTCACACCATTATCTCATGAGCGCAGGAGCTGGACAAGTTCATGCAGGACACATCCGTGGCTGTTAAATGCCACGACCTGATCACAGTCCCAGGGAATGAACTGGCCATGGGAGGGGGAAAAAAACCCTGAAGAAACACAGAAGAGCCCAATGCAAGCTCCTGGGGGCAGAGCAAGAGGTTGGGGGGCAGTTGCTGTCCCACTTCTAGGCTGTTGGTTTGCACTCGCGGAGATGCGACAGGCTGTTGCTCGTTTCTGGTGCTTCCAGCTGAAATACCAGATGGGGAAGGAAGGGGCTGACGCCAAGGCACTTGCTCCCTCTGGCCGTCTGCTGAGCCAAGAGGGGACAGATGTGGTTTGAACCGCAGCAGCTACATCTCCCCGTCCAGGCCAACCATCACCCTTGGGTACCAGCAACTCACTGGGGTAATTCCCCTGGTCCCTGGGGGACGTTGGCTCCCAGTGCCCGGTTCGGGGCTGCTGGGACCACGTCGCACCCATTGCTTTGAGGTTTTCATAGGTGCCTACCCACCCCCGGTGCCCTCTCTTCCCCACGCTGCCGTGGGGAGGATGTCACCCTCTCTTGGATGAAGCCGCCGAGGAAGGGGGCCATCACGGAGCCCGACGCCCATGCGCCATGTTAATCCAATTAACATAAGCAGAAAGCAAAACAAATCCCCTCCCAACAGGCCAGCACCTGATTTATCAGCTGCTGCCCTGACACATTCCTGGCAGCCCGGACTTCCCTCCCTCCCCATCCCTCCTCCTTCCCTGCTTTCTGTCGGCCGCGGTGGGTCGTGGATAATTTTAGGAGCCTCGTGCCCAGCTGGCTTTACCCCGGCTCCAGATGTCCTTGGATGAATCCACCGTGTTCCCGGCTGGATTTGCACCAGCAGAGCCAGTCCTGGGTGATGCAGGGCTGCCTGCTTGGGGGTGCCTTTTCCTTCCCCCAAGACCTTAGCTACCCTGGACTAACTCTGGATTTTGAGGCTGTTTGCTGGCAGTGGCAGCTTCGGGAGGTCCCCAGGCTCCTCTCCAGCAGCCGACCGTGCCAAGCAGCTCACGTGCCTCAGAGAGGGCTTGGCCTCGCGGCGCAGAGGGGCTCTGGGTCTTAAATAAGGGTGTCACCAGGAGGGAGGGGGCCTGAGATCCACCGCCCGCCTGGATCCACGCGCACAGCTCGCTGGGTGGGATGTGCTGGCTCGCAGCAGGTCCGGCGGGATGGCTGCAGCCGTCCCGTCTGGCCGTCAGACCTGTGCGCGTCACGAAAGTCCTCATCCCGACGGTTTTGGAAGGTTTTTCTCCTCTGCTGATGCAGCGAGCGGCCCAGCCCTGCGCGGGCAGGCGGGTGAAGCAGGGGTGCCTCTGGGCTGGGGTTTTCTTCCCCGAGCGTAACCCCCAAACACTGTGGGGTGGGGACCAGCTTGGCACCGTGTCTGCAGTGCTGCTCAGCCTCTCCCAGCTGCCCCTCCCAGCGCTCCTCCGTCCTCCACCCCAGCTGCTCCGTGTCCCATCCCACCAGCTGTCCCTGGGGATGGGACCATCTCTGCTCGTGGAGCTGCCTGGATGTAGCCAAGAGGCGATGTTCTGGTGGCTGATGGACCACAGGGCTCGCTGCTGTGGGAATAGCTCTGAGGCAGGAATGCCAAAACCTAGGAGCCAGCAAACAGGACCAACCTGATGATCTGCCCAACCCCAAGCCCCATTTCTAAGCCCAGGCGTTGGAGGAAGGGAGTAAGGGACAACATGTCTCTTCCCTGGCTGTGTTCTCCCAGTTGCCAGCTCTTACGGAGCATGTCTGTTGCCCGTGGTCATCCTCCACAAAACTCAGTTCCCTTCTTAGCCTGTCCATGCCCTTGACCTCCCTGATGTCCTTTGGGATGGTCTTCTGAGATGGTAGAAGAGATGAGATGAGATGAGATGAGATGAGATGAGATGACATGACATGACATGACATGGCATGACATGACATGACATGGCATGGCATGACATGGTGGCAGAGGACTAGGAGTCTGCACTGTAGCAGCTGATTTTAAGGAAGAAGGGCAGCTCCTACCCACATCCCACTGAGAGGTGCCCCGAGCGGGCAGCTCCGATGTCCCTTCCAGGGTTAACAGAACTGAGGTGGGGCCCTAGTGTGGATTATTTCCCAGTATGCCCGTAAAACCAGAGCAGATGGAAGTTGTCGGAGCTGCCCTCGCACAAGGGACCTCAGCCGAGCTGTGCCGGAGGCAGCGTGGGAGAAGCAAGAGATTTCATGTCAGCACTAGTTTTGCTCCAGTGCCATTGGTGTGGGAGCCCTTCCCTTCGGAGAGGATGCTTGGGGCAAAGTCAGGGTGACAAAATGGGAGACCGTGCCTCGGTGGCTCCCACTGCAAACGTGTCCAGGGTTGCTTTTAGCTTTGCTCGCGGTGGGAGAGCATCTGTTTTGTTGAAGCAAGTGGTTTTCAGCAGCCCAACCTTTGCTGGGCTGGGGTGCAGCAGAGGAGGGAAGAACTTGACCCGGACCCAGGAGCATGGCTGGGTCATACAGGGTTTTTGCTGCTGTTCATCCTGGGACACCTGGGACCTTCAGGCAGGAGATATGCTGGTAGAAAAACCTCTTTGGCTTGACACTCCCACTGCTACCCATCAAACTCACCATCACCTCTACAAAGCCATGGATCTCTGGCAAGCTCTGCTTTCTGTAATGCCCTGTGGGCTGAAATTAATGGTATTGACTTATTTTATACATTCTCCATTAGTTCTTTATTTCAGAAGAGTTTGGGTTATATGGGGCAGCCTAAACATACCCACATTATTGCACTTTAACAAACTGGCATGACTTGACCTCCCCCTTGCTCTTTTGGGGCACTGAAAATCAATGGCTGTACTTAATACCATCCATTTATGCAGTTAGGTGCTTCCTATTGCTTCTTTATTTGCCCATCTATTCATTTTTTCAAACTCCAGCAGGCAAGAAAGTGGATTTAAGAACATGTAATTTTATGCTGAGGGTGGTGAGACGCTGGCCCAGGTTGCCCAGAGAGGTGGTCGATGCCCCATCCCTGGAGCCATTCCAGGTCAGGCTGGACGGGGCTCTGAGCAACCTGGTCTGGTTGAAGATGTCCCTGCTCGTGGCAGAGGGTTGGACTAGGTGTGCCTTCCAACCCAAACCATCCTGTGATTCAACGATTTAATGGCTGTTGTGTAATGCCCTTCTTTAACGCTATGGGAATGAAAACTATTTCACCAGTCGTCCCAGCACCTTCACACAGCGCACCCCTCGCCAGGCTCCTGCCCCGCCTTCGCCCATGGAGCAGCTCTTGAAGGTTGCTGGACCGTCTCCGTCATGGACAATCCTGCCTCTCCCCGGGCAGACAGCATCCCTGCTGCTCGTGGTTCCTCTTGTTCCCACCCGAAACTGCCTCCTCATTGTACTCAGCTCTCCTGCGTGTCCATTCTTCTTTGCATCCTTTTGTTTTGCCAACTGAGAAGAGGGTCTAGGGTCCATCCCCACGTCCTCTTAGCGCCCAGAGATGTGCCTCACCGAGGGAAGAGGAAACCCAGGGCAAGCTAATGCAATATTTCCCCGTAGTCCTCTCCCAGCACCTGACCATCTCCAGCTTGGGATGTTTCCTGAGCTTGCTGCGGTTCATCTGCTCAGGAACCCCCTAATTTCTGCATAATATTTGCAGATCCTAATTACTCATTCATTAGGACTGCTAAACATCCCCCCTCTTCCCCTCCTGATCCTTTTGCATTACAACGTTGCCTGTAGCCCTGGCTGGTCGTTTGCTTTTTGCACAACTGTGAGATTATGACTTTTGGGGTTTCTAGGAAAACAGTGTTTAACAGTTTCCAATTATCGCCCTGGCTTGGTAGGACAAAGACCAAATGACCCCTCCAGGCCTCTCTCTGCCCTATTTTCTATCATCCCATGAGTCTTTTTTTTTTTCTGTTCAAATTCTTTCTTCCAATTGATTTAGCTCATAATTGTTTTCAGCTTTGCAGACTTGGCCCTTTGCAGGCTGAGGAATATAACTCTATTACTGGGTTGGACTTTCTGCTCGCTCACAAGAGTTTACACTGCAAAGCAATTACCAATGGCTGGTTCCTGATGAGATCAGTGATGCAAATCCCCTCCTAAAGCTTCATCTCAATATTTCCAAAATGCATTTCTTTTTTGTTTGTTTCCCCCCGCCCCAATGTTGTTTTATTGGAGATGTCACAGCTTTTGGTCAAAAGGAAATTCCAGGAGACTGGAATTTCCCATAGAGTCACGCTCAAGGTGGAACCGCTGGAGCTGCAAGGTGAAGTTTTCTGGCACGTGAGACAAGTTGATGGAGTCGTGTTCGGCCTTTAAAACCCATAGCTCACGGAGGAAGGCTGCTGGCAAGCTCCCTCGCCGTCACTTTGCTCCTGTCTGCAGGGGTCTCTTTTTATTAGAGGTCCCTGGACACCTGATAAATGATGGTGGCGGGTGGGTGCATCTGCTGCACGGCTGCAAAGCCGGGGCACCGTGGCCGCGCTCCAGCACCTCTGTGTGTTTCAGGGCCGCCAGGACCCAAAGGAGACCAAGGCAATGAAGGGATGGAGGGTGAACCTGGTCTTCCCGGCCTGCCTGGGCTGCGAGGTAAGGAACACCACGTCCAGGGTGCCCATAGCCCTGCAAGCCTTCACCCGAAGTCCACAGAGTCAAGGGGACACCTCCTGGGGACTTCCCGACCCGTCCCCTGGGACCCCGCTGGCTGTGCACAAGCCTTGGGGAACAGCAGGATTAACCTGCTGCCCCGTCTCCTCCCAGACGGCCAGTCTTTAGGGGCAAAGGGTCTCCCAGCTGGCCCCCGGGCAGCGATTGCTGCAAGGCTCCGTCCCCTGCACCCTGATGCCCCCAGGCTCCTTCGAGACAGCCACCCAGCCCAGCTGTGTGCCGGGGCCGGCCCTCACCCCCTGCTCGCTCAAACCGGGCCCTGACAAGGTCCGAGGGGTGGTCCCGCTGCCCGCACCCCCCCGGCAGCACATAGGGACCCGGCGTGGGGTGCCTCCAGCCTGGCAGGGGGGACTCGGCCACCGGCTGCAGCTCTGAGGCTTTTCATGGGACGCTTGTTTTCAATGTGAAGAATGCCAGGGTTTTTTTCCCCCCCTTCTTAATTCCAACCATTGGTTTTGAGAGAAATTCAATTAAAAAGCCAACAGAAGGCGCCCCCCCACCCTGAGGAACAGGACTCGGCTTGAGCCTGCTTCTAATTTTAAGCCAAACCTAGAAACACTGGTTTTGCATCCGAGAGCCAGGGATGCCACAGAGGTGATGGAGGATCCCCTTCGGTAAGGAGTTTCTGTCCCCAGGACGCTTTTTCCTATTGAGGCAACAGGACCCGTCCTGCCAGGGGCATGGACCTCCTTCTCCATCCCGGAGGATGTCCAGCCCTGGCTTCACCTTGACCCAGGACTATCGCTGTCAGAGTCAGGTTCAGCGCCCCGGCCCCGTGCGTCTGAGCTGCTGGCATTAGGCTGGGCTTAAACCCTCATATTTTGGTACCCCATCTTCCGCCGCTCCCCGGTGGGAGGCAGGACCAGCCAAATTAGGCAGAGCCAGCCTGGAAACCCGATCGCTCTCTGAAAGCCCTTCTCAGCGCTGGCTGCCCATGCTCCTTTCACCGAGGGCTATATTTTTTTGCGTTGACAGATTCATGGCTGTTTTTCTTGGGTGTAACAAGCATCAGAAATATATCGTCTGGCTGCTTTCCTCTTTTCTTTCTTTCTTTTTTTTTTTTTGTTTAAACAGAAAAACAAAACAATCTCTGGAGGGTTCACCTTCAGGAAGAGTTGCTGAAAGGGCCACTATTTTTGGGTCTTCCTCTGTCTCGCTTTCTCTGGTGCTTTTCCAGATGCGGTCACAGCACCAGCCCTTTGGGGCTGGGAAGCTCAGGTTCAGGTGCAGCCAGGCGTTGTAAAGCATCCCCGGTAAATCCCCTTTTGCACAGCGGATCTACCATCCTGCCTCTGCCCCAGCTCCCCTACCCAAATACGAAGCCATGTTGTGACACGCTGCGGCGTCCCCCCCGGGAGGGAGGCGAGGCGTTGGCTGGATGCAGCAGGGAAAGAGTTAAGCCCCAGACCATGACCACTGGAGCTGGTGCCCAAATTCCTCCTGGCACCTTTTTTTCCTCTTAAACCGGAGGAAACTACTGACTGAGTTTGGAAAAGCCCAGCCCAGGAGGGGCAGAAGGCGCAGCGCCCAGGGAATGCGGGGGTCCCGTTATACGGGCAGGGGAGACCAGCAGCATCGCGCCAGGCAGGGGGCTGAGCTCGGGTGCTGGAGGAGCTTCACCCCCAAGGAGCTTTGGATCTAACCCAAACTCGGGCTCGGGCTGAGTCCCAACCCCAGGTCCCACCAGAGCCCATCGCCAGCACGGGGGTCCCTCCCTCCACCTCCCCTTGGTGGCCCGTGGGGATGGAGGTCACCTCCAGGGCTTGGCCGTGTCCCCTGCAAAGGCAGCCCAAGCTTCCCACCTCCGGGAGCTCAGGGGTGCTCAGGTAAGGGGTTTTAATCCAAACCCTTCTCCAACAAATAGCAAACCCACCTGGTCAGCGTGCGTGGATGTGAGGGACCTGCAGCTCAGGCTGGGCACATCCCGTCTCCTTGGGCTCCCTGCTCCACCCTGGCTCCTCACTCTTCCTCCTTGGTCACCAGCTTTGGAGCCCAGTTACCTTAATCTGAGCCTTAAGATGCTCAGAGCTGCATTAGCACCAGCCTGTCTCCGGGTTAAATCCATCCTGTATCCAGGGGCGGGTGCAGAAAGAGAGGATGGGCTGGACTCTCAGGTGTCTCCTGATGGTCCCCGACTCCTGGCAAAGACCCAGAGACCGACTGGGACGTCTGCTGGCAAGCAGGACACGTGTGTGTGTGTCTGTACATCTGGTTTGTGCAGGTCTCAGTGGCAACAGGGTCATTTTGTGTCTCCGTCCTCGCTGCAGGGCTGCCCGGGGAGAGAGGACCACCAGGACCACGTGGCTTGAAAGGGGACCAAGGAGACCTTGGCCCTCCGGGTCCAGTGGGGATGCGGGGATTCAAAGGTAAAGACCAGCCTCTGTGCATGCTCCCGGGTGGGTCGTGGGGTCCGGCTGGGCTTTTTTGGGCAGCAGACTGGCTCTGGAGACCGTATGGGTGAGGAGCACAGTCACGGGTATGAGAGCGGTGGGTCCTCTGGCTTGGGACCCACCCGGAGCCCCTTGGGGGAGAGGAAATCTTGCCGAGCTGGGAGCGTGCACCTGAACGACCTCTGCACCGAGACCCTTCCACCAAGGCACAGCGGTGGAGAGAGCCGGGCTTGGAGGGAGGGCAGCAAACCGGTTGGGTTCGTGGTGCTCCGGCCGCGCAGCGGGGCTCGGCGTGGCTCCGGCAGGGCTTTAGGAACAGCCTGGCGTTTGTTTTCGGGTGACCTTTTCTGGCTCGCTGCGGTTTCGCGGCACCTCACCACACCCCGGCTAAGAGCAGGGAGAAGCTGTGGGTGTGGGCAGTGGCCCACGCGCCTGTTTAGCAGGGCGGATCTCTCCCAGGAGACCTTTTAAAAGAAGTTCCGTGCTGCAACCTGAAACAGGATGGATAATCCCAAACCATGAGCTTTTCTGCCTCAAAATTCCTTGTGGGCGGGGGGAGGCAGGAAGAGCGCAGCCCAAGGAAGGGGACGCGGCCCTGGGCAGAGCTGCCCTGCTCACCGGTGGCCAAAGTGGGGTTCCCCCTCATCTCATGCTTGTGGGTGATGTCGACCTGCGACGTGGCCACACTGGCCACCAGTACCTGGGGCCATGGCCACAGACCAGCGTCCGGGTCTGGAAAATGCCCAGAACCTCCAGGCTGGGGGTGTTGCTGTCATTTCTTCCAGAGGTCCCATGCATTATCTGCCTTGCAAGCTCTTACTTTCATGCAACAAGCTCCTTGGGCGAATTGTACGTGTGAAAGCTGAAGGAAAACGTCCTCTTTAAGTGTCCTCTCTCTGCTCTATCTGCAAAGTTGGCATCGAGCTGGCGAGCTGGCCAGAGTTCACATCCAGTTTTCCTGTATGTCCTCCCAAGTGCTGGTCATTGCCAGGGGCAGGGGTTGGGGCGAGACCCCCACGTTGTGTCTGGTGGCCCATCCTTCACATGCGGTAGCCACAGCGGTGGCTATCTCCTTTATCTTGCATGCCACCAGAAAGCTCCTTGTAGTCTAGGGGCAGGAGCACATCTTCCATCCCTCCTCCTCTTTGTGGTGTCTTTAGGAGAAGGACTTTTCCTAGGGACACACCGTCTGCCTCCCAGTGCCAGTGCCTCCCGGTGCAGCCCCAGGGAGCTTTAGATCCAGGTAGAAAGGAGACGCAGGAGATGAGATGCTGCCGGTGGCCTCCTGTAGCAAGGGAGCAGCATGAAGTTCCCAGAGCAGAAACCCAAGACAAGGTTTCCTACAGGATTAGCACCCGTCTGGTCCTCTTTCCCTCGAGCCCTCGCTGCTGTGATCACCCGCCCTACTGACACGATGGCTCTGTTCATCCCACCGCTTTCCCAGTCACCCCAGTCCAGGCGCAAGCTGACCTCCTGAGGACCGTTAGCTGCTGGAGATGGCTCTCCATCAGCTGGTTAGACAGCTAACCTGGCTGGTTAGACAATATTTATGCAGTGCTGTGTAGTCTTGAAGAACACTGCTGGGTGTTATTTCCATCGCCCCATCCCATCTAACTGGACGCCCAGGGTTTCTGGTATGATGTGGCTGGGACAAGTCCCCATCCTCCCACCAAGAGAGAGGCTGCCAGTGGGGCACGGACCCCTACGTGCTGCAAGAATAAAGAAATCAGCATTTCATGCTTGTTTTCCAGCGCGCTCCCTTGGGTTTTTTGGAGGTAACTGGCCTGCAGGATTGCGATAATGTGTTGTGGGGGTGCAGGACTTTATCTGGGCTGTG
Organism: Aviceda cuculoides; assembly: GCA_035590195.1. Taxonomy (NCBI): domain Eukaryota; kingdom Metazoa; phylum Chordata; class Aves; order Accipitriformes; family Accipitridae; genus Aviceda; species Aviceda cuculoides. Next base: position 29,054,053 of record JAVJGG010000017.1, read on the forward strand.
GGGTGAAAACGCCTGGTCTGATGCTGCAGGGGGTCAGATGAATCCCTGGATACGTGCTTGGCACAAGCCTTGCGAAGGCGTGAGCGCTGCAGGGACGGGTGCTAACGCGAGGGAGACGTCGGCGCCGAGATGTTCCCGGCAGCACGTCGAACGCCGAGGTCCGCCAACCAAAACCACAACGCGCTTCGGGACCGCCGTTTCCTTTCCTTCCCCGGAGCAGAGGAAAGCGGGCTTTTCTCACCGGCCGGTGCCAAGCACTCATTAGACAAGCGAATTATCCCGAGGAGCCTGGGCCGGTTGAGTTGGGCTTCAGCAGAAGACGGAGCCCTGATGCCAGATTTGTTCTGCAAAGCACATCCCCGGGGGACGGGTCCCTTCTGGAGGGAGGAGGTTGATGGGCTCCTGCAGCACATTTCCACCCTGCTGTGCTGGGTCAGCGCCGAGATGTAACAGACCCCGTGGTGGGCACCGCAGCTGCAGCGAGGAGCTCTCTGGAGACACGACACGGAGGATGAAGCCGTTCTCCAGGGCTTGCCAGCCCTGGAGGTGGTGAAGACCACCCCCAGCACAGCCCCTGCCGTCAGGGGAGAGCCACGGCCACGCCACGGTAGTAGAGCGTCAGCCCCCACAAGCCTGGTGACCCTTCCCCACGGCCGCTCTGCACCTTGAGCCCCCTTGCCCGGGGAGATGAAGCACCTTCTGCTCTTGGTTTTGGGAGGCGATGGGTCAGACGGCATGCCAAAGGGTCGGCGGATCTTTGCCGTGGGCTACATTGCTTCTGGCTGTCATCCTCTCGCTGGTGTAGAGTAATCCCTGTATCTGAGGAGACCTCTTGGCTTGAAGAAGGCTAAGCTGTCTCCAAGGCTCCACCAGCCGTGGCCTCGACGCTCCCCCTTCCTTGTGCATTTCTCGGAGGCGTCCCTGGTTTGGGGTGAGGGTGACTCCATGGCAGCAAAGCCATGAGGTGTCCCCCCCAGGGGCACGAACCACCTCCAGGTCCCACCAGAGCCCATCACCAGCACAGGGGTCCCTGCCTCCACCTCCCCTTGGTGGCCCGTGGGGATGGCGGTCACCTCCAGGGCTTGGCCGTGTCCCCTACGAAGGGAGCCCCAAACTGCAGCCCCCGTTTCCCACCTCCCAGAGGTCAGGGGTGCTCAGATAAGGGGGTTTCATCCAACCCCTTCTCCAATAAATAACAAACCACGCTGGCAGCAAGCACTGAATTTCTACGGTTTATAGGCTTCTCTGAAATTTATAGGAAACAGACCCCGAGACAGGCAATGGTCCAAGCCCGAGCTTTAAGTAAAGGCCTGTTTTTCTGCAGCACTAGTCTTACACATCTATAATGACTTTCTTGTGAGCACAGGAGAGCTATCAGTTCCCTGGGAAATGCAGCCTGTCGTGGGGCGGGGGGCATCCGGGGTGGATGAGCCTCCTCACCAAAACTCCCGAGTCAAACCGTCTCGCAGAGATGGTCTGACCTGGTCAAGGGCTGGTTTCTCCTCTCCACAGCAGAGTCACGAGTATTTTCCCTTGTTGGTATTTTCCTATCCTTGATGCATTTTCCCTCAAAATTACCCCAGTGGAGTATTATTTTCCTCATTTCCAAATGGGGAAAATTATTCTGGAAAGTCAGTGTACATCAGTCTTCTTCACTCTTCTGTGGAGAACATCGTGCAGGGAACACGTTCAGGAGGCAACAGCAGTAACTGAGCCAAGGTGGGGATCGCTAATTCATAGATAAATTCGGGGCAATAAGAGAAGTCCCCTTCCTAAACACCACGTGCAGGCAAGGAGGAGGTTTTTGGCACGTTGCTGAAGGCAGAACGTGTTTCTGCCTGTGAAGATGGGGCTTTGGCAGCTTCTCCCGGGGTCTGCTCTGAGCCCGCGGTGGTCCCCCTCACCCTGCAGACCCAGGAGCTCCGTCCGCCCTCCTCCAGCGAGGTCCTCTCCCGCTAGCTTTGCAGGTTTTGTGCCCTGCCTCTCTCAGCAGCGCTGATTTTTCGGAGCAGAGGCGATGCCCAGGAGCAGGACGTCGGTGGGGACTGAGCTCCTGCCGTGGGAAGAGCTGAGGGCTGCTCGTCGCGGCGTCTGTGCCAAAATCGTGCCCGCGGTCCAGAAAAAACCACCGAGCTGCACCGGTTCACCCACCGCGGGGAACGGCCGAGCGAGACCTTGGCGCTCCTTGGGTGGAGGCACTGGGCAGGACCTCCTGGGAGGACCAGCAGTGATGCCAGCAAGGGGCTCTCCTGAACCCCTGGCTCTGTCCCAGCCCCGCGGCTGTCTCCTTTCCAGCTCACAGGGGCTTCGTCCCCAGCTGGGGATGCTCTCCAGGGCGAAGTCGGCAAGCCGTGCCACTGAAGGGGCTGTCCTCTCTGTGCAGAAAAGAGAGGTGGGAAGGAGGGAAAAAGAGACAAGAAGGAGAAAAGCCTTCCAGGAGAGCGAGGAAGTGAAGGGGCTTGGAGGACCGCACAGGAAAAGCCAAGGTGGATGGGGAAGGATAAGCGGAGGGGATGGCGTGTGTTTTAAAGCACCCGCGCAAACCTGTTGATATCACCTGTAGAGCGCTCCTTCCTTTTAAAGGGTCTTTCCTCTGCCAGATGTATACGAAGCTAAAAAAAAAAACCCAACAAAAAGCCAGCCCAGTTTAAGCCTAACGCAGTAGCACAGGTCAGGCTGGGGAGGAGAAGCACACCTAGAATGGCTTTTGGTTAGACCCACTGACCCGTCCCAAAGCGGCGTCGGCTTCGGCGATGGCTGTTCCCCGGCCGCGTTTGGGACGGGTCCAGGCACAGAGCCCGTTGCACCGGCTCCTCCTGCCCCATCCGTAACCTGTTCTCGCTCCTCGAGAGCCCCCAGACCCGTTTTTAACAGCTCAGCATCTTTAAGCCGAACCCGTCTGCTGCTTTTTGGAGACCCGGGTGCACTCTGTTGGGTGATGACACCCGCAGCAGGGTTCCCAGGCGAGCAGCCTCCGGCCCTGGCGATGTGCTGCTGGGCACCTCGCTCGGCCTGTGCCCGGAGCCCCTGGTTTCCCCCGTGGCATTCCCAGCTGCTGGAGACATCTTCAACCCGATGAGGCTGCCCAGAGCCCCGTCCAGCCTGGCCTGGAATGGTTCCAGGGATGGGGCAGCCACCACCTCTCTGGGCAACCTGTTCCTCTTGCTGCAGTGCAGTACGGTTTCGATTTGTGCCGAATTTTTTTGCCTTGTTTTTTTCCTTAAGGGTTTCTAACCATTTCTCGTGGTTGAGGTCTCCCACCGTTAGAGTATTTCCTTCCCCTGCAGCACCTCTGAAGTCCCCAACTTGTCCCAGTTGCTGTCACCTCCCTTTTTTTACACAGCAGTTATTTACTCTAGGAGTTTCAGCCCACAGCGTTTCTGCCCGGCACAGCTGATCTATTCCTGTCCTTCAAGCTCCACCTTTCCACCTTCACCTCTCTCCATCATCCCTATAGGATGCCCTATAGGACGCAGCCCAGACCCTGCAGGGAAAGCACTTCTGCTCTGGAAGAGACGGATTTCTGGGGACAAACATGTAGGAACCATAGCTGTTTCTTTCCAACCCCCTTTTCTCTGGGCTGGGGAAGGAAGGTGGTGGAGAGCACGGGCCGCTCCGGCGTCCCGGTACCATCACGTGCCGGCGAGCAGCATCTCTGGCCTCTCTCCTGCTGCTCGGGGGGCTGCTGTCATCTGGTTCCCATCAGCGGGGCAGGCTGCAGGCAGCTTTCCTCCATCCGACACAGCTGCGGCTGCCCAGGGGAGCAATCCCGCCTTCCCAGAGCCTCCAAGTTAAAGGGCAAGAATTTCCTGCACGCGGTTGTTTTTTGTTGGGTTTTTTGTTTTTTTGTTTTTTTTTTTTTTTCCTCATTATTTTATTTTTTATAAGAAATTTCTGAGTGTGTGTGTGTTGTTTGTTGTTCTTACACGGAGACAAAAGAGGAGGAGATGTGGAAGCGAGGCCGTGCCGCGGGGCTGGGGCATCGCCCGGAGCCTTCTCCAGCCCCTTCCCTCTGCAGCCGTGGGTCGAAGCCAGGACCAGCAAAGCCAAGCCCACGGTCCCACTCAGGACAGTGTTTTCTGCGGTGCACGCCAAGGGAAAAACACGGCTGCTGCCTGCCAGGAGCAAAGCTGGCGTTTGGGCAGGGGCTGAGGGAGGTGGTGGGATGCAGGCAGAGGCAGCCCGTGCCCGCGAGCTGCGGAGAAAGCCAAGCCATGACACAGATAATTATTCAGCTCATTATTTTTATATGGAAATGGGCGTGTTTTTGAAGGCAGCCTGTTTACCCAGCTGGTCTGAACCCTCCAGCATCGTTGCTTCTCGACGGATACGGGGTTTGGGTTCAGCAAGCCTGCTCCTGAGGAGGTACCAGCTGGGTGCAGGAAGGGTCAATGCTCCGTCGAGGCTGTGGGAAACCACGTCCCTGTCCCTGACCCTGGCGAAATGCAGCATTTTTAGTCCCAAATAGGGGTTTTCAGCCCCAAATTCAGGGTTTGCTTTCCTTTATTCCTGCTCTGCCGCTGCCCTGCAGGAAGGGCTTGGCCCTTCAGGGTGGGGGGGTAGCAGAGGGGGTGGGATGGTTGGAGGGACCACCAACGCTCCGTCCTCCGTCTGCTCCCGGACATGCACCCCAGGAGGATTTTTGCGGGGTTCCCCATGCTCCCATCCTTCCCCTGCATCCGGATTGGGGGGGGTATTGCACAGCCCCAACCCCCCCACTGAGGGGGTACCCAGGGCTGCCCCCCCTCAGATGCAGAGGGAAAGAGCCACTTTGGGCATGAAATACAAACACACGGAGCCCGGGGAGCGGCTGGCCCCACGCGGGATAAATCCTGCACGAAGCTGTGTTTTCCCAGGGCCAGGCTGGTTTTGCCTTTAAAAAGAAGGATCCTGGGAGAAGGTGGGGGAATGAGAAGACGGGTCCCATCGCCATGCAGCACAGCTGCGGGGCCAGGAGAGGGGCCGACAAATCATTTGCTGCTTCGTGCCTCAGTTTCCCCAAACTGGTAAAGCCCTCCAAGAGCTACAGACACGCAGCGTTACCTAAGAGCAGGAAATCCAGTAAAAATCTGATTTTAGCTAGATTTATGCCCCGTGTTTTTTCTTTTTCCAGGTGACCGAGGCCCGAAGGGAGAGAAGGGGGACCGAGGTGGCAGCACGGGTAAGTGCTCGCTCGCGATTGTCTCCCCGGTGCTCCGGGCATGGTTTTGGTGGTGTTTGGAGGGGTTAGGAGCCTGCGGGGGGAAATAAATGCCTGCTGCAAAGTGGGCAGGAAAGCAGTGGTCACTGCTGGGACAGGGCTGCTAAGCCCCGTGCTTGGGTTTTCCCACCCGGGCAAGGAGGAGCCGGAGCCGGCAGGGATGTGGGAGAGATGTCAGCAGCGTGCAAGGACCGAGGATGCTCGAGGAAAGTGGTCGCGATGTTAAGGCAGAGCCAAGCGGGGGGAGCATCTCGCTCTGCAGCCCCAGGAACCCTTGGCGTGCCAAGACCCCGGCTGGCTGGGAGTTTTTGCTCCCCACTTTTTCCCAAGGAACAAACAGGATCGAGTTCAGGGCTGAGCTCACCCCCCCGCGCCGGCGTTTTGCTGGCCAACAGCATCATCACCAGCCTGGGGCCAGCCCGGAGCTGGCAGCGAGAGGAACGAGGGGCTGGAAGGACACCTCTCTTCCACCCATCGCCCCATGGCAGGATTGGCCCGAGGAAGCTTTTTTCCAGGGCTTAAAGATGGAAATGCCCGTTTGGATGGAGGCACCAGGGCTACACTGTGCTGCCGACCACAGCCGTGCCCAGCTTTAGGGTTTCCTCTGGGGCCAAGACCAGCACCTACCCACCGATCCCCAGCACTGGCCTCCTGGGCTGGCGAGCCAAGAAATGCCAGGGAATGATCCTGGGGCTGGATCCTGCCCACCCTCTGCTGCGCTACGGCTATGCCGTGCAAGGTGCCCGTCCCCGAGATCCCTGGAGACGCTGATGGTTTTTTCCAAGCTTTGGACATCATCCCTCCTGCCACCCCAGGGACGTCCCTCCTGCCTCAGGTGCCCACGCAGGGGCTCCAGGTCCCTGCCACCAGCCCCCCCGACACCCAAACGGTGCCAAGCGAGAGCAGGGACATGGCCGGGTTAGAAGGGGAGCAGCAGCAGAGGCGGGGGGGGGGGAGCACCACGGTGGGATGTACCAGCACCCCAGCAAGGACCGAGGACCCCAGCCCCCTCCAGGCACTGCTTGGTGGGCAAGCGCAGCTGGTTCCCGTCCGCAAAGTACAAATGATGGGGTATATCACAATTTAATTTCCTGGGATAGACGTACCCCACATCTGCCCCCTGGAAACTTGACGTTTGCATCCATGTTCCCAAACCGAAGGGACCGGAGCGCAGCAGGGGCAGCGGGAGAGGGTGGTGGGGAGCCCAGGGAACTGGGGGCAGATGGTCTCCATTACGAAGGGGGAGATGATATCTCAGCCCAGCTGCAAAGAATCAGGCCCTTGTTTTCTCGGCCACCAGGAGTTATTTCCCCTCTCCAGCTTTTCCTTTCTCGTTTTGCTGTTTTGGGGGGATGGGCGGGGGGAAGGTCGAGGGGTTTGGAAGTAATTGCTGCGGCAAAACAAATGCATACGCGCGGGACGATGCTTTCGGGGTTTATTGGGAAGGGAAGGGGCCGGGGAGCTGCTCCCAGACGGGCAGGGCTGGGCCACTGCTGGGTTGCTGCGGGCAGGGAGCGCGGCCGGGATGCTCCTCGGGAGCTGCGGACCAGGAGGGCCTGATCCTGGACAACTTTCTGCAGCACAGCGAGGTGCACAACCCGCTCGGGTCCCGGCGCGTCTCCCCACGGCTCCGCCGGGGCCGGGACCCGAGCGCAGCCCCGACTCCAGCTGCAGCTTTTGCGGAGTCCCCAGGGCTCGTGGGCACGGAATCAGCCCCCGGGCTGGGCTGGGGGGCCGTCATGGGCAGCTGGCACTGGTTTGGGTGGAGGCTTCTGGGTTTTATTAGCTTTTATTAGCTCTCTGAGCAATGCTTGTTAGAGGCTAAGTGGAAGGGTTGTGGCCAGGAGTCATGCGGCTGAGCTCTGCGGCTTTATTAGCAGCCCTCACCCTGCCGATTATTGGGAATATCCTGGTCGTGCCTGGATCTGTGCCCCGATTGCACATCTCTTCCCCTCCTTGGGGAAGCAGTCGTCGTCTGCCAGTACTCGCAGGCTCTGGTGAGCATCCAGCGAAGAGCTGGGGTGAGGACAGACTCAGAGGGGGGGAGGAATGAGGTCTTTGGGATGAGCAACTGGTTTGGGTGGGAGATATGGAGCTGGTCCTGGAGAGGATGAGCAATGAGCTGATGTTGGGTATAGGGAGCTGGTCCTGGATCGCCAGGCACCTGCCTGTTCTCCAGCCAGCAGGGAGCTTTGGAGGCAGAGCTGGATGGTTTCACGGAGTGGATTATGCCTGCTGGGGGGCTCCGTGCCCCATTTAGCTGTTGCTTTCCCGTAGCCATCCCAGCCATGGGGTGACAGCACCCAGGGAAGGATCCCCTGCTCCGGGATGCTCCAGGGTGGAAGAGGGACAATGGTCCCAAGGCCACGGTGTTCCCTGGTGCTGGGAGAGCAATCGGGCAAGGGGACCCCCCCCCCGCCAGGTGCCGGCGGTCGGGGTCACCAAACACGTGGAGCCGGGAAGGTGACGCTGCGCGGCTCGCCACCTCGGCCCGAGCGGAGCAGGAGAAGCGCCGGACCCCGGGTTTCCCTGGCCGCATCCCACCCTCCGCTTGCTCGCCTGGAGCAGGGAGGCTGGGCTGGCTCCCGCGCAGGGAACACCAGCGCTGGGCCCGGCACGATCTGGCTCGGCAGGAGCGGCTCCGCGGGCAGCGTCCGCAGCTCCGGCGCACGTGTTCGACTGGGAAGAGTCGCTTCGTCCAGCCCTGGGATGACACCGTCCCTGGGGTGAGCCAAGGCAGCTGCCTCGGCGAAGCTGCTCGATGCTGGGAGGAGACGTCCCATCCCAGAGGGCAGGGACTGGTGGAAGGTGAGGGCCGGCAGCATCCCAGACGAGCCCCTCCGCTGAGATGCGATGCCACCCCTCCGGCTCCACGGCAGGGCTGTGAATAGTGTCGGTGGGATGGTTCAGGGACAGCAGGAGATGTTTCCTGGCTCCTCGGTGAACTTGGTGCTCTGCCCAGATCCAGGAACACATGCTCAGGGTTTCCAGACCCCTTCTTGAGCCTGACCCCGAGCGGGTCCTGGAAGTGGGAGATCGGCTGAGGCCAAGCAAGGACTGTGCTTTCCGGAGGTCATTGGAAGAGGGGTGGCCCTGTTCCCACTGGGAGTGAGCCAGGGAAAACCCAGAGCCTGAAACACGAAAAACCCAAACTTTTGCGCAGGTCCCAGCCAGCCAGCAGTGCCAAAACCCGTCGCGTCTCTGCGCAGCAGGTCCCAAATGTCCCATTAACCCTTCACCCCCCAGCCCCAAGAGCCTGGGTCAGGTTGGGACACTGCTTCGCCGACCTCGTGGTCACCGGCTTGGTTAGCCAAGGTGCCTGAAGATACCTCAGCCGAGCACAGCTGCCCGTGACATCCCACCACCGCAGGGTTAAAGCAGATGTTGGACCAACGTCAGATTTTTACCCAGCGCGTGGCAGCTCCCTCTGCCCCAGCCACCTCTTCGTGAGGGGGACACCTTTTGGGTTCATCGCTTGAGAAGCTGCCGTGGTCCATGTACCAGCAAAATCACGGGCAAGAAGTTCTTGTTCCCTTTTACATTGCTGGGACTTTGGTGGCAGCTGTGGTTGGTTGTGGTGGTTTTGGTGGCATGGAAGCGGGGTGCAGCCCCCCGACCTCCTCTCCACCAGGGACCAGCATGGGATGTAGAGGATGAGCTGGATGGAGTGTTGATGGTCATCCGGGAGGAGATCTTGGTCTGCCTAGAAATGCTTCACACAGCAGTCCAAAGCATTTGAGAAGTAATGTCATCGAGCATTTCCAATGGGAAAGTGTGTTTTGATAGGGGGAAAAAAAAAACCCAGACCCAAATGCTGGCTTTGAGAAAAAGTCTTTAAATAAAAATCTCCGAGCAGCTGCAATACAACCTTGTTTGGGGGAGCCCAGCTGCACCCTCGGCTGCCGTCCCAGCCGCGGTGAGTCACGGAGCGAGCCCAGCTGCCTGACAGCAATTTTCTCCATTTGACCTCTTTCTCATCATCCCAGATAATGGGATTTGTGGCATGTTCCTTTTGCTGGGTTTCCTTGGCTGGGGGCGGAGGGAGAACCGTTGTGGTTTGGTTTTGGTACTGAGCTCCTTGGTCATCCCCCTGTCAGACAAACCACCACCAGCCCTTGCCTCTCCCTGGCCGAAGGATGAAGGGCAACCATGCTTGTCTCACCTAGCAGGAGAGTGGTGATGGAGGGAGGAGGGTTGAACAGACACAGAAAGGCAGCTGGGAGCAGAGGGAGCAATGCCACGGTGGGGAAGAGGACAAGCCATGTCCCCCCCACCCCAGTTTGGCATTTTGGACCAACGTGAGCCTCCCCTCACTGTCCCCTCAAGCATGAAGTCAGGGTCCACCTGGGCAACCTAGACTTGGTCCAGGGTCCTGTCTTGGGGCTGGAAGAGCCTCCCAATCACCTGAGATTCCTTTTCTAGCCCCTTTTGGAAACTATTTGTGCCCTGGTTTTGCTGGCATCTTCCTTCTCCCGGGTGGTTGTTCAGATCTCTCTTCTCATTGCAAGCCTGAGCCGTCTCCGTTTGGTCTCACCTTGATGGCTTCAGGACTGATCCTTGCTCGGTGCCTGCCCTCTGTGCAGCGCTTTCAGGCTGCAAACAGGTTTCCCCATCTTGGCACGGCTGTTGCAAGGCTCAGCCTCCTCCAACAAAACGCTGGGTTTGATGGGACCCCTCCAGCACCATACCCAACACTGGTGGGATCTCTCCAGGTCTCCTGGAGGTGCATCGCCCAGTGCTTTCTGCAGCCATGGGCACCCCGGGGAGGGCACAGGAGGTGGTCCAAGGGGCAGCACTTGGAGGTGCCACCGCGTCCCCTCTGACGTCCCTCTCTCTTCCCGGCAGCAGCCGCCGAGGAGGGGATGATTCGGCTGGTGAATGGCTCCGGCTCCCACGAGGGACGGGTGGAGGTCTTCTACGACCGCCGTTGGGGCACGGTGTGCGACGACGGCTGGGACAAGAAGGATGGAGATGTGGTGTGCCGGATGCTGGGCTTCCGAGGCGCCGAGGAGGTGTACCGCATGGCCCGGTTCGGCCAAGGTAAGATCCCTCCACCGCTACCCCCCCCTCGCCAAGCATCCATAAATAAACCAGAGACCCCCCCCAGAAATGAGTCTGGAGGCATCCAGCATGTCCCCCACGAGCAGGAGGACATGGGCTGTGATGGCCCGAGACGCTTCAGTCTGGCCCAACACCAGTTTATTTAGCACGGCCAGACCCGGGTGTCTGCAAATATTTTGGCGTCGGCTTGCAGGACCGCGTGCGAGCACATCCCTGGCGCCGGCCCAGGCGGTTCCTTCCTCTGCTCCGGCTCCCTCGGTGCGCACGCCCTGCCGCACGCTGACTCCGCACCGGAGAACCATCCCCAGGCTTGTTGTTTTTGAACGAACGCTTTGGGTTTTTCAGCCGGACGTGACTTTTGAGATCTATTTTCTCTTTAGAATAACAAAAGAAAACAAAACAAAACACCAAAAACTTTTAAAAACATAGGGGAAATGTCAGGAACACTTTGGCGGGCGGAGGGGTGGCCTTTGGCCCCAAACTGTTGGGTTGGGGTGTTTCTGCCCAGGCCAGCTCCCCTTCCACGTAGGCTTTTTAACTCCTTGAGTTGCCTTCTCTCCAACTGCTTGGGGCTACCAAGGAGACGATGGATCCCAAAAGCAGGTAGCCACCATGGCCATCATCTAGCCGTGACCATGCTAGTTGACCACGCCTGCTCTGTGAGCGCAGCTGGACCCCTCCAGGGTTTGGTGTCCTTCACCCCAGCCTTGGGAGACCTCAGAGCTTGTTTCACCACCATTGCCCTGGCTACCCACACCCAGGTTTCCATCCCCTTGTCTCCCACCACCCCCCCAAGCGGCTACAGCCACTTGGGATTCTGGCACGTGCATCATCCAGAGCCAGCGTTGGAGCATGGGCTTGACTTGGGCCGTCCCAACTGGGAAGAGCTGCTGCTCCTCCTCCCGTGAGCCCCTCGGCACGGCAGTGAAAGCGCCCAAATCCCCCCACCCAGCAAGTTGGGGATGCTCAGCAGATGCAGAGGTGCAGCCCCAAGGGTCCTGCCACACCACGGTGCCACCTTCGGACATCCCCGGTGGGGCCGGAGGACCCCCCCGTCCATTCCCCGTTGAGCGTGGTACAGCCAGTGCCTTGCCGTGGCCACAACCCGCTGCGTGCTGGTGGCTGGTGTCTCTCCTGGGGGTGTTTCCTCCAGGACAGGGATTGTGCATCTCCAGGGGCTTGGTAGTCCCCAAAATCTGGGGCTACCCCACTGCCACGTGCCAGACGGACGGTGCTGCACCCGTGCAGGCAGAGCTGGGCTCTGTGTTTGTGCAGAGGCTGATGGGGAGACTCATCGACTCACAGAACGGTTTGGGTTGGAAGGGACCTGTGAAGAGCTTCTAGTCCCACCCCCTGCCATGGGCAGGGACATCTTCAACCAGACCAGGTTGCTCAGAGCCCCGTCCAGCCTGACCTGGAATGGTT
>JAVJGG010000017.1:29086822-29105653 GCA_035590195.1 Aviceda cuculoides
ACTGAAAACATCAGGGTGTTATCAACATTCTTCTCCTACTGAACTCAAAACACAGCACCGTACCAGCTACTAGGAAGACAATTAACTCTATCCCAGCTGAAACCAGAACAGATCTGGACAAGAATGAGCAGGTCTTTCTTGGATTTTATGAACGAAGGCCCTTAAGGTAATACTGACTGTGCTGTTTGCTCGGAATGAAGGTGGCCTCTGCTCTCTGCAGTGGTCCAAAATGAAGATTCTGGATTACATCGATGACCTTATTTCGTAGATTTTTAGCATGCCAATAGCTAAAAATAGTTTTACTTTCTAGTATCTCTTTCTAATCTATAAATTTGTTTTTATATCAGGGTAGCCCAAGTGGAGTAGCAGGTATGTTCATCAGACACTCAGCCTCTCTCAAATGCAAGGAAATATGCAAATGTAAGGAAATACGCAATTGTTAGTGAAAGCATCACCTTGCATTGATCATCACAATACCTATTGCATCGGAGTTTTTCAAATGCCAGGAATACCAAAGTACTTTCTAGTTCTCCTAAACTAATGTTATTTTATGTCATTCCTGTTTATTCATTTGTACTTACTGTCTAGATCTCATGAAAAACCTATTAAGTCATGACTTTCAGGGAGAAATTATATGCAGAGAAATATACTGTACTTTTCTATTTAGTTTTATTCATTTTTAACAAGTGAAGTAGATCTTTATATTGAAGGAATGAAGTCTTCATTCTTTTATTTATACTTTAAAGTATAATGAAGTTGCAGTGCTGTGTTTAAGCCTCAGCATAGGTTGTTGCTATAGGAATTGAACCAAACTTCTCATCTTTAAAATATATTATCTTAGATAATGATTGGATGTGACATGAGAAAGACATATGCAAGTAGAAAAGTATATTGATTTGTGTATTAATTCTGATAAAGCTGGAAAATTCTCTCAACATGCAGTTCTCTAGCAAATTCATCAAAACAAATCCTCCTAACCTGTTTGTATAATTAACCCTTACATTCCTCACGAGCATAATGCATTGATATGTAATTCCTAGTGCTTTAACAAAACCCCCAAAGAGCACTTGCCAGCTGGGGGGGAACCAAACCCACATCATTACACATGAAGTCCTGTGTAAAGCAGTTTAAAAGTAGCTATAATTGAGAGAGATGTTTTCTGCAGGTAGGAAACAAAAGTCTAATCACTCCATGAAGATTTGGGGACTGATACTAAACAGCAACATTAAGGTTTGATCTTGCTATGGTACTTGACATGTGGATAAACAGAAATCTAGAGTTAAACTTGTGGTGAAGAGCTGTGAGTTTCATCTGCTCAGAATTTCTTCCCTGATGTCTGTGCATGGAAATTAGTATCGGTGATTTTTTTTTTTTTTTCCCTGCTCAGGTTCATGCTTAACTGAGAAGATTAAAATGTCAGGTATGTATGAAGTTGTGCTGACCCTATAGCTGGTGCTAAATCCTCTCTCTCAGCTTTTTTTTCTGGCTCATTTGCTCCAATAGAATGTCAAATTTGAGGGAAAATACATAGCTGAAAATTTACGTAGCAGAAGCTTATGAGGAGAATTGCAGTATTTAGATTCAGCTTTTCTTAAGAAGGAGAACTATACTGAAAACAAGTCAGGGCATTCTAATAACCTGATAGCCCTTAATTTGAACAAATTAACACCTGCCTGTGTAAGGGGCCTTATGCAGCACTCCTAGCTAACACTGATCCTCATGGTTTCACCTGGAGAAAGCATGTAGAATAGGCGGGGTATGAGAAAGGCACACCAAGAGGAAGGTGAAGGGTCGGTCATCTGCTTGGCATGCTGGTAGCTGCAAAGGAGGGGTCTCCTGCTGTCTTGTTAAGACCCTAGCTATGGTGGGGCCCATAAATAGAAAAAAATTTTTCTGCTTTCCAACTATGACTAATTACAAACATTAAGCTTTCTTGAGTGTTAAGTTTATCTAGTAAGTACTTCAGGAGCTACAATGCATTCTCTAAAAAGAGTGATAGGGTGGGGATGGAAAGCTAGACACTTAGCTTGGGGAAAGGAGACAACAATGCAGTCTCTTCTAAAGGCAGAAAGCAGCTGAAATGAACAAAAAGGGAGATGCTGACCTTTCATTACAACTATCGCATACATATATGGTCAAGTATGTTTCGAGTGGCTTTGCACTAAGTGTCTCTTACTCAAGGGCAAGGCCATCTTTGCCAATTCCATAAATCATTTTAGACACAGTTTTATTGGACTGCCTTTTTAGTTAATTGACTACAAGCTACTACCAAAACCACTAACTTGTATATGTGTCTCTGTATATTTCATTCCATAGGAGCTCTCCCATTCAATCATTTCCGATTTAAACATTTTTGTCTTTTATAGGAGCCTCAATAAGGATAATGTTGTTTGGAAAGGGCTAGACTTCTGTTGTACTTGTGCATGTATTATTTAGTAAGCGTTCTGAATGTCTTTTAGAAGACAGCAAACATACAAAGGACTTGGCAATAATCAAGCAAGCTTGTCAAGAGGGTTCGGACTACAGTCCTTTCCTGTGTTGTCTGAGAGCTGCTTGGTCTATGGATGGCTGTCTTCTTTCTGTCTAGTCCTATTGGATATCATATTGCAGCTGTGTCAGCCAAATATTACTGACTCCATCAACCCAAACAGAGTATTAGTAGTCATTGATAGCAACTGACTTCAGGTGCTGTAAAGTGGAGTTTTTCGTTCCATAGATAAATGCACAACTACTTGCTGCCTTCAGGTTCAAGAGGGCCTCAAGGTGCATGGAGTCAAACTATACTCTGAATGTCCTGGTGCTGTGGATTTTTAAACTGCAGGTTTTTTACTTGTGGGCTCATCTTTGCATTGCAATCATTTGTTCTAAATAGATAGCACTTCTGTTAAATATGCAAAAGGAGCTTTTGTGGGTGGAGGTTTGTTAAAGAACTGAGAAGTCTTCTTGAAAGTCAGGGATGATGTCTCCTACAATTCTGTACTGGTATGTAGACACCCTCGTTTGGGGAGGGAATCTTTCATTACTAAATAATCACTGGCAAGCTAATGAAAGTAAGGTATGGAGAAATTCTGCCTTTTCAATTCTGTGCTCACAAGAATGCTGTCCTACTGAGTTATTCGTTCATATTTAGCTGCTTTCATGTGTGCCACAGATTTTACTGTGTGGAACTGGGACCTCATTTGAATGTGGATCCATTAAAGTAACAGTTGAAAATGCTTTCTGTCTCTGGATCTCTAAGAATTTCATCTGTTTATTGAGGAGGATTGTTCTCATAATAGAATGTTTTATTTATTATTATTAAATCATATCTAAATTACAGAAAGAGAAGGAATTTTCTTGTAATTGTTTTGATTGGGGAAGCCATGCAGTGAAAGTTTATAATAATAATAAAATAAATGCTAGTGAGTTGCTTTGCAGAAAGGCCATTAAAATAAAATGAAATATTAATTGAACTGTGAATTCCAGATTGGTGTTCTAATGAATCTCGGATCCAACACAAAAAGTAAAATCTGTGTATCAGAAAAACTTATGCCATGGTTACTCCCAGCTATACCAATATGAGAGAGATGATTAGCATTAGAACAAACTGTGCAATAAGGGACTTATAGCGCCACATTAAATACTATGACAAATGATTAAAAACTGGGATTAAAACAGTTTATTTCGCATTACAGAACACTGATGTGTTTAAGGGCACTCAGTCAAATCTGGAAAAAGATTGAACCCTCATGTGATGCTTTACCTGGAGAATAATTACACCTGGTTGTTCTTGGTGTTTTTCCTTTCTGTTGTGATGTGGTGGAACCATTTTCTAGGACTGTAGTGAAGCCACACTAGTGTGGGTGGTAAAAGTAATGATGAGGATAAGGGAAAGGTTTGTCATACAGAAATGGGAAATCAACACGGTATGTTGACATTTTGAGTATAGAAAAATGTGAAACTTCATAAGGAAATGGCTAGGGGAATTGTTTAATGTGTGCACACAGTTTCTAGGGTTTGTTGCCGAGTGCACTGCCTGGTTGAGCAAAGAGTCTGCGTTCTCTTTGTTCCTGGACCTGCCACCGATCTGCTGAGTGACCTTGGTTTAAAGCCACTTTGTCTTTCCACATCTATTCTGCCTTCTCTTGCCTTGGTCTCTATCCAACAGTGTATCTAAATGTATAATACAGTTTAATGTGGTGTATTCCAGTATGTTTGGATAACATAGCATAAGGGGATATTTGCATGTTTCTATATTAAATTACTGTCCCTCCAATATATACAGAAATATGAGATTTAGTATGATAACACTTTCTTAAAACTGATGTATATTTCCATTCACTGTTGGAGGATGCAACTAATTGCAGGAAAAAAACAATCTGGGAAAACCTGTTCCCAGCTCAGAAGTTTCAGTAAGCTAGGGATGAGGAGGAACATGTCTTACATGATGGTGTATTTCTGAAACACTGGAACTGTAGAGAAGTTTTTGAAAATCCCATAGGTGATAAAATATACAGAAATTACTGGTGGTAACATAAAGCCCTTTCTCCTTCCTGTAAAAGCCGCTCATCACCCTAATGAGGTCATCCAAGCAGCAGAGAGACAAACAATCTGGGAAAGAGGGAATTTGTAGAAATGTTTGGCTCCAGAATGAGTTGTTATAGAGAGATACTATCTTAGCAGAGTCAATAACACTGAAGGTTCAGCAGAGACATCTGTGGCAGCTCATCCCAGGGATAACCTGACACACTTGCAAAGCACCAGCTGAAATACTGCTGTGGCAGATAAGGAAGCGATTTGTATGCCACTACTAACATCTAGTTGCTAAACACATGCCCACAGTATAGATTTCACTGGGCTTTGCTGTAACCATAAACTGGAGTTCCAGAACTGGTAAAGAGCAAAAGGGAAGTGGCGACTGAACTGACATAGTGGAGGATCTTTCCAGAAGTTACTCTTGGCAAATAGCTCAAGCAACATACTGGGATTTGGTATGTGCAAACTGCCAATATCCAAAATGAAAGAAGCCAAACTGTTTAAGATCTTTGTCGGCGATATGGAGAGTGGGATTAAGTGCACCCTCAGCAAGTTTGCCAACGACACCAAGCTGTGTGGTGTGGTTGACACACTGCAGAGAAGGGATGCCATCCAGAGGGACCTTGACAGACTTGAGAGCTAGGCCCGTGTGAACCTCATGAAGTTCGACAAGGCAAAGTGCAAGGTCCTGCACTTTGGTCAGGGTAATCCCAAGCACAAATACAAGCTGGGAGATGAGTGGATTGAGAGCAGCCCTGAGGACAATGACTTGGGGGTGTTGGTTGACGAGAAGCTCAACATAACCTGGCAATGTGCGCTTGCAGCCCAGAAAGCCAACCATATCCTGGGCTGCACCAAAAGAAGCATGACCAGCAGGTAAAGGGAGGTGATTCTCCCTCTCTACTCTGGCGAGACCCCAGCTGGAGTACCGCGTTCAGCTCTGGGCCCCCCAACATAAGGACAGAGACCTGTTGGAGAGAGTCCAGAGGAGGGCCACGAAGATGATCAGAGGGCTGGAGCACCTGTCCTAGGAAGACAGACTGAGAGAGTTGGGGTTGTTCAGCCTGGAGAAGAGAAGGCTCTGGGAACACCTTATAGCAGCCTTCCAGTACCTAAAGGGGGCCTACAGGAAAGATGGGGAGGGACTTTTTACAACGACATGTAGTGATAGGACAAGGGGTAATGGCTTTAAACTGACAGAGCGTAGATTTAGAGTAGATGTAAGGAAGAAGTTCTTCACTGTGAGGGTGGTGAGGCACTGGAACAGGTTGCCCGGAGAAGCTGTGGATGCCCCATCCCTGGAAGTGTTCAAGGACAGGCTGGACGGGGCTTTGAGCAGCCTGTAGCTTCTAGTGGAAGATGTCCCTGCTCATGGCAGGGGGTTGGAATTAGATGATCTTTAAGGTCCCTTCCAGCCCAAACCATTCTATGATTCTATGACTGGGTGCCCCTCCTCTGACATTTTTGACCTAGTTTAGGCTAACAGCAAGGAACATTTCACAAAAGAAAAAAAAAAAAAATTGTTTATTTAGATGTTGAAAGAAGTCAAGTGTTATTATATAGAACAGAAAAAAGGATCTACGAGTCACATTGTACTTGTTCTTTGGCTTAGGGGAAGTCATTCTGAGCTGTGCGTGGCCCCCTGACATTGAGGGGCTGCCACAGTGAGGGACTTCTGGACACCAATGCAGGCTCGCAGACTGAACGCTCAGTTACAGCAGGAAGCGAGCAGCACACACAGAAGTTACCACAACACACTCGCATTGACTTAAGTCCTGCTTTTGATGAAAGAGTGTACTCCATCCTCTGAATTAAACTCAGTTTCAAAGTTGCGGTCATGGGAAACTGGCATGCTTGTGGGGATTACCTTCAGTTTCCAAGTTGTTTTGCCATAGTCAGTCAATTGCACCTCAATCTGTGAGAGCTGGAAAAAGGTGAAACTTAACTGAAAAGGCTAGACATCCGTTCCTGTTTCCTTAACTCCAGAGCTCGTGAAGAACATATTTTCTTTTTGGATTTCCACCCTCACTGTCAAGAACAGCAAGAGCATCTAATCCCACCTCTTCACAACTGCCAATAGTTTCACTCACCAGCTGTTTGCCCTCCAGCTCTCTGAGCCATCAGTTACTTCACTGAAAAAAAGACTAAGTCCATTCCCCTTCCTGTATGTTATTTATTATTAAAAGCATAATCTCAAGTTTATTGGTCTAAAATAATTTAGCACATATCGTGGTTTAACCTCAGCCAGCAGCTAAGCACAACGCAGCTGCTCGCTCACCCCTCCCTCCTCCCAGTGGGATGGGGAGGAGAATCAAAAAAAAGAAGTAAAACTCATGGGTTGAGATAAGAACAGTTTAATAACTAAAGTAAAATAAAATATAGTGATAACAATAATGATAAAGTATTATAATAATAATTGCAGAAAGGGAATTTAACAAAAAAGAGAGAGAAATATAACCCAAGAAAATACAAGTGATGCACAATGCAATTGCTCTCCACCTGCTGACCGATGCCTGAGCAGCGATCCGCCCCTCCTGGCCAACTCTCCCCAGTTTATATACTGAGCATGGAATGGTATGGTATGGAATACCGCTTTGGCTAGTTCAGGTCACCTGTCCTGGCCATGCTCCCTCCCAGCTTCTTGTACACCTGCTTGCTGGCAGAGCATGGGAAACTGAAAAATCCTTAACTTAAGTTATGCACTACTTAGCAACAACTAAAACATCGGTGTGTTATCAACATTATGCTCACACTAAATCCAAAACACACTGTACCAGCTACTAGGAAGAAAATTAACTGTGTCCCAGCCGAAACCAGGACACAAACATCGCCCAGCAGACTTACAAAATACCCACTCAGGTGAACATGTGAAAGTGGAAGAGAAGCAAGTGCTTCCGTTAATCCTTTTCACCCATTTTTATTACAACTTCTGCCTTTTCTTTGGCACCTAGATCAAAACTTCTGAGTGTGCTGCTACCTAGTGCTGCTGTACTAAAATTTCTCAGGTTAAAAAACAAAAGTGCAATACAAAACACACCTGACCAGTGCAGTTAACGACCTTTACACTTCAGGTGATTTCTGTATAGCACACAAAAACTTCCCCAAGTGCTAACAGTGAAGATGTTGGTCAGTGTTAGCCACAGCACTGTAATATTTACAGAAGCATATCATAGGAAAAGTTACTATTGAAAAGCAGTGAACCTTATGGCAAAGAAAGTTCAGCTTGACACTAAATTTAAAGAACATGGGTATTCCACAACAACGAGCCTTCTGAAATCTTTAGCTCTGTACAACTTCAATAAGCCAGTGCCTTCCCCAACAGTGAGTCATTTCAACAGTTTAAAAACTAACACTGTAGGCTTAACTGGTAAAGGAGGTCGACTGTGACAGAAACAGAGAAGCTACCAGTTCCTGCAAGAGCCACAGACTGGCCTGAGCAGAGTTACTGACCTGCCCCATCAGCCTTTCCAGCATTACTCAATGAGTAAATCAACGAGTTAACTGGCCCAGTTAAACATAGAGTCGAATTTTCACATGCTGTAGCTGATGTACACAAACTTAGCTCAAAAGGTTGCTTGCAACACAGAATTTCTTCAAACATGGCAAAAATGCGCACGCCAGAGCCATCACTACCATACTAATTGGTGATGTAGGTGTAGTAAACTCATGAACACGCATGTTTGTTGTCTATAGTGCAGACTTAAACATATATACAGAAACCCATACCATTTATTAGACTCTAGTGAGGGACGGCAGTGCCTCTCTGCTCACTGTATGGCCAGTAGGCAATGTTATACCTTGCCACTGCACTTGCCAAACTGTCCAAGTAAAGACAATTTGTTTTGACAACTCTGGTACCTACTCAAATTCATAGTTACAGCTGTCGAGGGTCTCTGGCTGATGGGAGGTGCAAGTCCCTAATGAATGGCCAGTACATGAAGACTGAAAGTTACTGCTCATTGTGGACACTCCAGATAGGGAGATACAGAACACACAGAAGTAGTATAAACAAAAACCCCTCTACAGGGCCCAAACACCACCAAGGCTATGACATTCTTGGTGATGAATATATCCTGAAACAGCCCCCCTTGTTCTAGTGATTTTATCATTAGCAACAGCAAAGAGAATACTATTATATCCTTTTTAGTTAAAAAAACAATCAGCTAAATAATATGTACAACCTCACAAGTAAAATGTATTACAGACAGTAAGCAAATGTGTATATCCTTTCACAGGCTAGTATCCCCCTAAACCAACACAACTTTCATCTTTCATCTTCCCTTTAAAAGGAAAAAAGAAAATGCCAACCCAGTGAAAACCTCAGACTCCCAAACCTTACAAGGACTGGGAGAAAGCTAAGCTATTGGTTTTAGAATTACTATAATTTTTTAAAAAAATAATGATTCTGCGGATATGACACTTCTGATCGTTCTTGAAGAGACTTAGCAAAGATTACCCTACCTTTTCTTGCTGGCAGGGCGTGCACTGAATATGGGGTAGACAACAGCATTTGAAGGAGATGCTGGAAAAGACAAATGAAGTTATTGTGGTTTAGAATCCTTTTTAGTTGCAGAACATGTCGATACATGGAAACAGAAATTCAAACACCAAAATTATATAAATAAAATAAAAGGCTTCAAAATGATACACGACAGTGAAACTGAACTCTATAGACAAGAGCTTATAAGAGTATTGGGAAGCTGTTGATGCTGCAGTATATAAAGGTTGTGTTCATGAATGGTATCCAGCCATAATTACCTTCAACCCACTGAAGTAACATTTATCAGGCTATCTGCTACCTTCCCCTCTCACATCGGAATTACAAAGCAGAAGTTTCTGCTGCATTAGTTTAGTGTTTCCTTGGCTATTAACTAGGAGTGTTAATCAAGCAGAGGTTTCTCCATTTTCCATTACTTTGGCTGAGGCAGCCTGAACCTATAGCTTCTTCATCCTAGGGAAGCTGGGAAATGATGGGCTCAGTGCTAGGTTACAGCACACAAGCTGCAAGCTTTAGGATAATTTAGCAAAGACTTTGGTGAGTAAAACAAGGCAAATTATTAGTTAGGAATATATTTTCCCTCAAGTATAAGAAGTTTAGGTACTAGACTGCTTTCTGCTCTCATACTTTGACTGCATTCACAAATATTCAACAGAGAATTCATAGGAATTACAGAAACATAGTAAAGTATATAAGCAGAAGAGTGGCCCTAACAGCTGCCAAAAAGCACACCATGAAGATGAACCAGTTGTTTCTAGGAAACAGGACACAATAAAAAAGTCTGTTAATATCAGTAGTGGAAAAGATCGTGAGGAGTCATGAAGACGACACTAATAAACAATAAAAAGCCTATAGCTTCCTAGAAATGCAGGATCTTAGAGGGCCAAGGCACTTCTTGGCAAAGGCGCCAGCAGGCAAATAACGTCAGGCAATCTTTGGGAATGTGATGGCAACAGCTTTATAAACAGGTAGAAAACACAGTAACAGGAGGCTTTTATACAGAGCTGGAGATAGCATAAAGAAAAGTGGCTGGCAGCACAGAGCATGCCACTCCTCAGAACAAGAGGAGGAGGCATGGAGAAATGGTGACCTTCAAGAAAACAGACTTCATTATGTTCCAAAAGTGGATAAATAAGTTCCCATGCAACGCAAGACTAAAGGGGTGGGGGGAAGGAAGCTCAGGAGTGTTGGCAATTTCTCCAAGAAACAGATTAAGACCAGATGTGCCAGAAAGAAGTGGAGTAAGAGACAAACACGGCTAAATCATGACTTTTTCTCTCACTGGAAACTCAAGGAATCACAAAGAGAGTAGAAACCAGGGGAAAGCAGGGCAGCAACACGAAGGACTGAAAGGAGAAATGCCAAACTGAAAACTGCGTGCTACCTGGGAAGGCCACAGGACCAGGAAGGAATCCTGTAACAGCAAGAGGAAAATCCAGGAGTTTCTGCTACCAAAAGAGGAGGAAACACTAAAACCAGATGACAAATGACAACAAAAAATTTAGCACTTTAATGCAGTCATCAGTAAAAGAATTAGTTGTGATGAGATCATTAGCGCAATTAAGACACGAAGGAGATCTGAACTTCCACAGCTAGGGAAAGATGTTGAGAGAACACTCAGATAAATTAGAACTTTTCAGGCTAGCAAGGATTGAATTAACCCAGGGCTGCTGAGGCTAGAATAGCGAAATGCTGCCTATTTTTAAAATGGAAAAAATGGAGGAACCAGGAAATTAGAATAAAATAACATGACCTCAACTCCTGCAAACATACTGGCACATGTTAGTGCATACTTGGAAGATGAGACAGCAGGTAAAGGCCAACACATTAGTCTGCCTTA
Organism: Aviceda cuculoides; assembly: GCA_035590195.1. Classification (NCBI taxonomy): domain Eukaryota; kingdom Metazoa; phylum Chordata; class Aves; order Accipitriformes; family Accipitridae; genus Aviceda; species Aviceda cuculoides. The sequence continues at coordinate 29,097,676 of JAVJGG010000017.1, forward strand.
ATAAAATATTTAAGCAACACATTTTCTTTTTATTATCACTTGTTATCCCCAAGAGGAAAAATAATAAATGTCTTAAAATTAATATATAACTTCTGAAAATTCCCTTGCATTAGTAGGGAAATATGGTCTCTGTAAACCAGCCATAAGAAAAGGGGCAAAGTTGACTAGGGAAAAAAAATAATCGTATTCAAGTACTTATTGTTAATAATTCACTGATGAAACAAAAAGTGTAGAGTGGAGTTTCCTTGGTGACCATCAGGAGTAAACAATAATATATGCTTATAACTTTGTAGATAATACCTAGCACATAGGGGCATTTAAGAGTTTAATTTAAAAAGCATTCTTCTATTGAAAATGGGCAGAAACAAACAGACTAAAATAAGGATGAGGGGAACCACTATACTTAACAAGCTGGGGCACAATAAGGGATAGGGAACAAGCCAGGACAAAATAAGGGATAGGGATCAACCCTCTGGGCAGCAGCTGCATGTAAAACACTTGGGTTACCAAACCAAAAGCATCTCACTAAGTTTCCTGTGGAAACGTATGCATTCACTGCATGTGAAATATATGAATCACTCCCTTCCTGCTAATTAGTGCTGGTAAGGCTCAGACAGAGATCTGTTTGGGAGCGCTCTACCAGGAAAGACATGACTCAGTCTGGAGAAAACAAATGAAGAAGTCAGATGCCTACAAATAAAGATTTAAAAAGGAAAGCTGAAAGAATCAGGGTAACAGTCCCAGGAGAAAAGAATGGGGAAAAAAACATAATAATAGGTTTCAAACACAGTAATTGCCCAAATCTTACTGGGAATGGGCTATGTAGTAAAGCAAAGAGGAAAGATAGGTTAGACATCAGGATAAAACACAGCTTACATACAGCTTAACACTAAAACAGATTCATCAGGGAAACAGCAGAATCTCCATCATCACTGTCCAGCTTATTTAAATACGAAATTATAGGACAACATGGGAATTCAGCAGATTTGATCCTGCTGGGGAAAAGCTGGTAACCTAAGAAATTTTCAAAGTCTCTTCTGTGTCATTTTCCTACAACAACAAAGGTCATAGACCAAGACACGTATAATACAACTTACCTCGCTTATGTGCCTTACGTGGAGATTGACTTGAAGGAATAATGCAATCATCTGACTCACAGGTTATAGAAGAACTGATTTCATCAACATCCTATAAATTAAGACAATTTTCTTAGGGCAAAACAAAAACTCTCCATTTGATGAAGTTCTCAGACAGCAGCGACAGAATCACATACACTTCAAGCAACCTTCACAATGAGCATTAATCGACATTATGAATGTTACCAATGGCTGTATTTTCCAATAACAAAATGCAGTCTTAGCAGACTACCCATCTCACCATTATTAAAATTACATCTGACTAATGAATTTGAAAGTGTTGCTGAAAACGTTGCACCCCAGCACTGAGGAAAAGTTTGTCCTGCAGGTTACTCACAACCTTGAGGCGTACCATCGACATTTATCATCTACCTGCCTTTGACTACTGTAAGACCAAATTCAGCTTATGACAATGATCATGGATTTTGATTCTCAACACCTTAATACCTATGTATGCCCCTGCTTTTGTTTTAGTGCAGGATGTGTTTGGGTTTTGGTTTTTTTCTTGTGTTTTTAAGTAAATCTTAACTGTAGAGGTTTGTATCATTTCTTTACTTCAGCATTTCTGGGACTCTGCTTCATTCTCTGTCTACAACTATGCAACTTCACAGCTTTCGGAAGCCTCTTGCAAATGTTCTATAAAAATGAAAGTTTGCCAGACTGTTTTTTGCCTTGAACTCTGCTCTTTTTATATATGACAGCATATCATTTCCCATCAGGAACGCTAGACAGTCACCAGGCAAAGCAACCGGCTGTAGCAGACTCTAAGACCAGATCAAGGCCAAACTTGGTCTGTATTCAGTTTGCTGTAATGAAGTCACTATGTTCCCTTTTCAAACACTCCATGCTTCTGGTTAACCTCTGAGAAATAGTTTGCCAACACAAAAAACTGCCATCACAGCAGAATCAAATGCTTTCAAAGTTTGGGGTTTTTTTACTGCATGTGCAAGGTTAGATTGCACAAGCTAACATTTGTGGTTTATTAATGTTGCATTGTAAAAACATATTGACAATCAAGTCAGGAATGTGAGAGAGATACTAAAACAGTGCAGGTGAACAAAGGAGGCAATAAACTGTCTTTTATTGAACTGACACAGGAATATAGAACACATTAGCCCTATAAAAACAGCTTCCCATCTTGTTCACTACTTCCTTTCAATGCCCAGTATAAAACACTACAGTAGTACTGCACTGCCTTTTCCTGCTTTCCTATGTTTTAGATGCCAGAATGCAACAGCAAAATATGACATCAAGTGTCATGAAACAGTTTGTGAACCTGTTCTGAATTTGTATTTTACTGCTGCACACGTTCCATTGCCACCCTTACCTTTCACACCTAAGCACCGCCTTAGAAAGCGAAATCCACATACCAAACTAAACAATTCTCTAGCAAATCCTAAAATTAAAAGTGAGGTCTGGCAAGCATTAACTGGTTGGCAATAAGTGAGACTCATCGCAAAGTTTAACCATTCCAGCACTGCTAAACATATTTACACAAGGATCAAACGTCTGTCTTAAAAAAAAAAAACCAACCACCCTACCCAAACAACACCTTTCTATCACCAGGAGTATTCACTGCTAAGGTAGCTTATACCTCTTCAGTGATATACAAAAATGTCACAGTTCTTCAAACACAGACCAGCTCAGAAAAGTCATTGTTGGTTTGTTAAAGCATGCGAAACCAGGGCTTAGCCTCGCTTCTTTGAAGAAGGGAGCTGCAGAACTAGCACACATAGTTCCTGCTGAGAAAATAATTGCTAAAAAGATAAGCCCAGACCACACCAAAGCCTGCTAGTGCCACTTGAATTACAGCACAGGCTGTCCCAGCAAGCAACATCTTGTGACCCAGGAGAAATCTCTAAATAAAGACACTCGAGAAACAATTTTGCTTTCTCTGTCCGATTACTTCACTGGCTGAGAAGCACATGGGTGGGTAAAACCAAAATTGGTTTCAAGGAGCACAGCAGCAGAACTCGAGAAGTGCATCCTTCCGCCAAGCTTTGAGCAGGTAAGGTTTTGCAGACAGAGTTACCTGGGGAGAACGCCCAGGATGTGGGCTCTTGACCTTCCACAAAACTCAGCAAGGTCAGCCTCGGCATTTGTTACATTTGTTAAAACATTTAAACATTTCTTTTTCAGCTGACTTTTATCACAAAAAAAGAATACATATTGTCTTTTGGAAAAACATCATGCAGAAAGCTTTCCTTTCAGCTGTCATAAACGGAACATTTCACCGCAACAGAGGGCTAGCGACAGACAGGGATGCTGACAAGAACTTCCTGAAAGTTTACCACAGTTTTATGCCTTTGTAAGGCAGGAATAAATCTGTGAAAGATTTCCTAGGCAAAATCCACTAATATATCTAAATAAACACCCTATGTCCGAATAGCTGGAGCATGTGTTGCTTCCAGCTCGCTCAGAAAGCTCTGTGTGTGTCACCTGAAGGCCTCCGTGGGTCCTGATGACCCCTCCACTTACCACATTCTCTGCATCGCTGCCTCCTGCAGCTGCAGACTTGGAAGCCCAAAACCGACCAGAGGTGCTTCTGCTGTTTTGCGGAGATGTTTTTCCTTCACATGCCAAATCTCTCTCTTGATTTGTGCAGCCTGTAAAGTCCTCCTTGTTTTCATTTTCCTTCTTCTGAGGCACAGAAATACTTCTTAATATACCACCCGCCTCAAGAATTTTGTTTCTATCAGCTGAATTAGACTTTGTAGTTGTTGTTGGTCTGGGCTGATCATTTTCTTGCAGAGATTTGGGGAGACCCTGGAGAGACTTAGTGTCTACAACTGGTTTTTTAGAGTGCGATTTCTTCCCGGCAGAAAAGAACGCTGCTCCCAACTGGAGTTTCAGGGCTGGTTTAACTGTCATGCTTAGGACTCTGAAGGGTGAATCCATCTTCTTTTTAATTAGGCAATTCACATTCTCTTTCTCCACACTGGGTTTTACCACTGGTACATCTCCTTTTGCCTTCTTAAGTGTTTTGGGGACAGTTTTGCCATGCTTGGAGCTTGTCGAGTGCTTGGTTGGCTTTAAGCTTGTTTTCCTGCTCAAGTTCATGTTCATCTTCTCAGTCCTGCTGGCAGCTGGGAGATTTTCCTCCCTGTTCCTCTCACCCAAGCAGTGGTTCTCATTCAGTTGTTTCCTCTCAAGAGGAGTAAGGTATCGCTTTTCCTTGCTATAAAAAGACACCACAGGCACAAGGGGCTTGTACGAGGAAGCGGGCTTTGGGGATAATTTCGTCGAGGACTCCCTCTGCACAGCTGTGGGAACACTGGCTGCCTGAAGGGGTGAAACATCCAGCCTCCTCGACAGTGCCGGCTTCACTGGGACAGCCTCATTTTCTTTCATCTCATCACTGGAGCTAGATGACCATTTTATTTGAGAAGCAAACCACTCATTTCTTGATTTCTTGAGTGGAGACAGACCTTCAGTAAAGACTATCATCATTTTTTTCACAGGAGTCTCAAAGGCCAAGGATGAACTGTAAAAATAATTATGGAGCAAAACATCACATGTACTACTGAAAGCTTTTCAATTATTATTTTACTTAAGTAACACTTAATTTTCCCTCAGCCTAGTTGCCTGTACTGGTATATGCTCTGTAACAAATACAAATGTCAAATAATAAAATATAATACGCAAATATCAAAAGGCCTAAGACTGTCTCGTCACTCTCCACTTTTTTTTTTTTTTTTTTTTAATAGCAAATCTGTTTTCCTGCCTGAACTTGTTAAAGCACCTGGGAACAACAGTCATTCTACTTTCTGAAACGCTGCCGACAGAATCAGCACTAGTCATGATTAAGGAGGAAAAAAAGTTTGATTTGTTTCAGACCAACTCTGTCAACTCAGATTTGTGCCTCTGAAAAAGCTTGTGCATCCCCCACCCCTGTATGTAAGACTGATAAAGCTGGGGGGGATCTCACAATATTTTACAGCAGTTTCTGAAAGGCATGCACTGAAATCTCGCTCTGACAGCTACGTCAGAGTCTCAAACTTCATCAGTAAAACACTAATAGCTTCTGAACATACTGTCTAAAAGGAGATAATACATTTACATGAAGGACACGTTCAGCCGTTCCTGGTTGTAACATATTTGGTGCACAACACAGGGTGTAAATACTCACTGAGGAAACACCCTGCTATCTCAGGGATTTGTCTTTCCAATTCAGAAATCAAACTTCACTCTTGGTCTCCCCAGCCCCCCCCAAAATATTTTTGTGGGGGAAGTACACGACAAGCATGAGAAAAATCTGTTCAGCTGGTAGAGTTACTAAAGAATAAGAAACAAGCTATTCTTTTGGATTTAAAACTCAGCTTTTTGTTCATGGCCAGTAGCTTCTCCTCCACTAGATTTAGGGGGAAAAAAAATATCCATGGGTTTTTTTATGTATACATAACAACAGAACTATTTTTCTGTTAACACTAGAAGACTATTCAGATAATTTGTGCAGACCTCAGTATTTCTGTACTGTATATCAAAGTCTTTCCAAATGGGAAAGACTGAGGCTTTACCACAAAGAAAAGCAAACATTAGGGGTTTTATTTCTTAAGTTTCTAAACAATCGTTTTTTAGGTTTCTACTGGTTATGTCTGTCTAGGTGTGTGTATAAGTGTCATGTACAGGGATATGCACTTGACAGAGATGACTGCCAAAACACGATACCTTACGTTAATAAAAGAAAAAAAATGCCCTAATGCAAAATAATGCAACCTACTAATGTGGGCCTGCAAAGTATTAGCTCAGTGTAGCAGCTTTTTCTCATTCTTAATTCTGTGCTATGCTATAGATTGAAGATCATTTTTAGATTCAGTTTCCCTACATATTAGATGAAACCTCTCAAGATGCTCAGTACAATATAAAAATTTTGTAAGTCGCTGAATAACAAACATGGGCTGACGCTAACTGGGTCTCAGAAGCATCTTAATATTTTTTTCCATTTTACATTAAAAGCTCTCAAGGATTTTAAACACCTATTTTATTCTATGTGCAGCAATTAATCTGGTTTTATTAGAAAAACAAAAATCTATGAAAAGTTAACATACCCATCAGTATCAGTAGAACTACGGCTCCTTTTCTGTGGGGTAACAGCTGCCATGTCTTCACCAGAGCACCTACAAGAACACAGTTTTAATAGGTGGAAATAGATTTCCAGTAAAAAACAAAACAAAACAAAAAAATTCAGTAAAGGAGGAAGAGGAGGAGGGGGACTGCGAAGAAAACACCGAATGGCAGCAGTTCAGGCATGACAGAGACTAGAACAACACAGGGCTCTGTTTCAGTTGAGCATAAGCCATAAAACAAGCGCACACAGAAAAGATCTTCCAGGTCAAGTCGGATTCTGTCATCATGAACAAATGCATCCTAAAGTCCTTTTTCTAAAATTAAGTCAGATAATTCAGAAATTAGTTCTACTTTCTGTCTCTCACAAAGCTCATTCCAGACCTCACTGACACATTCCTAGAAAACTTCTTGCTTCTGCCTATATTTGTGGTCAGCTTATTCTTGTGAGGATTTCATGCTAGCATTTACCTCCCAGCTGAGACAGCTCTTTACCCAACAGGCTTCTAGAGTTTCTCTCCCAGCTCCCATCTTGCCAAATACCATAAACCACGCTTTTTTAGCCTTCATTAACACAGTAGCCATTTAAAGCATTTTAACACTCGACGCTGTTTGTTCTCAGTTTGAGATCATTATTGTAAAATATTAACTTTTCTGTTACGTGGCGTTTCACAACTGAAACCCCAGAATAAATACCCTGTATCCAAGAAGAGCTCATGAACTGCTAGAAATAATAATTTATTCAATAATCTACCAGTAGGGGGAAGTTCCTCCTAACCTGCCTGCATTAAGGCATTGCTGCTTTGGGGAAGTGGTGACTGATGACAGCTCAGACATGACAAGCTGTTGTCAAGCCCAGGAACACCAAGAACACACGTGGAGGCAGAGGATCGAGCCAGGAGCTGCACAGCTGCAGCAGGAGTTGTACAACCTCAGCACAGAGCAGTGCTGGCAGAGGGGAACTTCAGGAGGCAGGCGATGCCTTAGAAGCACAGGGCAACAACAAGACGGCAGGTACCTGGGAAATAAGATCTCAGGTACAGGTGAAAGGGAGAAGATAAGAAAAGGACACACTGTTGGCAGGAGAGTCAAGGTGTGTGGGTGGGGAGGGCAATCCTTATAACTTGCAGTATTAACCTGATGGTCCCACAGACCACTCCCTGCAGAGCGGCTCTCCACTGCCAGCCCCAGCCACCCACACCCCTTCCCAAAATGTCATAGTCCAGTTCCCAGCCAGCCCCTCACCCAGGAAGCCCCACACCTCAGTGTTGCATCAGACCTTCATCCCAGCACCCTGCAGGCACTCTGCGCCTTACTGGGGCACCAGCCCCTTACCACAGCACCCCACACATCTCCCACCCCCCAGAACCTAACCAAAGCCCTCCAAACCCCCCCGAAGCTCCCTCCCCGCACCTCACGCGGGACTGGGACCTTGGCCCCACGCTGCCTCCCCCCCACAACCCCCACCCCACCTCCACCGGTAGGTAGAGCCCGGTGCACCCCAGCACAGCACCAAACCCCCCAGCCCGGGGCCCCACACCCCTCACATACACACCCACTCCCCCCTCTCTCCCCCCAACACAACGCCAGGCCGGAGGTCCGGCAATTCCCCCCTCAGCCCACACAGGCGCCTCAGAAAAGCAGCAGGCCCTGCCACCCGCACCCCTCGTTCCCCCTCACACAAGCCCTACGCCTCGACACGGCGCCGAACCCGCCCCCCTCCGTCCTCCACACACACCTAAGCCGGAGCCCGGAGCCCGGCCCCGGCCCCGGCCCCG
>JAVJGG010000017.1:29105792-29135603 GCA_035590195.1 Aviceda cuculoides
TGGCCTAGCTGCGGCGCGCCGCTCTGCACCCGCCCTACCCGCTTTACAGCCAATCAGATGGCAGAATTTGCCGAGCGCCCCGCCCACTCCCCCCAGAGGGACTCCAGCTCCCAGCGTGCCTCGCGAAGGCAGAGCCACCTCCGCGCGGCGGGGCGTGGGGAGGGCGGGCGCGCGGGGGCTGATGGGAGTTGTAGTCCGTTCGCGGTGCGGCGGTCAGGGCGAGAGGCTCAAGGCGGGGATTTGGGAATAACGGGGGATGGAGTGAATCGAGAGGCGTTTGCAAAGGTTAAGGGGGCGATTAGGGGGTGCCCAGCAGTGCTTTTGCTTTTGAATGGCCTGTGAGAGGTGACAGGACGGCGGCAGCTCCATGGAGGCCCCCCCCCCCCGCTGAGGTCCTCCCGTGGCCCCCTGGCACACTCCCAGGGTCACTTACGCGTATCCAGAAAAAATAAAATAAAATAAACTGCGCCCACAGCCCCTCAGCTGCCCCCACCGCACTGAGCCCCGCGCATGCCCACAGGGCGGGAGCTGCGCACGGCGGAATTGCGCACGCGCAACACGGCAGGCCGGCACTGCTGGGGCATAAGGCGCATGCGCCAGACTACCCGTGTCGTCACCGCCCGGGAATTTTGCGCATGCGCACTGCTCTTCCTGGCTTCACCGCCCGGAGAGCTGGCGCATGCGTATAGGGCGGGAGCCAGCGTTCTCGCTGCACTGCGCATGCGGGATCCTCCGGTGCGCATGCGCCCTGCTCGTTTCCGCCCCCACTGTCGCCAGGCGCTGCTGGAGCGGGAGAGCGGCAGCCGTGTGGAGCCCCGGGCCGGGCGGGCTGAGGAGCCGCCGCTATGGTGTTTTACTTCACCTCCAACGGTGAGTGAGTGAGGGGAGAGCGGCTAGAGGCCCTACCGCCCGGAGGCGGGGTGGGGGGGCTGGTCTGTGGCGGGCCGTGTCCCGCCACTGTGAGGGGAGCACTGGGCCGCGCCCCCGCCCGGTTCCACAGAGAGCGGGGCCGTCCGGTAACGGCACGTCCTCCTGCCCCTACCCCTCTGAGCACCCCCGTTAGTCCTGCCGGTGCCTTTTTGCGAGCCCCTGGGTTGGGTGTAGAGGACACGCTTTGGGCCGAAATCGGCTACAACTTAAACTCATTTTAGGAGCTACGAGATTCCTTGAGCTGAGGAGCCTCTTAGTAGTGGTTACTAACAGCCTTGAATGAATAGCAGTACCGGTGAGTGACTTCTGAAAAGCTTTCTCAAGTGTGCTGCTGTCGGGAGTTTGAGAGAAAGCTTAATGCATAAATTGTGTCATTATTTTTCCTTTGATATAGGCAGATCCCTTTTGCTTGCTCATATGAAAAGGTTGGCCACTTCTGAAGCATCAGAAATCTGTGGCTTGATGCAGTATGGGCTGATGATAGGGAAAGTAGTATAGGAATATTCCTTTTTGGTTTGCCCTCAGTCGTTTCACCAGTGTATAACCTGCTTGTGAGAGTTTCAGTGTGGTTTTTACCCCTTAACCACTGTATCCACAAGCTAAATTTTATAGCATTGCTTTTCTCTGTTCTAGAAAGAAAGTTCCGTAGTGGGAAGGATTTGAGTGTCTGGCTGCTTGATTTTCCTTGGACAAGGCAAGACTTAACAGTCTTGTGAATGTTTCTTAAATAAATTTGTTCCTGGGATTGGTTGAAACACTTTTCTTGCTCTGTTGTGGCAAGTCAGGCCTTTGACACCCCCAGTGGACAGATGCGCTGGCTGGGTTGATCACTTAACCCGGCACTTGGATGGAAACATTTTCTGCTGATCTGCAGGCTGCTGGGCAGAATTTCAGAGACTTTCCTGGACCTTCCCTTTTAGTGGGGAGAAAAGAGCCTGGTACAATGCCTGGCAGATGTGTAGGGTACCTTGGGGGGTACTAGGAGCAGACAAGCTGCAGTTGACTCTGCTAGTGATGTGAACAGTCTCCTTTGGTTTTTAAATGATAGTTCTGCAGAGGGTTTCTGACGCGTTATAATCAGTTTTCCTGCCAGAGGGAGGTCTATAATAAGGCTATTGCTGTTTGCCTAATATGCATTGCACTGTTACTAATGTGTGTTAAATCATATGGGTTTTAAGTAATCTCCCTGTTGGTTATGTTAATGTTCCCCTGCTGTTTTGGCAGGATGAGCTTCGTTTTCACAGAACCATCACTAATGCAATTTTATTTTTGAGCATTTAATTTTATGCTTATGGGCAGTGCCTGTAGTCACAATGATCTCACATTCTCTGGACTCTCCTATGTGTCCAGGGTGGATTTTTTTCCAACCTTTAACTGTCACAGGCATATAATCCTTTCACATTTTTGAATTTCTATTTCTTATTATCTCATTACTAAATTGAAAAGTGTCATCTGGGCTTTGTGCTAGTGATGTTGGATTTCTAGTAAAAATGCCTTCAGAAAGGACTGGGTCAGTAAGCAGTTTGGGATCCAAGTCATTTCACTGCCAGAGTGGTAGCATGTAAGTGAAGCGTGTCTGCTATTTTAGTGACTTTGAAAATATGAGGTTAGACACCATATTTTCAAAAGATGCTTTTTTGAGGCAGATTTGGTCACCTGCCTTTTGTTTGTTTGCTCTTAGTCCTTAATTTGTGAGTTGCTTTAGAGAATTCTGTTTGTTCTGCAACAATATATGAAAAACACAAATCTGTGTTGCTGCAGCAGGTTGTTTCAGCCACTGGCTGTTACAGCATGAAGCCGTCTGCTGAAAACCCGCTCTCAGTAATTCTTTGTGCTGAACTGCACAGGTGCTGTAGGTCCTCATGAAGAACAGCTAAATTTCAGTGCAGTGCTGAGGCTTGTAGCTATGGCCACAGCATTTGCTCATGCACAAGATAATTGTTAAAAATTGTAGAAGCTAGAAATGTGACAATCTGGTAGACAGTGTTGCTGTGAAATTGGGATTTCCCTGCTGCCACATACAAGAACAGAGCATTTTTTGAAGCAGGCTGCTCAGTGGTTTCTGCAACAGGACATCCCGGACTGTAGCACCCTCTTACTGCTCTGTGTCCATCTCCCAGCTGTGCTGGCCTTCAGTTGAGACGCTGAAGGGACACTTGCTTGGTTTCCCAGAATTGGCAGTGTCTTTACTGCCTGATGGAAGGAGCCCTAAAGAAGAGAAGGACATTGTTTTATGTGTCCCAGTAGGGCACAGATGAGCTAAATGAGTTTATGGAACTTCGGTCTTTCCATTGTCTTGTGAATTTTAATCCTCCCAGGCTACCTGGAGGAGGTTCACGTTGGGCTTCTGGTACTTTGGGATGAGCTATTTCACTCAAGGCCCTACAGAGGGTTCATCCCAGACTGTGAATACAATGTCAGCCTTTCTGGCTCACAGACATGTGCTTAATTGAACAGATTATACAATTACACAGATACGCTCTGAACCACCTGGATGTTGAGGGGGTTTTGCCCAGAAAGCTGTTCCTTGCTGGATAATCTTCCATGGAAAGCAGTGGAAATGCCACATTCCAAAGTCTGTTGAAGCATTCAGGACAAAATCTGGAGGAAACGCAAAACCATCTTTCTTTGGCCCCCAGGAGGGAAGTGGGATGGATGGATGAAGCAGTTTTCTTTCTAATTTCTGTGACCAAGACTGGTGCATTTGTCATTCCTTGCACAGTTTGTCCAAACCCCTTTTGATTTGTTTTCCTCTTTCTATCCCTCAGTTGTTCCTTCCGTTTACACCATTTACATGGGAAAAGATAAGTACGAAAGTAAGTACATTAATGCCTAATGACTTAGATTTAGATTTTGGGGGGTTTAAGGTCATTTTGAAAGGATGTCTTTGTATGTGTTAATTGGATATATTGTTTGAAAACTTGTTCACCCTTGCAAGTGATTCTGACTTACCCCTCTGAAATCCACTGTATTACTTTTAGTTAGGATAAATAAATTTTGTAAATGCAGTAGGCAGAGTAACTGCCTTCAAATACAAGTGAAAACTAAAGTCACTGGAAGAAAAAATCTGTCTAAAGAAAAATACTGTTTTTCAGGTTGTGTTTGATAACTTTTTACAAACCAACCTTCCATTTCCCCACTCAGTCTGTATTTTTCCCCTCTCCAGTGAGCATTTGTACTCCGTAGCTTTCCTGTGCCCATCCTTTCCCTCATGGTGAAGGTTGCGGTTCTGCTGCCCCTCCTGTTTCCACATCAGTAGTTGATGTGAAACCGGGTGTCCTCCTCCAAGGGAAATGTGTTAGTGTGGCTATTTTGAAGACTTGCCCTGAAAGTCTCCACCCGCTAGATCAATATTTGAAGAAAAGTATTTTCACTTAAAAATTTCAAAATTACATGATGGAGGTGTTCCTGGCATACCTGTTTCTGCCATACATGGAGCAGACAGGTGCAGCATTAAAACCCTCTTCTCTTTGGGTTCAGTCGCCATGCAGTGGCTGACCAACAGCGGAGGATTCCTGCTCGGCAGGTAGTTGGATTTGTTGTTGATGAGGTCCTGGGCTTTGCTCATTGATGCTTTTATTCCTACAGATGAAGATCTGATAAAGTATGGCTGGCCTGAAGATATCTGGTACGTGCTGAAACAAATTGCCTTTTGTTATGCACCTGAGTCAAATGATTGTGACAACCCTCTTGCTTCCACAGGCACTGTAGAGTCTCTTTTTTTCCAAGGCCACTTAGCAGTTTAAATACAATCCCAGGGTGGAGGTGGATTGAAGCAGACCCAGGTGCAGCTGTGGGGACCCTACTGATTCTGCATTTATTCCCCTGCACCTCCCCCTTGACTGCCCCCCGCTTTGTTCATCATAAAAGCTGGCCCCTTTGTGAAGCTTTTGGGGGTTTTTCTGTGCATAGAGCTGCTGGAGTAGCAATAACCTGAATAATTCCATACATGGATATTTATGTTTCGGAATATAGATGCTAGCTTGTTGTTACTCTTTCTGTGTTTGGGAAATGAGCAGGGTTAAAGGAGAAGGGCAGCATGGTATTTGTAAGAAAGCGCACCTCCTGTGTCAAGCAACAGTACCAGATCCTGGATGTCCCCGCACACAGACAAGCGAAACCAGCAAAACCGAAAGGCTAACAGAGGACAGGGAGAGTGGGGGCATAAACACATGAAATCACGGAGCAGATGGGGCCTGGGGATGGAGCCAGAAGTTTTTTAAGCAACACTAAATGCTGTGCCTAGAGAAAACTGTTGTCTCCCAGTGCCTTTTCCTCTGCGTCACCCCTGTGCGCGCTGTGGGCATATACTGGCCTGTTCTGTAAAACAGCTGTCGCCATCTCAGGAGTTGCAGTTGGTGAGCAGGAGCAGAGGAGTTTGATATTTTGATTCCTGCCGGGTGAAAGCCATGTCTGCTTTAAGCAGACCCGCTAGAGCTTTGGCCAGGCAGGCATGTCATGTGTGGGTTGGTTTTGGCTCACAAGGACTCATCGGAAGAGAAAACAAGGGCAGGGGAGTTCCCAAACCTGTTAGCAGCAATTCACAGCATCTTTGCTGGCTGGATCAGTCCATAAAGTTTCCAAACTGATAAGGTTTGAGAGATGTTTAGGAAGGAGTTAGCTTGCTTCCAGGCACTATTGCACAGACCAGCTGTATCACAGTTGCCGCCCTCTCCTTTGCTAACAGTGTCTAACAAGAAGCACCACGGGGATTGGCTCCTACTCGCTCTTCCAGGTGGCTCTGCCAGGATGAGCTGAGATGTCTTGGTAGGACTGAAGCTTGAATAGGTAGTATCTAACACGCTCTGTAGAGGATGTTTTGTCAGCAGTCAGCTAACTGGCAAGGGAATATTTTTTCTTTTCTAGCAGAAGAGATTGTACTTCAGCTGAATAACACACTGTTGTAGCAGTATCACATTCATCTTCTGTCTCATGTTTGTCCTATCACTACATAATTTAAGGTATGTCTACACTGTTATTGAGGAATGACCTTGAGATTCATCCGCAAATTGCCTGATTGTCATCTTTCCCCACCTCTTTTGTATCTTGTAGCTCACACTGACATCCATGTTGGATTTTTTGTATCCTAGTGCCATCTCAACAAAATGTTCTAGGTCCTCTTGCAGAGGCCTCCTGGGAATTGTTCTAATGGTGTTGATACCAAAAAGCTGGTAGAAGAAACTCTCTAAGACTCGTTTTGGAGTTTTAGAAAGCAGGCATTCTTTATTGCAGCGCTGGATGCACGGGGATAATTCCACCTAGCGTGCATACCGTCAGGTCTAATTGTGCAGGTTAAATACAGGTTCTACATACATATTCACTAGATGTCCGAAAAATGTTATACATATTCATTAGTTTTCCAGGAAACTATTAGCACATGCAAATGTCCTTTATTAAGGCACATTGAAGGTCTCTGGTGGTCTTCTGGAGTCCTCTGGTGGTCTTCCATAGTCTTCCTCACTTGTCTGCTATTTGACCCTCCTTAGGTGATTCTGCGCAGCATGGCCTTTTACATGTTTTTGGTACATCTTATCTTAAAGGATGCTTGCTGGTCCCTAAAAATGCTTGTTAGTGCTCTTATTATCTAAGTTTTCATTAGTGATGTAAAACTATGTGGCTAGTTTAAGCTGAATTATCTACAAGGATGAGAACAAAGGTAGGAGTTCTTATCTTTTCTGGCCCTATCTATTCAAGCAAGGCCTCTGCTTGTGCCTTCTTAGCAAGATCAAACATTTAATTAAGTTTTGTGATCGCTCATGGCTCCTTCCTGCTCATCAGTCTCAAGTACCAGTCTCTCACAGGATTAATTCTTGACAAACACCAGTCCTTGGTACGTAAAGTTACAGAGAGACAATCATTAAGCAATAAGCAGTTTGTTCTCTATATCAAGTATTTTTCAAATGCTCTTAACAAATTTTTGCCTTTGAAAATTACATTGGTTTCAGTGGGAACCACATTCAGCTCCTCCCTGAGCACTTCTAAAAATTGCTTATATCCTGTTTGGCCACACCAGGGCATATTAAAATACAAAATTCTTGTGGTGGTGAAAAACATATTGCTACCCAATGAAAGACATCCTCATTCTACTGTGTGTTCTATAATTGAAATAATGTGTACTTTGTAAGTGGGTAAAATGAAAAATGCCACACCCAAGTATCCACAGTGAAATGTTCTTGTCTCTTTGTTACAAATCAGCATGCTGTCTTAGTGAAGGAATCGTCCCTTAAAACGGCAGATGAAATTTCTGAGCAAATTTTCCTAACTGTACTTCCTGGGTCAGCCACTTGAGGGCAGCGTAAGACTATTGTTAAATTCAGCCTCGGTCATTTTAACAGTGTCTTGATCAGTGAGTGTCTTGGCCTTTCACTTCACTGTAACAAAATTTGAATGCTAATATCAAAAGTTGTAAAAATAAGTGATTCAGCTTTCTAAATGGCTTCTGCTCTGATGCACAAAATTTCTTGATTGCAGAACAGCATGCATCAGTTCAGTAAGGTTGATATGGATAGATAGCCTTTTTCAGAGTTTTAGCTTTTAGTTAGCTTCTCACCATCTTAAGAGCTGCTGTGTGACAGTTCAGAAAAAATCTTGCTGGTGACCTTGTGCATCATGCGTTGATTGTCTTTGAGAATTCGTTGCGTACACTCATGTTTGTATGAACTTGGTGTCTTCTGGAGGCTCCTTTCCAAGAATTCTCAATACAAGTGCTACCAAAATTATATTTAGCTTCATGTTTTGGATGTGGAATGTGTAAAAGACTTATCTTCACATCTAATAAATTGTCACTGCAGGCACATAAACCGTAGGTGGTTACATAGCACTTTCCTATAGAAATCCTGCCATTGCCGTCTCATTATTCAGACAAGTACTCGATTATTGCCGTGTGTCATTACAGTTCTATGAATGCATTCAGAACATTCAGAGGGAAAGGGTCATAAAAAAATCTCTGAGTAATAACTAGAAGTAGACTAACAACCACTTAACTGTAGTTTCCTTCTTAACTGCAATTACGTATCAATGTAATCTTTCTTTCAGAAATGCTTAGGATTTATGCACAATATTATAAAAAAACCCGTATTGAATAATACCATCAGTTGCTTACCATTGATCAGTTTTTTTCAAATCACTGTTTAGATGGAGGGTTGCATTTCAGTCAGGAGGAGCATTAAAGTATAAAATGAGGGACCGAATGCCACATGTTATCAGGGGTATTCTGAATCTCACTGGCTCTTTTAATTTTTTAGTATTTTTTTTCCCCTGTAAGTGGGCTTCTTATACGATTCACTAGCTCCTTCCATATGTTTTGATTTAAATTGCTGGTGGTGCTATGCTTGCCTCAGAACCTTACTGAAGCAGGAACCAATCCTGTGTATTTCATGGGCAAACACTGCAATTAACAGAGGGAAGAAATAATTAGACTTACAATATCTGGTAAGCAGTGATGATTGTATGCAAAGGTCTTGGACTACAAGGATCGAACAAGAAAAAAACAAGCTTTAGAAAGCTGCTGTGTGAAAGCAGTTTTGATTTTGAGAGAGAATGAGGAAGTGAAAAATAAATGTTGTAGTCTAAAGCAAGGTTAGGAATATAAATAAAGAACCAGATGAGAGTCAGGTTTGACTGAAATTTCTGTTATTTTGCAATATTACTAAGGTTTAGTAACTCTCAAATAAGCAGAGACTATTTTATCCTTTAAGAAGTCCCATTGTCTTGGGGGACTATGGCTTAGTGTAAAAAGGACCATATTCTGGCTCTTCGCTTCTGAAGTTACACTGTAACTAACTTTCTAAGATCTAAAAGATAAAAAAGGTTGTTTGCTTAACTCTGGGGTGTATGGGCTGGGCCTTAACATCTGCAAATGACAAAAATGTCTGCGTGAGTACTGTCAGACCTTATCTGACTGAGCGGGGTAGGAGCTTTATTGTCACTATTAGTGATGATCACTTGCTACCTGCCTGCTTGTTGCTGGACAGTGAAGTTTTGGAGCTGTCAGTCTGCTCTTCTCGGTAAGTTTCATGTTCACATTGAGATTTGCAAGTAGGGGGCAGTTCACAAGATTAGGTTCTTGAGTTGCATATTGTTCTAAGCAGAGGGGCTGTTTGTTTGCCAGAGCATCATGAGTATATGTGGTGCTAAAGAAATTATTCCAGATAAAGGGAAAAAAAAATGTAGGAGTGCTATCTTTAGGTTAGCTGCAGACCTGTGTTTGACACAGTAAAGTGTGTCAGTAAAGAAGCGTGTTTTAATTCTGAACTTGAATGTTGTAGGAGCAAGTAATGAAAACTAATGAAATATTTGTATTTCATGCTACACTGCTTCATCATCTGTAAATATCCTTCTCAGTCTATAAGAAAGATATGTTCTGTTTTCTTTGTGCTTTTTCCCAGTTGCTGCAGATGTGTGCATGTCTGTACATTGCTGTTGTTAAAACAGCAAAAACAACAACATAAGACTTATTCATAGAATCATAAACTGGGTGAGACTTTTAACACATTTCTTGCTTTAGGATGCCAATGATTTGAAAAGGTAAAAATGAAGTAGAGAAGGATATATTTTCTGCGTCTTAATACCTAATTCGAAATACCTCGGGAATGCTCCTTTCAAGATGTAAATCGTTTTAAAGAATCTCAATACTCATTTCAAAATATCTCAGGAATACTTCTTTCAAGATGTACATTGTTTTAAGGGTTTTGTTATTAAAAAAACCCCAGCAACCTAAACCGTAGTGAAACCTGAGAGGTACAGTTTGGCTCTATAAACTCAGGAATGACTTCTTCTTAGGCTTCCCCTCCCTCACTGTGGGAATCTATTGACTCCTTGCAACTTTTTCAAAGACCTTATCTACAGAGGTCTTCAGGGCTTGCTGTTTGCTTTATACATGTGTCCTGCACTTGACAAAGCTCCTAAGATTTTGAAAGAAAATGCATTGCTTTAAATTCACTGGACAAGATCTTCCATTCTCTATAGTGCAGGTGCTTTCAGAATGTCACAAAGTGGTAGGTGACAAGCAAGGAAGATTCAGGAAACAGGTGAAACTGAAAGGCATTTAATTTTGAGGTGTAATAGCAGCTCATGAAGAATGTTTTCCAGTTAGCTTTTGTAATCCTTGTAAAGCATTAAAAGTTGCTGTTGGTGAAGCTCACATAAGAGTGTACTTGTATTTCCTACTTATACATGGTTGGTGCAGTACGAACTAAAGGTGAAATCTTAATTACATTTGGGCCTCAGAGTAAGATATTACAATTTTAATTTTACCCAGCTGCTTCAAAAATAGCCTGTGTCTCTTTACAAAGTAGTGTAGTTAATAAAATAAGGAGAGTTGCGGGGAGTTTTTAGTATTTAATTAAAGTACCTGATAAGGGGAAGAAACAGACCAGCTTTTGTTCTCAGAAGCTCTCTTCATGTTTGGTGTAAAAACTGTACAAGTGTTTCTGCAAGTGTGTTCTACTATATGATTACTTGCATTAGCAACTTAATCCAGATGATAGAAAGGCCAACCAGAGAAGATGCATTACTGGAACTGTTGCTCATCAGTGCACAGGAACTTATTGGAGGGGTCTAGGCTCGTGGTAGCCTGAGCTGCAGTGATCATGCCCTGGTGGAATTCGTGATCTCGTGGTGTATGGGCCAGGTGAAAAGTATAGTCAAGACTATAAACCTTAGGAAAGTGAACTTCCAGTTGTTTAGGGAACCAGTGGCTGAGACACCTGAGAAATTGCCCTCGAGGATAAAGGAGCACAAGAGAGCTGGCACCTATTTAAAGGAAGGCAGGAGACCAGCATGGCTGAGTAAGGACCTTCTGGTCAGACTGAAACACGAGGGAAATGCATAGGCAATGGAAGCAGGGACACGCAACCTGGGAAGAATACAGGGATACTGCTGGGAGTGTAGGGATGGGATCAGGAAAGCTAAGGCACAGCTGGAGCTTAATTTGGCAAGGGATGTGAAGAATAACAAGGGCTTTTCCAGGTACGTTAGTCAGAAAAGGAAGACAAAAGAAATTGTAAACTCCTCGTGCTAAATGAGACAGGAGGTCTTGTGACAACTGACATGAAGAAGGCTGAGGTATTCAACAACTTATTTTCCTGAGTTTTCACTGGCAATTGCTCTTCCCACAGCTCTCAAGTCCCTGCATGTCAAGGCAGGGACTAGAGGAATGAAGTCACACCTACTGTGGGAGAAGATCAGGCTGAAGACCATCTGAGGAAACTGAACATATACAAGTCTGTAGGACCCAATGAGATGCATCCTGGGGTCCTGAGGGAATTGGCAGATATAGTCGCTAATTCAATGGCTTAATGTGCAAATGGAAACAAGTAATGAGTGGTGTCCCTCGGGGTCCATACTGATACCAGTACCATTCAATATCTTTATTAATAATAGAGACAGCAGGATTGAGTGCACTCTCAGCAAGTTTGCAGATGACACCAAACTGAGTGACGCAGTTGATACGCTAGAGGGAAGGGACGCCATCCAGAAAGACCTTGATAGGCTGGGGAAGTGGGCCAGTGTGAACCTTGTGAAGTTCAACAAGGTCAGGTGCAAGGTCCTGCAGATTGGGTGGTGAATGGATTGAGAGCAGCCCTGCAGAGAAAGACTTGGGCGTACATGGGTAGATGAAAAATTAAATATGAGCTAGCAATGTGCACTTGCAGGCCAGAAAGTTAATTGTATCCTGGACTGCATCAAAAAAAGCGTAGCCAGCAGGTGATTGTCCCCCTTTACTCTGCTCTTGTGTGACTCCACCTGCAGTACTGCATCCAGATCTAGGGTCCTCAGTACAAGAAAGACAAGGACCTGTTGGAGCAGGTCCAGAGGAGGGCCACAAGAATGATCAGAGGGATGGAACACCTCTCCTATGAGGAAAGGCTGAGAGAGTTGGGGTTGTTCAGCCTGCAGAAAAGAAGGCTCTGGCAAGACCTAATTGCAACGTTTCAATACATCTTTATAAAGGGGGCAACTTACCAGAAAGATGGAGAAAGACTTCTTGAAACTGAAAGAGGGTAGATTTAGATTGGATACAAGGAAGACATTTTTTATGATGAGAGTGCTCAGGCACTGGAAGAGGTTACCCAAAGAAGTGGATGCCCCATCCCTAGAAGTGTTCAAGGTCAGACTGGACAGGGCTTTGACCAGCCCGATCTAGTGAAAGGTGTCCCTGCACAGGGCAGGTGTGTTGGACTAAATGATCTTCTAAGTTCCTTTCTAATGCAACCCATTCTATGATTCTCTGTTACTTGCTGGAAGCAACTCAAGTTTCCTACTTGTACTTTGTGATTGGCCAGCTGAAAAGGTAGTGTTGTTCTTACTTTTTCTGGTTGGAATATGCAAGCTGGTGACTGGGCTTCAGTAGGTAAGTGCATTTTTTTCACAGTTTAAGTTAGATGTTTGCTTGATTTTATCTCACCCGCACACCAAAGATCTGCCTTCTATAAGCATTTATGGGAGTGGAGTTTAATCCTTGAATTAATATATGTGAAAAGTAAACATGACAGAATAGAACATGAGTCAGAACTAGCAAAAATGTTAACAGAGTCATATTCCCACCATTTTGTTTAGTACATCTGGGCTGTGATTGCCTCAGCTGGAACAGTATAAACTCTGAGGTTTTCTCAGCTTTGTAATAGCACTAGCAGGAAGTATATTTTAAGTACTGTCTGTGACTGTGAGTAAAGGACATATTTTGTAATAAGCTGTTCAATGAACTGCAAGTATAAAATGTTTTTTTTTTCTTCTTTAAACTTCTACTTTAGATTGGTTAAATGCAAGCTGCAGAACAAAAATCCCCACTGGTTTAGCTTTGACACTTTTGACCACTATAATAGGGAAAACTAGAGTTCAGTTGCATCAAAATCTATTTTTTCATAGAGAAGAGATAACAGGTGAGAGATGGAAAGTGGAAAATGAGTTTGGGAACAGTCACTTTTCATTTACCTAGGACCTCTAAATACATTATGAAGACACTAGACTCCTAGGGAAATAGAATGCAGCTTTGAGATGCCTGGTGGTCCAGGAAAGAGGAGAGTTGTGAGAGGCAGTACCTCTGTATGCTGACCTGAAGAAGGATTTCTCAAACTTCTGGCTTCTCTCCCATGAAAAATTCAGTCAGGAAGCTACAGCTCTATTTCACATCTGTCTGGAATGTGTGAGTTTCCACATTGTTGCTCATTTCTGTCTCATTTTTTAAAAGCACTGACTTTGTGCTACAGTGGTTTCAGGTGTTCATATCTGAATACTTAAAGATACTACATTCCCCTTTCTTCCCCCAGTGATGTGGACCTGAGCCAGACTGCTGCCAAGCGGTGGTTTGCCGTTCTTTTAAGTATGTCTGAATCAAACAGGAGCTTGGACTGTACCAAGCCTTGCTGTCTTATAAGAAATGGCTTTTGGAGTAGCCCAGCTGACTAAAATTATTTTACAGCAGAGATGGTTTTGGTGAGCTCTTATCACTGACTGAGAAGTTCAGGAATCAGTTTTTCACTAGGCAGCCTTTGGATAGTCTTTGCATTCAGTTTGTCTTTTATAATAGAAAACACTTTTTCCTATCCTCACTTGAGGTAATTTTGATACTAAGCTATTAGCTGATTCATAAGTTTTGTATTTGGATACAGCAGAATGCCTCTGTGGGAAAACAGGATTCATTTCTCCTTCATATCCTGTTGCCAGCTTTCAGGAGGCTGTATTTGTACAAGTGTCAAAAAAAATGTGCACTTATAGGTAAGAAACAATTTGAGCTTACAAGAATTCTTTGTGAGATATTCAGAACCCAGCTCTGCTAATAAATGAGAATAACCAGCACCCTATTAACACCAGATCCTAGCAGGGAAATGAGCAGAGGACTACTTGAGATCAGAAAGGAGACAGACAATTACCTTAATAAGAGCTTTGTCTTGCTTCTAAGTGGAAGTTAGAGCACTTGCAATAAAGAGGGTGTTAGCAGGGTTAAGAGCGTTTCACATATTACAGCTATTGCTGCTTTTTCCAGAAAACAGTGGATAGCTGTTGTAAATAGGAGTCTTACACCCACATGGAAGCTATGGATTATTTTCTGTTTATTTTTATGCTGCTTTTAATGTGAGTGTTGGTGTATCCGTGTCCACCAAAGTATCAGGTAGTACTGTGAAAGCTAGACATGTGATTTAATACTAGGTGCTTCACTGCTAATTTCTGTTTATGTAATTGGAATTAGTTTGGTGTATTTCAAAGATGCTGACTAGAATGCTGAGCCTACTGAAAGGTTTTGGTTAGCGATATGTAAGAAGTATATTAGTGTAGGCTTCCCTACACTGCTTTCCAATATACGTGATCATTAGAGTGAATAGTTAATGAAGGCTTCAGTTCTTGACGTGTCTGCCACCACTGGCAATGTAGTGTCAGTGATAAACTTTGCCAGTCTGTTTGATATAGGTGAATTACTTTTGGCCATCTGTTCGGGGATGTAGCCACTAAAAAAGTACAGAAAGAAAGAGTAAACTCCTCTGGGCTTGGATGTGCTGATCAGAAGGCTCAGGGCAGCATGAAGGAGCCTGTGTCAGACTGTCAGATGTCCTTGTAAGACAGTTAATGGGCAGATCCCATCTAGCAATATTTGAGGTAAGCCAGACATAGCGTTGGGAAGGTATGTAAAAAGCAGGCTCCGCTCTGATCGGACAACCTGCAGTTAGAGCAGCTTGGGGGTGCTGCTGTGATTTTGAGAACAACAAGGACTGTCTAATTTACAAAAAGTCCTTGTTAGTCCCTGGAGAACAGCAGGGAATCAGAAGGTGGCAAAATGCTCTCAAGTCACTTTAACATCCTTTCCCAGGGTATTTGTTGCTTTTGGGCAGCTCATTCTGCATCATGCCTAATTGAGGAGCTGCTCTGCTTCTTGCTCAGTTTCTAAGGACATCCTGTATCTGCCTGTATTACCGCCACTTGTTTTGACAGCAACTTTCTGATAGCAAGTTTCTGTGAATGAAGTCCAGTGGTAGTGAGGAAAGAGACTCTGACTGAGATTCTCCCAGTAAGACTAATGGTAGCTACATTTTCTAATTTGGGAAAGAATTTATCCCCTTATGCAGGCAGAAATGAAGGAATTTCATAATTTAGGGAACTACTCTTTCTCACAATCTATATGATAGACCATGACTGGTGCTTTCCTACAGACACAAGTGAAAGTGCTAGGCAAGGTTGATGAAGAAAATATTGAAGGTTCTGATATGAAAATTTGTTCGTAGTATTTCCTGAAAATTAATTAATACGCAGGAAGCATAGCTGATTCCTGATTGCTCATACATAGTGCAGTCATCAAGGTGGAAATAAACAAGATAAACAAAATAATTAGACAAGCTTCGGTGTTATGGGAATGAGACTAACATTTGTTTATCAGTATTTCAGCTATTCTCCTACAATCCTGTGACTGAAATTCACTGTTAAACAAAAGCTGGTCTCATCCCTCTAACATGGTATTTGACTGGGGTGTGCTGTGAGCCTCGAATAGTTCCTGGCATAAGGGCTCCATGGACCATGGTGTCTGTACTGAACCCACTGTAATGAACTGCCTTGTTTTTGTGATCCAGTGCTGCAAACAGTATATATTGGATTTTTCCAAATATTTTTTGGTATTTTTTCCTTCTGTTGGTTAAGCCACTGAAGCAGTCTGCCTGGCTTGTGATGTAAGAAAGAATTGTGTTTATCATGCAAAATATATTTGATGCCCCAACTACTGTTTTGTTAGCTCTGAACTACTGTCCCTTTGTGAGGCTGAGTATCATCATCTCAACACCAGAAACAGAGACAGCGTCCACTGACAGAAGATAATTTCAGCTCCCATCCTAGCTTTCCTCTAAGGAAAATTTTGCATCCTTTCCAGACAAGTGATAACCTTAAACTGAATTCTGTAATTAGTTTGTGCCTTTAAACTAAGTATTTGTAAAATGGGTACAAGTAATTAGGGTAAGCAGAATTTATTTGGGTTATATAAGCATCTTGCCAAGGGGCTAAATGTTATCATAACTCACCTGTCAGAACTGTCAGATCTTCCTTTCAGTGCATTATTCCTATTATAAATATGAGAGTTTAACTTCATTATATTTTTCATACCTCTGTTTTCCTTCTGCGAAGACAGACTTTTTGCTCTCCATTAGAAGACCAAATCCAAAGGTAATTTCTTTTTTTGGACACTGTTGTTATTTTTTGACACCATGTAGTGATCCAACATAGAGTGACACTTATTTTAAATCATTTGAAAACCTCTTAACCCTAAAATAGGCATAAATATAGAATATCATACTAAGATTTTAATGCGTCTCTTGTACTTATGCATAAACTCAGTTCTAAATGTGTGTTTCAAATTCTTAAAAAAAAATATATTCTTTTTTTGTAAACTGTTTCACTTTTTCCAGTTTAGGAAAATTTGATGTTTCATGAAAAGTTGCATGATATACAATTAAGTAACACAAAATTTAAATAAGAGTCTTCTAAGCAAGAGGATTAAGTGAAGAAAGTAAGAGATGTTTGTAGTGTTGCTACATATTATGGTGCTGCGACTAGATCACTGGTCGGCCCAGACCAGGGAAGAGACAGATAGCACACATGGTGTGACCGTCAACTTCCTCGTTTATTGTGCAGTTAACTCTCTATATACTAGCAAAGGTAGGCAGGATTACACATGCGCCACAGGGAGGCGGTGACCAATTCTCTCTCTTTCCGTGACATCGCGAGATCTTCCGAACGCTGCACCCTACGGATGTTAGATAACTGTGTTGTGGGGTGATTCTTCTTAATATTAGCCTGGTTCTACTCAAATTAATGAGAATTTAAGGTGCATCTTTAATGTCCAGCAGCTTTTTCACACATGCAGAAATGAATACTCATTCAGAACACAATCACTTTAGGAATCCCTTTTCATGTTACTCCTCCACATCTATTCAGGGTTCTCCATCCGCTCTGTGATCCTCCAGTCAAATGTAGGGGTATGACTTATTTTTGAGAAACATCAGTAAGAAATGTGAGGAATTCAGGCAAGGAGTGTTGTTCATGCTTACTCCAACATCATGTTGGAACAAAGAAAATAACATGGTAAGGCTGGCTTTCTGCAAAAGGAGTGGTAGAATAATAGGTCTTTCTGTGCTTTGTTTTTGTTACTGGAGGCCAAAAAAGCTTTCATGCTAGCCTTACTTAGGATACTATTCATCCCATCGAAGAGAATGAAACTGCAGCTCATGTTTTAAATGTTCCCGTAGACAAGTATTCTTTAATAGGGAACTAAACCATTGTCCAGTCAAATCTTCTAAGAAGGGTCAAGAAAGATGTTGGGCATCGTCACGTGTTATGGTTTAACCCCAGCCAGCAACTAAGCACCACACAGCTGCTTGCTCATTCCTCCCCACACCGAGTGGGATGGGGAGGAGAATCAACAAAAAGAAGTAAAACTCGTGTGTTGAGATAAGAATGATTTAATAATGAAAGTAAAAAAAAAAACAAACCAATAATAATAATAATAATGCAAAGGAATATAACAACAACAAAAAAGAAATAAAACCCAAGACAAGACAAGTGATGCACAATGCAGTTGCTCACCACCTGCTGACCGATGCCTGAGCAGTGACTGGGGCCTCCTGGCCAACTCCGCCGAGTTTATATACTGAGCATGACGCCCTATGGTATGGAATATCCCTTTGGCTAGTTTGGGTCAGCTGTCCTGGCCATGCTCCTTCCCAGGTTCTTGTGCACCTGCTTGCTGGCAGAGCATGGCAAACTGAAAAATCCTTAACTTAGGGTAAGTGCTGCTTAGCGGCAACAAAAACATCAGTGTGTTACCAACATTATTCTCATACTAAATCCAAAACACACTGTACCAGCTACTAAGAAGAACATTAACTCTATCCCAGCTGAAACCAGGACAACATGATAGTGAATTAGATGAGATTTGGGAAGCTCAGTGGGACACACTTCAGAATTCAGTTTGTAGTACTACAGTTGTTGGAAGCATTCTATTTGTTTCCTAATTTTCAATCCTACAATCACACATGTTTCTTCCAGGTATTTTCCAAGACAGCAGTGTTTGTGTTCCATTAACACTCAGTTCTTGTGGATTTGTCCATAGTCTGCTAAGCTTTTCAGCATGCAACTTAGTCTCTGGAGTAGCACTGATGAATGCATTAGTCTTTTAAACAAGAGAATCATGCAGAAAAAAGTAAGGGATTTTTGGTACTGTTTATTTATTTATTTATTTGTTTGGTTGTTTTTTGTAAAAAAAAAGGTGTAATGAGCTAGTGTCTAGGCACTGGTACATCTGTTCTGACTTTGGCTCAGATTTTCTATGTTACTTTGGGAAAGTCACAGGACCTCTAGAGGTGCAGCTGTGGGATTTGTTGGTCAAAACCAACAGTTCATATACCCCATGCCAGTCACCTTCTTGGTTGTGCTGATACAGCTGAGTGTACAAGTCCAGAACAGTTTAAGTCTGTCCATGTCTGGGCTGTCACGTTTCTCACCTGCCCTTCTTTGTGCTTTCTGGTCCCTCTTCTTGTGCCAGTACCCACATTGGTTCCCTTTCATGATGAACTGGGAGGTGACTAGGCTAAAAAATTGTACTACTGCCACCACTAAAATATATATTTTTTTCCTGGGTTTGCTTCCTGCACTGATTTACCACACAGAGCCAGTGCAGAAGCAGAGGTCAGAAGATGGACCAGGTGGAGAGTACAGCACTTACTGCTTCCAGGGTTTAAAATGCCTGAGGCTGCTGTGGCTGCTACCTTTGTCTCGGGTGTAGACAATAAATAATACATGTCGTATAAGCCTATGTAATCTCCTATTTCTGTAAAAACTGGAAACACTGGAGTATGATATGAGCATTAAGGCCCACTGAATGCCATGTTTTTGGTAAAGCAAAGTGCAGATGACAAATTGTAGCCTCTTGTTTTTCTTGCTTTTCTTTTGTTCTCTAGTTGTTAGTGAACAGATTTTACTGTTTTGAATACATAATGTTTTCATAATGCCAGATGCACTGTGGATAGTTGGGCTATTAATAAACCACAGATTCCTCACAGACTTTTTTCGTTTTGTATAATCACTGTCACTTTTTCTGTCCTTGAATGAGTTATCTTTTGGGTGATGGCAGAAGGAGAGGGGGAAAAATGACATCAAGTTCCTGGTTCCTTGTTTTTTTTCTCAAGAAAGTGTAAACTTTGATCTGAAAAGAGCCAGGACAGAGCACTGTTGTCTGATGGGACAGGGCATGTGGCTGGGTAAACTAGAATTAACCTAATACTCTCTTTTTGTTTTCTATGTGATTTTGAGTCATTTGCACCATCCTTTTTGTAGACCACGTTGAGGTTCTTAGCTCTGTGTTAACAGGGGCTGTGTGTCTTCGTACATTTGTACAGTGAGCAGCGCAAGAGGGTGATGGTATCTATCTGTCTGTACACGTTCCCATAATTAATACCTGATATTTTCCTGAAAGTTCAGTTACTATCTGACTAGATGACTACTGGTAAAGTAGTGCTAATGTTCAGGTTGGATTGAAGCTTTAATCCCTTGCAAAATATTTTTATGTAAGACCAGTCATAGGGAGTGCATCTGGGTAATTCTTTAGCTTACTTAATTGACTTTTTCAGTTAAACAGCTTTGGTTATCTAACTTTGATTTTTCTCAAGCCCCATCTGCTCTTAGTTCCTGTTGTGGCTTCAGCCCAGCCAGTAACAAAGCACCATGCAGCTGCTCACTCACTCCCCTCAGGCCCTGGCCATGGTGGGATGAGGAGAAATATAAAGAAAAGCTTGTGGGTTGAGACAAGGACAGGGAGGGATCGCTCACCACTTATGGTCCCGGGCAAAAGACAGACTCGACTTGGGGAAGGAACAAAACCAATTTAATTTACTACAGGTCAAATCAAAACGAGGATATTAGGAAGTAAAACGGAACCTTGGAACACCTTCCCCCCACCCCTCCCTCCTTCCCGGCTCAGCTGCACTCTTGGTTCTCTCTACCTTCTCCCCCCCAAGCAGTGCAGGGGGAAGGGGAATGGGGGTTGGGGTCAGTTCGTCACACATTGTCTCTGCTGCTCCTTCCTCCTCAGGGGGAGGACTCTTCACTCTTCCCCTGCCACACTGTGGGGTCCCTCCCACAGGAGACAGTCCTTCATGAATGTCTCCAACGTGAGTCCTTTCCATGGGCTTCAGTTCTTCCCAAACTTCCCTGGTGTGGGTCTTTTCTGTGGCCCGATCTTCAGTCACAAACTGCTCCAGCTCGGGCTTTCCCATGGAGTCATGGCCATCTTCAGGGGCCTCTGCTCCCCCGCTCCCCTCCATGGGCTGGCGGGGCACAGCCTGCCGTCT
Organism: Aviceda cuculoides; assembly: GCA_035590195.1. Taxonomy (NCBI): domain Eukaryota; kingdom Metazoa; phylum Chordata; class Aves; order Accipitriformes; family Accipitridae; genus Aviceda; species Aviceda cuculoides. The sequence continues at coordinate 29,126,045 of JAVJGG010000017.1, forward strand.
CGTCTCACCACGGGTGCAGGGGCATGCCCTCCTCCAGTGCACCTCCTCCCCCTCCTTCTGCACTGACCTCGCTGTCTGCAGAGGGGTTCCTCTCACATTCCAATCTCCTCCCCCGCTGCAGGTTCCACTTCTTCAGTCTGTTCTCCCAGAAGCGCGACCACCGTCGCTGATGGGCTTAGCCTGGATCAGAGTTGGGTCTGACTTGGAGCCGGGGAAGCTTCCAGCAGCTTCTCACAGGAGCCACCTCTGCGGCCCCCTCCCCCGCTACCAAAAAAACCCACGCCCCACAAACCAATAACACTTCCCTTATTGAAGATGAAAGTTCTTTAATTGATCTTCTTCCTTCTGAGATCTGGAAAAACTGGCGAAGTCTGCTTTCTGTTGAGGACAACTGCAGTGGGGTTTCAGCTGGATGTGCCTTGTGGCATCGGTGTGCAGGTCCTGATCCTACTAAGTGTGTACTTCCTAAGTTGAGGGTAGCCTTTAGGTGAAATGAACTTAAAATGAAACACATGCCTTACTGGACTGAAATTTTAAATGTCAGGGTGATTTTACCTCAGAAACCCCTAGTCTTAAAAAAGAAAAAGATAATTTTATTTTGCAAGGAAAATCTATAGGAACTTCTGAGTAGATCTGTAGTGGTAACACTCTGCAGATTTCATGGTTAGCTCAGTCCTTGTGAATGTTTTTTCTAGCATTTTGCCATTAAGTAAGAATGTGTCGCTTAGCCTTTTTTCCTTCTTTGCCTCAGGGAGCAATAATGTAATATACTGTACATCTTGAGGTTATGTCCTGCCTGTGAGAAATTTGTTCTAGATCACTAGTTTGCCTGATTATTCTGTGGTCAAACCACAAATAAGTGAAAAGTGTCTCAGCTGCCACCTGCAGTAATGAAGTTCAATAGGGAAGAAAGGTGTTAAGTCAAGCTTGATCCTTAATATTTTTATAGCAAATCAGGGCTAATCTCTGAATGAAGACAAACCTTTTTTAATGTGTATTACATAAAAAAATTATTCTAATTTTCATTTGACACACGGAGCAACTTCAGAATTAGCTCGTGTGCCCTCAGCTGTTTGAAATGATCAGGGTGTCTTTCACAGTTGTCCATAGCAGTTAGCCACAGAGGGAAATACAGAAACCAAAATTTTTAGGGGCTGGAAAGGAGGGAAATTGTCGTGGTTTAATTCCAGCCAGCAACTAAGCACCATGCAGCTGCTCACTCACTCCCCCTGCCCCCCAGTGGGATGGGGGAGGAAATCAGGAAAAAGGTAAAAGTCGTAGGTTGAGATAAGAACGGTTTAATAGAACAGAAAGGAAGAAACTAATAACGATAATGTTAACACTAATAAAATGACAACAGTAATAATAAAAGGATTAGAATGTACAAATGATGTGCAGTGCATTTGCTCACCACCCGCTGATCGACACCCCGTTCGTCTCCGAGCGGTGACAGAAAGGAGAAAAAAACCTCCCTGCCCCCATACCCCCAGTTTATGTGACGTCCCATGGTATAGAATACCCCGTTGGCCAGTTTAGGTCAGCTGCCCTGGCTGTGTCCTGTGCCAGCTTCTTGTGCCCCTCCAGCTTTCTCACCGGCTGGGCTTGAGAAGCTGAGAAGTCCTTGGTTTTAGACTAAACACTACTGAGCAACAACTGAAAACATCAGCGTGTTACCAACATTCTTCGCATACTGAACTCAAAACACAGCACCGTACCAGCTACTAGGAAGACAATTAGCTCTATCCCAGCTGAAACCAGGACAGAAATGAAGTTAAAATATTTGTTGAAGAGCCTTATGCTGGAGACATACTTGTGCTTGCTGTTGTTCCTCACTGAAGGTGACATTTGATGGGTATGTGTAAGGAAGTCCTAATTCTTCTTTCTGGCTTCTGGACTTCCTTATTTCATGGGACAGAGCGCAGAGGTAATCTGGTCTGCACTGATGTTTCCACACCTGGAAATCTGTGTGGAAAAAATTTGTTTGCAGAGAAGTGCTTTTTGCATGGACAAGATTAACAAAGCAATGGTTGAAGCAAGTGAGTGATTCTCTGATTTCTGATTGACAACTACTGTCTGCCCGCTTGAAGTGTCATCCTCATGTTGTCTTTCAAATATGTTAATAAAGGCACAAAGAGATAGGTTCTTTTTAGGATTTTGTTTTCAGGACTGATAATGAACACATCTTACATATGTGTGTAAAGTGAAGGAAATACAGTATTTGTGTTACATGTAGGTGGAACAATACATGTTGTGACGAAGCTAATAACAGTGCTTTCATGTGCACCATAGTTGCAATTGTGTACAAATGGTCACCTGCAAATTTTAATTATAATTTTTCTATTTTTAGCGATATACTATATTGTTACTATTCTTGACATTCAACTATGAAAAATAAGGCTGTAAAAGTCACAGTAATTTGCACAGCTCTGCAAGGTGCCCCTAGTACTGCATAATATCCATTATAATTTAACTAGGAAGGTACAAATTCAACCCAATGCTCTGCAGCTTCTTTTGGGACCAGGTCAGTAGGAGGCAGGGGATACATTAGAGGTTTGCCTCTCTCACAGAGAGAAATGGGCCGGGAGAGATCTGCAGTGGATCCGCCTGCTTTCTGTTGAGGCGGTTCTGGCTCACTAATGAGTCATGCGATTACTTACTCCTGTGTGTTGACAGAAATGCAAAATGAAGGAGAATAAGATGCGTGTTACCTCTTCGCTCTGCCCTCATGGGATAGGCAAAACTTTTTGTGGGCAGAGACAAAGGGTGTTGATTTTATGGGGGTAAGTGATCTGGACTTTGTTTCTCTGGACATGTCTGTATGGCGATGCCTCCTTGCAACATCGGTCGGCGCGTCCTCCTCACCCACGCTGCTGCTGTGCTGGCGTACATACTAACAGGTCTACAGCCAGCAAGTCACATCGGAGTGCACGTCAAGTAAGAAATGAAGTTCGAGTCTTTTGCCCTGGTCTTAGGCTCCTTATCCAGAAATTCTGGGTAGTAAAACAAGTGCATGGGATTATTACAACCCTGTCATTACCAGCTTCTGATGTTAATTGGCATGATGGCACCTTACGAACCTGTTTAAGCTCGTGCTGAATGCTATGACATGCAATAGTTCAGTACCATTAGCCGGCTAGTAAGACTAACTCCTGCAGGTGTTGCAGCAAATAAATGTGAATTCCAGATGTTCAGAAAAAACCAATACGGTCTTGCAGAGGACTGAATCTGATCCTGTAGGGAGTCTAGAAGACATTAAACAGAAAAGAACAGTGACACGAAAAATAACTGTTCTGATCTCTGTGTGTCGTGCCTGTTTTTCTGAAAGGATGCCTCACAAGTACCGATTTGTGTAGGTACACAACTCATTATTCTTACGAAAAGATGTGAATAAAACCAACTTGACCTTAGTGCTCTGAAGCCTCTGACTTAAATATGAACCAGACTTTGTGTACCTTGCTTTGTTTTCAGATAAACAGTTTGTGATCTCATTGACAGTTTTCTGCTGCTCACTCTATCAGAGTGTCTTCTATTCAAAAATCTTGCCCAACTTTTTTTTGAAGCTGCCTTAACTAACCTTTTCTAAACAAGCCATCTAGGTATCCTGAATGAATCTGAGAATCCAGTGTGTAAGGACATCTCTCTTCCATCCACCTTGAGTTTTTTCTTTTCTAGTGCTGTTTCTTCATCCAAGAAGACTGTAAAACTTTTCAAGATACATTTGTAGTTTCAAGTATTGGAATAGGCTGTTATTCAACTGCCTCTGTATTCTGTTCCTGAAAGTGGCCAACGCTTATGAAAAAGTTAAGAAAGGCAGGGAGGAGTGTGGTGATACTTCTTCAATAAGCTTGTCCAGCAGACTGAGGCTGAAACTCTTTCTGGTCTAGAAGTAGTACGGTTTGGGCTTTTTGACTCTATTTAAATGTTTTATTTTTTTACCAATGGATTTGTCCAATTTCTGTTTGCATTTTAGTACGCCCTTGTTATCCACAACATGTTGCAGCAGTGAATTCCTCAGAGAGGAAAGATTTTTTCCTGAACTTATATTATCTCCCTCTCTCTGTATTGGAGTTGTCAGTTTGTTGCTTAGTAGTATGTAAAAAAAAATACAATATTACTTCTCTAATTTCTAGCTGAGAACACCACAAAACCCACTATGTCGACGTATAATTTCATCATGAGGCCGTATCATGAATACTGTGTGCGCTTCAGACAAAAGGGAACAGTTGAAGAGCAACTTTAACAAAAGTCAACAATGAACAAAGGCACAGACTTGCTTCTGTACAAGAAGAAAGTCAAAAGTTGTTGGGGATAAGAGAGAGGCCAGTAAAATCATGAGTTACGATAAAAAAGGTGAATATTCCCTAGTCTGTATAATACAGAACTCTAAAGGCATCAAATTAAACTACAAACTGTCAGGTTGTGAAAAGCTTTTTTACTTGTTTATTAGGGGTATTTTACCACCTACCTAACAGGCTTGTATCTTTGTATCTTGACTTTGGGACAGGTTGAGAAACAAATAAAAGGCTGTAAATCAGCATGGCACCACTTCCAATCACACAGACTTCTGCATTCAGAAATTGCAAGAGACTGAAGCAACAATTAAGTAAGGCTTTGCAAGCATTCAAATGCAGTAGTAAAACTTTCGAAGCAGCTTTAGCAAAGGTCCTGAAGCATATTACATTTGTTTGAGATTAGCTTTTCCTCCCCTAAATGAAAGAGTTTAAATACTCAGTTGAATGACTTCGTAAAATTCTCAGATCTTCTGGTCCCTGGGGACATTACCAGTAGCGTCTAAACTATATCCCAAAGGGGTTTTTTTGAGTTTGGCTTTTATATGCCTTGTCCATTCATTTCACTGCTTGCAATGAGTCACAGTTTTTCCCTTGACTCATTTGCTTTTAGATCTTCCAACTGTGAATTTATAAAGTCTCAACCTGAAGCTGAAAGATAACCACAGCTGGTTAGAAAATGTAAAACATGCCTTCGAGGCACAGAATCCTGGGGTCACTGTAATGCATCATCTTTAAGCAGAAGCTAGGCCACTTTACATGCAGCCTCTGCAGGTTTTGACATGTTCCAGTGCTGTAAACTACTGCCGCAGAAGCCAGAAATTGCCAGTGGACGAGGACCCTCGTGCTGCAGATTCTTATCCCTAGAAACCGTTGTCCCAGAAAGAAAGGGTAGTGTGCATGCAAGCTGCTAAATTGTGCTTCCCTTCTGCAAGGGTGGTGGTCCAGTCCTGTGTTTGCTACTGAGACTGGCTTTAAGTCAGCTCTGCGTGGTGGAGATTTTTTTCTGTTGTTGTGTGGGTGGTGTGGAAACAGAAAAACCAATAAGAAAAGCTGCTGTTTTTTCTAATTTCAAATTTTTTTTTAGTCTGTGTGAATGCATTTATTTAGTAGGATCCAACATCTGTAATACAGAAAGTAGATGCTATAATACTGTGTTCAGTTTTGTTTTGTTTTGTTAACTGTTAGGTCTTTGGAGCGGACCCTGTGTTCTGCTGTGTTTTACAAATCCCCATGTACATCCACAGTGATGTAGAAAACCTTATTCTTAATGGAAGAGGAAAATGTAAAAAAGGGCCATGAGCACCTGATCGGTGCACCTGGAAGCACTAAATCTGGTGTAAAGGTTCCTAAAGGTTCCCAAGTGCATTAGCATTTCTGATGTCTAGAGTTAACTTTCGTACACCACGTGGGTTTCAGCTGATATTCTCCAGTGTTCACATTCCAAAACACACTCTCTTTGAGGTTCTTATTGACATTTTTTGCTTTCAAGCAAGGATCTAAATGTCTCAGAAGCAATTTTAAAGCCAGAAGTAAATCTATTTATAGATGGCTATGGATTAGTTTCATTTTCTCTGTTTTATGTGTTTCTTTTTGCGACTGCAAAAAAGATGTTGGCCTGCTGCAAAGGGACTTGCTTTTTAATGATCTTAAAATGTATACTAATTGTAAACAAGCAGCTGTATAGTTTAAAACTCTACAGTTAACTAAATCTTTCCTGAGTTCAAGGAAGGCTGCTCTTTCCCTCTTCTTGTCTTCCAAGAAAAGGTGCTTCTACTGGAGAAAATAGTCGCAACGTCTGCTGCTGGAGCTGGATATAAAGTATGAGAGACCCATGAACTGTGGAGTTTGCTTTACTGTTGGGTTGATTACATCTTCCGGTAGATTAGAAATCCTTTAAAGAGCTTTAGGAAATGCTATGCAATCTGGTCTTCCAAAGATAGCTTTTTCTCTGTCAGAAAAATAGTTCTCTTTTGTTTGGGCACGTGGAAGGAGTAAGTCGCCAGTATGCTTGTGCCTTAGACACATGTGGCTGTCTCTGGGATTGACTGTAAACTTCTGGGGACTAAAGTCATTGCCAAATAGTAAAGAACACCAGCCTTTCAAGTGTATTCAGAGATCTCCATAAAATAGGCCAGTTGTCTTTTCCGAGGTATGTAGGTATGCCACAAAATTATGTATAGTGGGTAAAAAAAAATACTCTGTTGGAAGGCTCTACATTTTGACACCACTCTGTAGACATAACGTCATATGAGGGAAGATGGTTTTTTACGCTGTCTTTGATCTCACTGGTACTGTTTTTTTCATAGCCAAAGGTGAAATATTTTCTCATACATTTTCCAGTTGCATTTAGTCTCTAAACATTGTCTCTCCTTCGGTCCACATATACTGAATTTTTAGGCTTACAATTTCCAAAGCAGAAAATTCTCCCTACTGAAAGAATCCCTTATGTAATGGTGAATACAGTGTTACTAGCATGTAGTTATATATGCATCCAATGGCTTTGGTGGCAAAACTTTCATTGGCCTTGATGACGGTGAGCTAAGTCCCTTTGTGATAACCTCAATAGTGGAGTGTTTTCATGTTGAGTTAGGAGAGCCTTGATTTTGGTTGTTCAGAAGTGATGGATTGAATCAAAACCCAGTTGTCGATGGTGAATACCAACTGAGATCGTTAAACAAAACATGGAATCATTTAGTACTGCTATTTTGTATTTGCTCTTCTTGCTTGCAGGTGGCAGTGAGCTACCTACCATTGTCTATGAAGCCTAGGATGAGGCTGCAAGTTGAGAGGTCCCTGTGGACAAGTACACGAATCTCAGCTATTGAAGTGTAAATGTAAAAATAGTTGGTAGTTCTTTTTCTTAGTTACAGACAGAAGTTCGTATGCATCCTGTGTTACAGCACCAACCTTCCTGCTGCTTTTATTTATACTTACAACTTCTCCTGCTTCTCTAGAGCTCAGCAATGTATTTGATCTGCACCAGAACTTCTGCAGATTCTGTGGGTGTTCTCATGTGGGGTTTTGGTCAAAAGCCACCTGTCTTCTCAAGTTATTAATGCATTACAGAGCTGCTTGGATTCTTGTTTGTTAAGGGATTGCTTTGTTTTCTAGGCACTATCAGGTATAAGAGACTTGGAAATGCTAAGATTACACATCTTACAAGTAGATTTCCAGTCTATAGGATTGTTTTAGGGACCTTTCATAAAGGGTTGGTGTCAGAGACTGAATTCCTATCTTGAACCATTCTGCCTCAAAGATTGTTAGGTGTGAAGGCTGTGAACTGCTTGTCCGGAGCCCTTTGTCTCTGGGATGGCCCTTTTAAGCAGGACACTCCCCTGTCCATAAGGGCAATTACCAGGCCATGGAGGAAACGGGGCTGGAGCTGATAAGATACTGGTTTCTGGTATCGATCCCGGGAAGATCGTGTGATGGACGAAACCCGCAGCCCATGACATCATCGGAATATGCCCTATAAAAAACCTGCCGTGGGGCTTCTGGCTGCGGGCTTCTGCTTCCTTTTCCACCACCAAAGTATTGAAGACCAAGGACCAACAGGACGCCGCTGGACCCGTTGCGGTGATCTAGCCTTTCAGCTCCCACCACCGACTGCCTGAGGACCAACGGGACGCCGCTGGATCCGTGGTGGTGACTATCCTGGCAATCCTATCCCGACTGCCTGCTTCACTTCTACCTTTTCTTCCATTCTATCCTATTGCCGCCACTTTCTACTTTTGACACTTTTGATAATAAAAAGCTGTTTGGGGTATACGGCATTCGACCTCGTTTGCATCTTAATCTCGCTCTTGGGATCGTATCGAAACCTTCCCCGACATTGGATCGGGACAGTTGGTTGCTCAGAGTTTTGCTGAGGGCAGTGTGAACTCTTGCACAGTCACCAGTCTTGTTGAAGTACTGGGTGGATGATAAGCCAGTGGGTAGTAAGGGGGGGCGATACTTGTACGCAGCAAAGACACTACTTGACGGGGCTTCCCAAGCAGGACTTGGAACAGGCAGTGGCTAGAGATGGCAGAGCCTGCTGCACTGAAACGACGACAGTTTGAACTTCTCAGAAGACAAGACTTGGGTTGGTAGACAGCCAGCAAGTTACAGGGAATTGGTATATTGGGAAAGTCATTTGAACTTCTGTTGCTGTGTGGTGTAATTAAAGTCTAGCTACTCAAGGTGAGGACTGAAACAAATAGGGGAGAGCATGCAGAATCATGGAATCACAGACAAGAATCATTTAGGTGGGAAAAGACCGTTAAGACCATCGAGTCCAACCATTAAGCTAACACTGCAAAGTGTACCACTAAACCATCTCCCTAAATGCCACATCTACAGGTCTTTTAAATACCTCCAGGGATGGTGACTCAACCACATCCCTGGGCAGCCTGTCCCAATGCTTGACAAGCCTTTTGGTGAAGAAATTTTTCCTAATATCCAGTTTAAATGGCCTCTGGTGCAACTTGAGGCCATCTCCTCTCATCCTATCACTCATTACTTAGGAAAAGAGACCGAGACCCGCCTGGCTACAACCTCCTTTCAGGTAGTTGTACAGAGTGATAAGGTCTCCCCTGAGCCTCCTTTTCTCCGCGCTAGACAACCCCAGTTCCCTCAGCGGCTCCTCATAAGACTTGTGCTCTAGACCCTTCAACAGCTTGATTGCCCTTCTCTGGACACGCTTCAGCACCTCAATGTCTTTCCTGTAGTTAAGGGCCCCAAACTGAACACAGTACTCAAGGTGCAGCATCACCAGTGCTGAGTACAGGGGGACGATCACATCCCTGCTCCTGCTGGAACCACGACGCAGGCAGATCGACCCAACTGCTTGGGAGTGGGGAGGCTGGGAGAGCACGAGGGACGCATCGCCTGCCGCGGCACTTAAGTGAAATGAAATCACGGTGCGCCGCGAGAAACCCTCCTCCCCTTTGGCTTTCCCGCACTGCCCAGATGGCGTTGGAAAGCATTCCCTGCGGTGGGTTGCTCTTTGGTCGGGAGAAACACACATGTCCTGGAGAACATCACAGTGTTTATTGGAAGCGGAAGAGGGGGATGCTGAGGGGCTGCAGCTACAGCCTGCGGTTGCGTCGGCGCGGAGGAGCCGGGCGCTCGCCTGCCGTTGGCGGGGTTGGCTGCCGAGAAGTGCTGGGTGCAGGAGCCTGCTGGGAGGTGGTGTTGGAGGGCCCCGGCCTCCGTGCACCGTCAGTCCCCGTGGGCCTGCTTCTGCCAGCCGAGGGCCGGTTGGCGGTGGGCCGCGGGCGTAGGTT
>JAVJGG010000017.1:29194502-29213569 GCA_035590195.1 Aviceda cuculoides
TTGCACACTCACACATCACACAACGGCCCCGCGCCAGCACGTCTCCATCGCCATGGCTGCTCACGTGTGTGCACACGCACCCCACCTCAGCCGTGCATGGCGCACACGCGTGTGCAACCCCCCCCCCTCTCGGCTGCAGGGGACGGGGGCTGAGCTGCCCAAGCCAGCGGGCCGGGGGCATCCCGGGGGTGTCCCAGCATCCCGGGGGTACCCCGGCTCCCATGCGTGTTCACAGGGCGCCGCTCCCTGCTCCATCCCAGGCACCTGCAGCCCCAAATCCTGGGAGACCTTTGGGAGAAAGGCCCCAAGTGCCAAAGCGGGGAGCGGGAACGGACCCTGCCCTCTGGAAAAGGGAACCATCCCGGCCTGCGCACGGGGCCCCGGCACACGCTCCGTCAGCCGCTGACACCCGAAACGAAGAACGATTGCGCTTCGCACATGTGCTGGCACCTCAAGCAGGCTGCCGGCAAGCAGCGACATGTGTCACCGCGGCAGGACGCCCCGGGGTCCCCCCGGTCCCTGGGGGGGGGGGGGTTCCTACGGCAGCATCGCTGCGGGACCCCCGCGTCCTGCCCCTCGGCTCTGCCCTGGGCCAGGGGACGGGAATTATTTAATGCCGCAGCCCGTGCTGCTCTGACACCGGGCGCGGGGAGGGAGGGTGCTCCGTGGTGGCACTAAATTAACTCTCAGTGGCAGCTTCCCAGGGGATCTTCCCCCATGGCAGGAGGTGACAGTTGTCCTCCTGGGCTCCCGGCCTCGTTCTTCTCCCCCTCTGGGAATATTGCTGGTTGGTTTTCAAGTTGTGGAGGTGAGAAAGGGCGGGGGGAGGGGGCAGGAGAGGAGGGATGGGGGGAGCCAGCCTGGTCGGACTGCAGCAGCCAGGACACGCTTGCCCACAGAATAGGCACGCTGGGCTCGTCCAGAAGATGGTTTGCGTCTGTTTTGCACCCAGTGAAAGCGAAGGGAGGAAAAGCCAAAGATTTTTCCAGGAGGCAAAAGTGTGTAAAAAGCTGAAAGAACGATCACGCAGGAGGCAGAGCTGTGATTTCTTCTCCCCCAGCAGCACGCTTCCCAGATCCGCGCCGCTCCTTCGAGCATACGAGCGCTTAACCAACAGGTTGTGCCAAAGGCAGGGCGGCTCCTCACCCAGAAAAAACAAAACGACTTTGGGGAAAGTTTGCTTTCAGGTTCGGGAGGGTTTCTGCAGGACAAAAGAGACCTCAGAGCACAGAGCAGCTCAGCACTGCGGGGGCAGGCGGGGGGGACCTGCCGGTGTCACCGTGTCCTTGGGGACGGGGAAAGGCTCTGCCAGGCTCTGGCCACCCGCTTCACCCCGCTGCCGGCCTCGGGGAGGGCGATGGTCGCACCTGGGTGTCTGGAGGGGACCGCGTCACCCTCTGATTTCTCTTTGCATCTGGAAATTAGAGCTGGAGCCATAATTTACGGGAGCTGTGCGAGTGCCTGCTTGGGGTGCTGGTGCTCTCAGGGTGCTGCGGCTCTCGGGGTGCTGGGGCTCTCGGGGTGCTGTGGCTCTCGGGGTGCTGGGGCTCTCAGGGTGCTGGGGCTCTCAGGGTGCTGCAGCTCTCGGGGTGCTGGGGCTCTCGGGGTGCTGCGGCTCTCGGGGTGCTGCGGCTCTCGGGGTGCTGCAGCTCTCGGGGTGCTGCGGCTCTCGGGGTGCTGCTGCTTCCCCAGCACAAGCTCTGCTCTTCGCCAGCCGGAGCCGCGAGGTGTGAGCAAACAAAGCGCAACACAAGCTGTCGCCCGCAGCTGCTGCATCGCCCACCACCGCAGCCCCAGGCGGGCTGGGGAAAAGGCAGAGGCGACCTCTCCTTCTGGGGAGAATCCGGCGGCTCTCTGCTCCCGGAAAATGCTCGCTGCTCCCTGCTGAGCCCCTGACATGAGCCCCAGGAGCACCCCCGGTCATCGCTCTTAGCTGCCGGCACCTTCTCTCCTGCCCTGGGACCTCTTTAGATGTGGGAAAGCAGCAGCACGGAGCTCCGATGCCTCATTCAGCCCCAGGCTGGGGACCCCAGGCACTGTATCCTGCCCTGGCTCTCTGCACCCCAGGGCTGCTCCAGAGCTCGCCCAGGAGGCCCAGGCAGGGCGGACGGCATCCCACCCCCCCCGCCCTGCTGGGGGGTCCAAGCCCGCTGCCAAGTGCGGGCAGGGAGTTGCAGAAGCACCTTCCTGCTGCCAGACCCGGGACTGGAGATCCTGCGTGGCTGAGGTCTGGCTCCAGAAAGGGACTGAGCTCTCTGCTTCCAGAGAAAACGGAAAAGACGAGCATCCCTACCAGAGGGGAGCGGTGCAGTGTCCTTTTGCAGGTCACTGGACCCCCCCCCAACCACTCCAGATAGCACTGAGAGGAAGAGGATGGTGATAAAAGGGGGCAGAGAAGGGGAGCAGAGACGGGTGCTGCCTGACTCCCTCTGCCTGGAGTGAGGACAAGCAGGGTGTGAGCAGGTATCTTCTAGCGTCAGACTGGTGAGGGCTCACGCAATAGGTCCTTGGGTTGCTCTGAGAGCTGCTCCTCCACCCCAGCACCCTGCTCCTCCACCCCAGCACCCCGCTCCTCCAACCCTGCTCCTCCAACCCTGCTCCTCCAACCCTGCTCCTCCAACCCTGCTACTCCATCCCAGTGTCCTGCCACTCCAGCTCCGCACCCATGCTGCTCCACCCCTGCATCCTACTCTTCCAACCCTGCCCCTCCATCCCAGCGTCCTGCTTCTCCATCCCATCTCCCTGTCCTGCAAACCCTTCTCCTCCATCCCAGCACCCAGCTCCTCCATCCCAGCACCCTGCTGGGTTCGCAGCACCTCCCTCTCCCCCCCTCCCCTCCGCAGCCCCGCTGCCCGGCCGTGACTCATGCCCTCTGCAGCACAGAGACTCTCAAACTCCGGCCACTTATACCTCTTGAAAGCCACAAATGCATCCGGGCTCGAGCAATGCCATTTACTCCCTCCCTCCTGCCATCACAGCTGCCAAAAATAAAGTAAAATAAAATAAAATACGAAACCAAAAAGACCTCCTAAAAAGCAAACTGTGCTGTCTTTCTTCCGGCTGTGCTGCCGAGTCACTCCCCAAAGGCTTTTTATTTTGTCTTCGCGGGATCCTAATGCATTTCTGCCCCGACAGCCAGACAGCGAGTCCCGCGGGGAAGGGGAGGGCTGCCGAGGCTCCCGCGGGCGGCTGTGCCCTGGTCCGGCCGTCCTTGCCACCACCCTTGGGTGGGTTGTGTGGAAATTTGCTTTACAGCACTGCTCTGAGAGATGGTTTTGGGGGGCTGGGGGTCGGGACAGGAGCTCTGCAAGCGGGACTCGGAAACAGGTTTGTTTTGGGGACTGCCCAACGGAGAGGACATCGTGGCGGTGGCCGCTTGGCCTGGGTCTCCCAGGGCACCCTGTCCCTGCAGGTCCCCAATTCTCATTCTCCCAGGGCAGCCTGGGCGGGGACTGGGGGCACCGGCAGCCCTTGTACCCCCAGGTCCCCTGCGTGGGGACTGGCACTGGTGGGACAGTTCACCCTGAGCAGCCTGGGCACCTCCCCGCCTTTCCTGCAGCTGGATGGATGTCCAGGGATCTTCCCCTGAGCCACCTTCCCCCGCAAACCAGAGACTGGGCGGGCCGGGAGAGCAACAGCCTTTGGGGTGGGATGGGATGGGATGCGATGGGGTGGGATGTGTTGGGATAGGATGCACTGGGATGGGATGGGATGAGTTGAGCTGGGATCGGATGAGTTGGCACGGGATGTGTTGGGATGGGATATGTTGTCATGGGATGCGTTGGGATGCGTTGGGATGGGATGGGATGGGAGGGTTTTTCCAGGCAGAGGAATAACCAAGCGTCCTCTGAGACTCCGGGACAGAAGGATGGTCCTTTGTACATCTCCCATCAGCAGCGCCGCAATGAACTCGGGAAGCAGCGGCAGGACGGGGGCGGTGGAGCCAGCCCCTTGCAGCAGGCTGGTCCTGCTCCCCGAGTGCCGAGGCTGCTGGATCCTGCGGTCTGTCCCGGGCTGCCCCTCCTGCACAGCCCAAGCCTGACACTGACCTCGGCTCCAACTTTCTTGGCTTTCCTTTGCTTTCCTTCTTGGGCGCTTTCACCACTGACATAACCCGGGAGCATCCCGCGCGGGACGTTAGGCTCTGAAGCTAGATGGGACCACCAGATGCCGGCTCCTACTCCTCACCCAGTGCGTGCTGCTTTATTCCCCAAGACAGGAGCAGGCTGTGCGGCCCCACTCCACCGTCTGCAGAGCTTCTGCTGGATCGTCGCCCATTCCTGCTGCTGGGCTCGAGGCCGGGGTTCGGGGTCCCTGGGGCATTGCCCCCCTGCGTGCCCGGCCCCCTCCTCCTGCCCCGGTCGCTCCGGACCCAAAGCGGCCCAGGTCTGAGGGGTGGTGCAGGCTGCCGGGACACCCAAAGCAAGGACCCGAACTTGCTCTTCTCCTCTCCCGCCACATCCCCGTGCCGCTGGGTTTGGGCATTCCTGGCTTTGCCCTTCCTCCAGCCTGCCAGCACCAGCTCCCCCAAGTGGGAATTTTTCCTGCACCAGCTCATTATTTTAGCAGGTTATTTCCCAGGGAAAGTCCGTGAGCAGCCCATCATCCCCAGGTTTCCGAGAGGAGCTTGATAGACCCCGGGAGGCTGCTCCTGCCTCCCCCGGAATCATCGGGTGCTGCAGGAAAAGGGGGTGTCCCCGGTGTCCTCCGGAGCAGCATTGGGCTGGCAAGCGGCCGGGCAAATCTCTGACCGCGTCCCAGCTGGGCAGGGCGGCGGGGGCGGTGGGGTGCCCCGCACCCCGAGGCGGCAGCACGCGCCCGTCCCGGCCTCCTTGGCGCTGCCGCTCCCTAATGCCTCGTCAGCCTCTCCAGCCAGCTCGATTTAGCTCCGGTAAATGGCTTGGTTTCCTGATCTGATTTTTTCTGACGTGAAGCCGTTCCTGCCCTGCGAGCTGCTCTCCCCGCCGCGGCGGCTGGATGGATGCGGTCCCCGAGGACCTGACACTTGTCTGCAGAGGTGAGGGGGGAGCCAGCCACCTTCTCCTCCCCCCCCCAGCAGATCCATAAAGGCAGCCAATGTGCTGTGCAGGGCACGAGGACCCTCCCCGCCCCTTCCCCAAAATTCCCCCTCCCTGCACCCCCAAAACAAACCCAGCCCGGCAAGAGCCGCGTGATCCCTTAAAAACCCAACAAAAACACCAAAACGGTCGTTCGTGCCATCTGGAGCAAAAGAAAATGGAATTTTAATTAAAAACTCATGAGCTAGATGCTATAAATACATCGTCTTGCTGTAAGTTATTCACCCATCAGGAACACGGAGGTCTGATCCCGGGCTCAGCGACAGGAGCGGGGTTGTTTTTTCATTTCTGGGGATATGAGGGTTTTTTTCCCCTTGCTTTTCCCATTCAGCCCAGCTTCTCCCCAAGCCCTGGCAAGCAGCGGCACCCGAGCACCCAGCGCACGGTGGTTTCGGGGAGCCCCGGCCGAGCTCAGAGATCTCTGCCTGCAGGGCTGGAGGCCGGCAGAGCTTGCCAGCCCTTGGGCCATGGCCAGCAGTTCTCGGCACTAGCAGCGGGAAGCATCACTCCAGGTAATTTGGGGCCTGGATTTCTTCTTTCCAAGCATTGGGAATAACGCACGGCTCAAACCAGCGGCTACCTCGGGGAAGCAGCAAAGTTTCGGTAACAGACCCCAAACTGCCAGGCGTGCTGCTCCTGCAAATCGGCCACCCTCATCTGCCAAGAGGAGACTCGGGCTCCTCCGCTCTGGTGGTGCCTGCGCCTGCCTCGCCCGAAGAGGGAACCTGTTAACCCTGAAGCCTAATGATGGACATCTAGAGGTAACAGGAAAGGAAAGCCTCCTGACAGCAGTACTGGGTGGGATCTAATATTCGTCCGGAGCAGAACAGCCCAATCCTTGTCTGGATACTTCCGCCGTCAGGAGTTTACGGATCTCCCAAAACACACACCGAAATACCCGTGTCACTGTGGAAATCTTGGGAAAGTGGTTTCATCCCAGATGTTCTTCAGACCTAGTGTTTTGTTTAGGTCCTTCTCAGGGTCTCATGCTGGGAATTAGCTGGTTCCCAGTGGCGTGGCAGGAACAGGAGCCAGGGACGCCAGTCCTGCTCCCAGTCCTGTGAAATGCAGGCAATACCCTGCCGTGCAAACAGGCTCTGCCTTGGGATCTCTGGGAAGCTGGAGACCATCAGCAGAGAAGCGTTGACCTCCTCTAGCACAGGTGAAAGCACGGAGGGAAGAGAGACAGGAATGAGCAGCAGGTCTATCAGGACAGACCTCAAACCCTCCATGTTCACACAGAGCAAATTTTCTCCCCAAAAAAAGAGCCCTGGGTCCCTACTAGGAATTCCTTTGCGGGATGCTGCCAGACCCCATCCCTGCCCGCTCCTGGGTAGGTCCTGTGCCAAAGCAGGTGGGATTTGAGCCCTCCCCAAGCTGTTTCCCAGGGAAGAAAGAGCAGAGCTGGCCTGGACGAAGTGCAGAGCTCTGCTTGCAGGGTGTTTCGGGGCAGATCCCCCCCCGGACCCTGCTCCAGCCCCGCGCTGCTGGTCTGGCTTCTGCAGCGATGCTTTTATGGGCAGAGGGTCTTGTCAAGGCCGCTCGATCCCACCCCGGGGTAAGGTGACCACATGAGTGAGGAGTACGGGGATGTAACAACCTTTTTTTTAATGGTTTGACGGGCAGAACTTTTTCCTGGCACGAGCTTGCACGTTTCAGCATTCATTTATGAGCCCTGCTGGTAAATCATGGAGCTGCTTTGCTGACCGCAGCCCTCCGGGCACCGTGGACCTTCCCAGCCCAGGTCCTGCAGGAACAAGGAGGCTCTGGAAAGACGTTGTCTTCTGGATCCAGTGGTGCCGGCAAGAGTGGACCCTGCTTGCAGCTGCTGAGATCTTCCCTTCTCCAGGAGGTTATTGCCTTCCGGGAGAGCTCCCAAACCCTCGTCCGTCAGAAGGAGCTCGGTGATTCAGCACATCCTCTGCACGGCGTTTAAACCAGGGTGAGACGAACCACCCTCCGAGATGCCGATTTCTTGCTCTAGACGACGGAGGGAGACAAGTTGCTGGACTTCAAGCAGATGTAAAGCATTTAGCCGGCTACAGAAACGACAAGACTATCATTATTTAAGAAGATCAAGCAAACCTAAGTTATTCAGCTTAAAATGGGGGGGGGGGAGGGCTCGTCAGAGCTGATCTGAAGCTTTTTCAGACCCCGTGCTCCGGCAGGGCTGGCGAGCAGAGGAATTCTCTTTCGTGAGTGCTTTTTTAAGAGCACACACTCTGACAGGCCGAGACACGAGATCAAACCGACGGAAAACTGGAAGCCACCAGAAAACTTTCCCAAACGCATGTTGTGATTCATTTGAAGTACATACTTCTGCTGTCACAAAAAGACAGAACCAAGAATGCTAATAAACTAAAAGCAATGTAAATATAGAGCAATGCAGTCAAAACAACAAAACCCCAGCGTTTGTTCTGATTTTAAACGACACACAAAGGCAACAACCCCGCACTCAGAAACACGCCATGGGAGAGCTTTGCAAGCGGCTGATAACCCCGGTGTAGGGGTGGCTTGTTTTCGCCTTCGCGGCATCGCAGCCCGCGTGGAAGCAGGCTTCCCAGCCCAAAACGCAGCACCGCGGTTTTCAGGGCCAAAACACCCTGTCTGGATTCCTCAGTCCCAAAGCCCCAGCCCGGTATCTCGCCGTGCCATGTGCGCAGCCAGAAAAAGACGCGGGCGGATCGACACCGCTTGGGTTCCCTCTTGCAGACCGGTGTCCCTCTGGGATGTTTCTTGTTTCCCAGCGCCGGGACCTGGGAGAAGCTGGTGCTCAGCCCCTGCACACCCCACCTGCCCGCACCGCCGTCCCTGTGCGTGCGGCTGAGGTGGGCGGGGTCCGGACCCCCCCGGGCAGCGCACCACGAGCAGAGCCAGAACGGCATCATTTCTGCTCGTCGAATAAGCAGTGCCATGTCCCGGCCCCCGGCCCCGAGCGCTCGTCCGAAGCTGCCCCGGGGGTACCCTGCCGGGCCCCCAGGGTGGGACGGACCCCGGAGGGGGTCAGCAGGAGGCAGTGCCTGGGTTCGGCCGCGGTTGTAGCCTGCCGTAGGTGTACCCCCGGAGCTTGGCTCCAGAGGGGCTGCCGTCCCTCCTGCCTGCTCGGGGAGGGGGCAGCCGCCGTGCCCCCTCAGCCCTGTGCTCCCAGCGTCACTCAAGGGCTGCACTCCGCAGCACCGCCTTCTCCCTCCCCAGGACCCCTAACGTAGCGGCAGTACCCCAAAACAGGTGGCGTTCAGCCAGCTACGGCAACCTTGGGGTGTCCTGGGGTCTGCCCTCCTGCCCGCAAGCCCCTCCGTCTCCCCCCTGCCTCCCCACGCCAGGAAGATTTCTCCAGGGCCGTGCCAGGCTTACGTAAAGCGCAGCAAGCCGCAATAACAACGACAGGGCTGTTCGGCTGGCTGAGGTCGAGCCGAGCTGCGAGACGCTGCCAACCTCCCGCTCCCCTGCCCAGCGCACGGCGCGGGGGCTTTGGGCACCTGCTGGGGGCCCGGCTTGGCTGAGGACCCCCCGCCGCCACCGACCCCGCGCTCTGGGAAAGGTCTCTGCGCTTTGGGAAAAGTCCCGGGTGACGTATGGGAAGGACACGAAGTGGTGAACGGCCGTGCCCTGCCGGACCCCGGCTGTGCCCAGGGTGCTGGCTCTGACTGGGACCGCTGTGGGATGCCCAGGGAGGGACCCAGCCTAAGGAGGGTGCGAGGGAGCACGTGGAGGAAGGTTGGCTCAGGTGAGCTGGAGATGTTGTTTTGCAAAGGAGAAGGACAGTGAAGGCACATGGGACCCTGCTTGCATCCCGGGGTGGCATTTGCTGGTCGCCGGCGGCTGGAGAGGTGTGAAGAGCCCTCCTTTGCTGTCCTGAGACCCCACAAACTCCTACCACCGATGAGCCAAGTGAGATCACCTCTAGCTGCTCCCCGGCCACAGCGTGGAAGAAGAGCATCATCCTGGTCACACTAGTGCTCCCTTACGAGGTGGAGGGCAGTGAGGGGACAGGGCAGAAGAGAGAGGAAGGGGGGCTGGCGTAGGGGCCAGTGCCGTAAAAATGGGATGATGCCGGTTGCTCCTTACAGCCAAGCCCAGCCCGGTTGTCTCTGGGGGAGCAGAGATCCCACCAGCAGGGTCTCTTGGACATCCCAGGAAATACTGGGGAGAGCAGCGGTAAGAGCGAAGCCCACCCTCACCCACCACGGCTGGGGAAGTGGGGAGGAGGAGGCTGCAGCCTCTTCCCCTAAAACCCAGCAGTGAAGTGCATCGTGCTGCTTGCAGAGCTGAGGATTTTAACCCTGTTTCTCAAATTGTTTTGTCTGTTGTCACAACAGCCTGGGATTTCAGCTCCCTTCCCAGCCCTGGGTGACTTTTATAAGGGACGTTCTGGAGGAAAGCGCACGGGATGGGTGCTGCCAGGGCTGGGACGGACCCTGGTGACGGAAAGATGGAACCTTCTGCTCATGGGAGCATCCGAGCGCTGGATGTTCCGCAGAGAAGAGGGAAACCCCGGGAGGAGAGGGAGTGCAATGGGTGCTGGAGAGCCCTTGGGGAGGAGGACAGCCCCGGAGGTGGTTTCACAGGGCAGAAGTCCTCTTCTCCCTCCCCACAGGTGCCCAGGGGCTGAGCTGAAATCATCCCTTCCCCAACGCTGGAGCAGGGACCACCGTTGCTCAGGATCCCTTTTGGGTTTTCCTTAAAGGATTCTTTTCCCTGAGAGCTGAACATGTCTGGACTGCCGGAGGGCATAGGATCTCCAGGTCTCTGGAGCTTCACGCGGTGTGGGCAACTGTTGGGAGCAGGACCTTGGAGCGAAGCAGGGGAGAAACCAATGTCACAGGAGGTATCCTCTGGACACCAGCACCTCCAGTCCTGGAGCCAGCAAGCATCATCTCTTCCAGGACCAGCCAGTCCTTGGCCATGGTTTGGCCTTTGGGACCACCATGTCCCCACAGCTACTGGGAAGGATGAAAGGATGGAGCTGCTCTAATAAAATCCTTGTTTTCTTCTTTCTAGCTGCGGGCTGCCCCATTTCTGTCTCTGTCTGCACCAGACAGGCCACCCGCTGCCTTGCATCCAGCCTTGGAGGCTGTGTCCCAGGACCACAGCCACAGGCAGAGCTGGATCCAGCCCCTTCCCGTGTCCAGCTCAGTAATCCAGATGGCTCCTCTGCGGGATGCTGTGACCCAGATCACGTCCCTTCTCCCGCCCTGGCTACGTGAGAGCCCTTGCCGGGAACGCAGCAGCTTCTGGCCACCACGGCTCATGCCATCCGGCGCTGACATCAGCCGACACCGGGTATTTAATTGAACATGGGTATGAAGGGCAAAGCCCCAGTTCATCTCTCTTCCAACCGCCTGGAACTAGGCATCGGTCCACAGAGTTGGCAGCAGTTCATCCTTGCTCAGGCAGCCAAGGATTGCACTAAAAAGCCTGGGAAAGAGCAGAGAGAAGGGGACAGTTGTTGGGCTGGGAAGAGAGGGACTCCTCGCCTCTTGCAGGCACCCGGGGAAAGCCATGCTCCAGCCAAAAACTGGGCACAGGCTCCTGCGGTACCCAGGACACTTCTGGCATTTGTATTCTGAGCAGCAAAAGGGCAAGAAGTGTCCCAGGTGAGTCACAGGCATGGGCGTCCAGGGAAATATGGGATTGAAATCTGTAATCGGCTTGTCCTGCTGAGGCCTGAGGCTGGGAGCCACAGTCTGCCAAGAGGATATATAAACATTGGGTTTTTTTCCTTTAGAAGAAGGGGAAAAATGAAGAAAGGGATTATTCAAGGATGCGGTGTGAATGATAGGGTGCAATTGCAGGTTGCTTTCCGGAGGCCAGAGGAGCAAAGCACCGAGTTAAAATGCAAACCATGATGCCTGGCAAAATGGGATGAGAGGTGTGCTCATCTCTGCGGCTTCGCTCCGGGTCTGTGGGCCAGGTAGCTCCAAGCAAGGCCAAGGTGAGCTGGAGGTGGCGTGGGCTTGGCAGCGCCCACTCGGGGATGTCTCAAGAGGACCTGCTTTTCAAAGGGTCTTTTTGCTCTTTCTGCTGTCTGGTTTTGAGCACGTGAAGATGAAGTCAGTTGTAGTTTCCCAAAACATCCTGCCTGTGTCTGAACCAGGAGCTGGGGAACTCAAGAGAGCATTTTCAGACCAAAAGTAGGTATTTGATGATCCCAAGCTGTGATCCAGATGCCCACAGGTAGGTGTCTAGTGCCGTTCGTGACACCCTCAGGTCCCATCTGCTAGTCCAGAAAGCCATGGATTTCCCGTGAAACTTTTGCCGACTTAGCCAGCCCATCGGGATGTCTTGGACACCCTCCCAGGTCCCATGAGTAAATCAGAGGGATCTGGCCACCTACGTTTGGGTGACTGACTTCAGTCCATAACAGCGTGAGAGGTTGTTCACACTCCCTTTCTGCTCAAAGGGCATTTCCAAAGAGCAGCTCATCAAGGCACAAGTTTATCCCACTGCACCCAGGAATTCCTGCTTTTCTCCAGGGACTTGCAATGGGGTGGGAGGGTGAGCAGCTTCCGTTGAAGTGTGTGAAACCGGGTGTGGGGGCTACAATGCTGAGGACGTGCCAAGCTCAAGACATGGCCTGCCGGGTTGGACTTTCCCAAGAAATACATATATGAGGAGCACCAGGCAGCGGGATGGGTGCACTGGGTCCATCCCTGCGGGACCTCTTCGAGCAAACCCAACCCAGAGGTGCGTTGAGGAGAGTGGAGTGAGTGGTGGGTCGGGAGGACAGTCCCTTGTACGAGGGCTGTGTCTGCAAGTTCAGTCCATAGCTGGGTGCTGGTGTAACTGGTCAGTGGACCCACACGTTACGCTGGGAAGATCAGGCTGGGTCTTCAAGAGGTAGCGCAGCCCAGCGTAGCACCGCTGGTGCTCACCAGACTGTGTACGGTGGTGGGGGTAGCCCAGGCGATGGCTGCAGAAGAGTGACCCAAGCCACGACCCAAGCCCAGAGCTGATGCCAGGTCCCTTAGAGAGCGGGAGGAGGGAAGGCAGACGGCAGAGAGCAAGGCTCAGTCCATGCTGGGCTGAACTTTCGTCGGCTTGTGAGCTGCTGTTGGATCTCGACACCTCGGCAGCCCACGGGGCTTGGGGCTCTGCTTCCAAGCGGGCTGAGTGGTCTGTGGAGTAAGAAAGGGTGTAAAATTGGGAGCTCCTGCCCCCAGGCAAAACGTTCTGCTTGTCCTGAGCACTCCCTGATGCCTCCTTGTTAACCCGTCCTTGAACACCTCCCTTCACTAACCTTGGATGGTCCAGACTAGTTTGCTTTTCTTTCTAGAAAGATTTTCCTTAACTTTCACCTCCCTTGCTGCATTTTGAGCCTGGGCTTTTCTGCTGGCCGCCAGGAGACCGGAGGCAGGATAGTCCTTCCTATTTGCAGACATATTTTTTGGATTTGAAAACCAGGGTCAGGTGTCCCTGGCCCTGTCTCTTCTCTGCACTAAAGCAATTCCCATCCCTCCCGACTGCTGTTGCAGGTCATATTTTCTGGACCACTGGAAGCAATCAGAGCACAGGCACCGGTGAACCGGTGTGGGGTCTCAGAGCGTCTGCCCTGGCAGTGAGGGCGGGGGAATAAAAGACGTGAAGACAAGGGAGCGCTCAGCTGTCGCACCGAGAGTTGTTTGAAGCAAGAACAGAAAAGCATTGGGGAGCGGAGAGAGGCATGAAAGCCACAAGCGCCTGATGTGACAGCAGAGGAATGAAATCACAGAAAATCCAATTTCCACTGGAGAGCAAAAATAAACTCTGACAAGCGAGGGGAGGAAGGGAACGGCGTGTTCCCAAAACCGCTGCTTCCCCAGGCAATGCGCGCAGCCCAACCCCACAGGCACCGGTGAGCATCCCGCAGCCCCGGGGTCGCGGTCCCTCGAGGCGATGGAGACCCTGAGCTGTCCCCTGCCCAGCCCTCCCCAGGGCTGTGGTCCCAGCCCAGCTCCTTACCCGGGGCTGTGCCGGCTGCCCCTGGTTACCGACCCCCCCGAGACGAGCAGAGCGGAGCCCCAGAGGGGCCGGCGATGGGCCGCTCCAGCGCTAACGAGCCCCCATGGGCTCAGGCTCCATCCCAGCCTCCTGGGGGGGGGAGGACCTCAGCGGGGACCGGGGCAGCTTTTGACACCAGCCGAAATCAAGGTGTGGCTGCAGGGACGGAGCGGGATGCTGTTTGGCTGAGGGGGGGGCTTCCCAGCCACCGGGCTGAGACCCTTCCAGCTGGTCCTTTGCAGAGCCGGTACAGACGGACGGACGTACAGGTGGATCTCTGCTGGGGGTGAGCCCAGCGAGGCTCAAGAGGCAGATGCCGGGCTCTGTCCCGCTGCCGCTCTCAGCGCCTCTCCTTCCCTTGAGAAAGTCGCTTTGCCAAGGTGTTCCCTGATGGAAAAAGGGGCCGTGGGGCCGTAGCTGCCCTCGGAGGGACTCGCTGGAGCTGGCGCGGTCGGCCCCGCGAGAGCGTTGGGAGGCGCGAGGGGAGCGGGTTGCACGGAGCCGGCGGGCACAGCCGTGGCCAGAGCCCGGTCAGCAATAAGGGGGTTATAGCAGCGGCGGCACGCTGCTTTCCCCGGGAGGGGGGGGGGGACCGTTCACCTCCTGCCCACCCTCCCCAAGTATTTCATTACCGGCTTTTCTAACCCACGTTTTCTCAGCACGCCCACGACACTTACGCTGCTGTCTTGTGTTTTCCTCTCTAATTACACAGACAACCGCACGAAGGCGGCTCCCAGCAGGTAGTGAGCATCCCGGCCGTGAGCAAGCGAGTCTGCCTCTGCCGTGGGTTTCTCACTGCCGGGGATGCAGCCTCGGTCCTGCGTGGACTGACCTGCTGCCAGAGGTGCCCGTCTCTCCTGGGAGAGTTTTGGTGTCTGGGGACCAGGGAACCAGCTTTCTTGAAAACAAGCTGTTTCCCCTCAGTGCCTGGAGGTGTTATCTCCCTTTGTGTTCAGCCTTGCAGAGAAAAGCACCTGCTCTTGCAGGTGATGCCTCTCGTGGATCCACGTGAGCATCTGCGCTGGGTCCTGGGCAGGGAGAGAGGTTCTGGGGGGGCTTGGGGCTGCAGACGAGGAAGGGACCAGGCGACAACAGCGTCTGCGAGAGCTTTGTGCTCCTTTTCTCCGGCTTTGGGGTCCTGCAGACATACGATGCTTTGAAGAGGTTTTACTTCTCCATTATTACCTTTTCCAGAGCAGGTTTCTGCTTCACAGAAAACCTTGCAAAGGAAAATGGAAAAGCCATATCCTGGCTAATGTCCTGGCCTGCCTTGCCCCGCTGAGGCTGCAAGAGACCTTGCCCCATCCCGGCCTCGCACTGTCCCCTCCACCCCGACACCCCGAGGCAGCCCTGGACCCCACAGGGCCCCGCCATGGGCAGGAGACCCCCTCCCCAGCCCGCAGATTATCCCGTTGCAGGCAGCTCCCTTGGCTGTGTACCCAGCAGACGAGAGCTGGGAGGGAGGAGAAGACCGACACGGCACCCCCACCCTCCAGCTGCCTCACCGTGGCTCCTCCAGAAACCACTTTTGGGGCTCGAGCAGCACGTTTGAAGGAGGGAAGCTGCATCTGGCCAGCCTTGGATGCTCGGGACCGGGCCGTGCTGTGGCTGGCGGAAGGAGCATCAGCATCCCCGCCAGGATGATGCCCAACATCGACTTTGCCAGTCGGACGCTGGTTAAACCCCTGAGCCCCTCCGCCTCCCTCCTCTGATACAGGCTGATAATGCTGGCGATGCACCAGCGGACTTTAACTCCGGCTTAATCGCCCTCCCTTTCTTCCTTTATTGTTTCGATGAAAAGGGATCCGAAGAACAAACTCCAAACAGCTATTTTAAGGGGAACAACCTAATGCACAAAAAAGCCCACGTTTCTGCCAAAATGGCATCGCAGCGCGGCGGCGCGCTTGGCTTCTCCTGAAACCGAGCCCCATGCCCAATTTAGGTGAAACTATTTGCCATCAGAGGCAGATACCGCAGGGTTTGCCCAGACCCATCTTCTCGGATAGTCACCGTTGCAGGACACGACGGCCCTTGCCTCCTGCCCCATGCCCGTGGGGCAGGGAGGAGAGGTTTGTGGCCGGGCTGGTGGTCCTGCACCCCGTCACGGCCCCCCTGCCGCATCCCTCCTGGGTGGATGGGGTAGACGACAGCTCTGTATGAGTCGAGGTGGTGCTTTTTGTGGGGAGGGGACCGGCTTCTGGCATGCAGGGACACGGCGCTGGCCTCTCCGTGCCGTCCCAGCACGGCACAGACACAGGCAGGGCAGACACAGGGGTCTGCTCTCCTTCACCTTGAGAGCAAAACAGCCGCCGGGAGCCATCAAATATTGATGCTTTCCATTTACGAGGCCCTCAGAGCTGGGTTGCGGTCGGCAGAGCGGGAGGCTGATGCTCTCCATCTCTTCCAGTGTTGTGCAGACGATCGATGACGGTGTTGGGAACAGAAACGGGGACCTCTCTGGTGCCCTTGTCCCCGTCTCATCGGCTGTAAGCCGGGATGACAGCAGTCCTTGCTCTTGCAGACGGTCAGCCACTTTGCCTGGTAAAACCAGTGGTTTTCCGCACCCTCCTTGGCACGTCCCAGCTCGCCATCGTGCTTTCCAGGCACCTGGGGAGAGGCAAAGCCAGCAACCCCAAGCTGCAGAGACCGGCTCCCCTTCTGCGGCAGCACGCGGTCCCTGCGGGTGGATTTCCATCGGGGCTGAAGACCACGGGGAACGGCGGCATCAAAAGCACGGGCTCAGCAGGAGATGCTGCGGAATACCCGGGACATCTGCTGCTGAGGGATGGCGCGGGGCTGGGCAGGACTCTCCTGCCAGAGGGGTGCGTTAGCGCTGCGGCACGCCGAGGGCCAGGAGCAGGCTTGGCCATTTTCAGGGGATGGAGAGGGTTTGGCTGGGGTTAAGATCTCCTTTCTCTTGCACTGGGCTTTTTAATCTTTTCCGAGCATCACCCCAGGGATGCTGTTGAAGACAGGATCCCGATTTCTTGTCTTTAGGGTCTCTGCAGGAAGGGCACAACGTGAAAGCTTGCGTCGGCTCTCAGTCCCACGGAGCTCTCAGGACTCCGCGTGAGGGTCCCGGGCCTGGGTCTCTACAAGCCCAGCACCCTTGCTGGGGTTACACCATGTGGGAAGGACACCAGAAGGTCCTCCTGCAGCAGGGTCCTCTCCTGGACATTTTCCACTGTCCCCTGCCACCATCAACACAGTCCCCGATGTCCCAGCCTGCCCCATGGCACACGGTGCACGCTCGGATGTGTCTACCCCGGAGCCCACACCCCCCAGCCCCACCGTCCCCGGGAGGCTCGAACGTGGTGCAAGCACCCTGGGCAATGCCACCACAAGCCTGCGGAGCAAAACCGCTAAAAATACCCGCCAAGCCTCAGAGCGGTGACAGCTAAACCTCCTCCCCCTGATTTACAACATCTCCAGCTGCAGCGTTGGCTCCCCGGGGCACCGCGGCCGCACTGGTCCCTGCGGGATCGCGGAGATAGATTGGTTTTCAGGGTGACTTTCCCAATGAAAGCAGGAATGCCCTGGTGCCTGGGCAGCCCCGCAGGGCTGTGTCCTCCAAGGAGCCCGGTGAGAAGCCTGCGTGAGGCGGGCTCTCCTCCGGGATGTGGGCGGACATCCCACCATCAGGCACAAGCCCACAGTAAGCCATCGGAGAAGCCTGGAGGGGACGCAGGACGGGAAGCAAGTGACGGGGACATGGCAGGCCAGAGCCTGGACAGGAGCTGCCTTGGAGCCAGATGTCCTCGGGGGACACTGGTTTGGGCTTGGGAGGGGGAGGAGGTTCCCCACAGCCCGGCACCCCTGGGTGTGCGCGGCTGGTTGGGGAGCAGCACCCAGAGCCCGAGATTTGGGCTCTTGTAGCCGAGAGCAACTTGATCCCGAATTTTGCAGCGACGTGGACAGAGCTTTGCACGTGAGGATGCTGAAAACCCCGTCCTGGGGTCAGAAACCAGTGCGAGCTGGTGGCCCAGTGGGCAATGCCAAACGTTGGCACGGTGCTGCCTGGCCAGTCCTCCCCATCCCGCGCTGCCAGCACTGGGACATCGGGAGCATTTGCAGCCGAAGCCTTGACCTCTTTGGGGCACTTTACCCCTGGCAGGTCCCTTGGGTTGGAGCCCCGCACCCCTCGGCACCCCCAGCCCTTCCCCAGCCCTGCCTGCAGAGAGGGACGAGGTCAGGATGAGGCCACGTGCGGAGCACGGACAGGTCCCTCCATCCGAGGTGGCTCATCCTCTGCGGCAGCTTTTGGGGCCCCGTGTTTTGGGGGAGGCACAGTCAGCAAGGGGAGCGTGGGGGTACGAAGGAGCCCTGAGGCCCAGGTCCTTCCCTGCCCAAACCCCCCAATCCCAAAAAGTCCAAGGGGAGGCGACTAGGGATCCTCCTCCTGCTCTTCTCCTGTGTCCAAAAAGGCGAGAAGCAGCCCCAGGAGTCAAATTCCCATCTTTAATCCCTCCAGCAACATATTCAGTCCTGGGCTCTCTACGCCCTCTGCAAAGACCCCAGACCCCAATAAGTTGGGGCTTGTGTGGGGCTGCGGGTGACAGCCCCTGGCAGACCCCCCCACCCGTTACTGTCCTGGGATG
Organism: Aviceda cuculoides; assembly: GCA_035590195.1. Classification (NCBI taxonomy): domain Eukaryota; kingdom Metazoa; phylum Chordata; class Aves; order Accipitriformes; family Accipitridae; genus Aviceda; species Aviceda cuculoides. The sequence goes on from JAVJGG010000017.1 coordinate 29,212,159, forward strand.
GGACAGAGCCCTTTCGGCAGCTGGGAAATGTCCCAGAACCACAGCGGAGCATCCCTCGCTGCTTGGCATGCCGGAGGCAGGAGGATGCAGCGTGCCGCTCCTCCCTTCCCAAATCCCCCAGCCGCTTCCCAGTGGGAGCCCAGGGTCCTCGGCTACTGCCGGTCTCCTCGAGTGGGGCAATGGGAGCAGCGGGAGGAGTGACGAGTGCCCACTAGTAGCTGTGCCAGTCAGTTTAAATGGCCCAGGGAGGGTCGGGAGAGCCCAGCTTTGCCATTACAGAAACGGTAAATTCGACCTCAAATTACCCCGTTTGACTAACTGGCTTCCCCTGCAAGGAGTGGGCAGACTGGAAGATCCCCAGACCCGCAGACATTTGTCAGAGGGTTTCGCTGTGTGGGAGGCGATGCTGTCATCCCCAGCCCATGCAATCCCAAGTGACTCCATTCAGAAATCACCGATGATGCAAAAGAGAAAGGAAAAAAAAAGGAAAAGCATCTGAAATGGAGGAAATGCAAGAATCCTGGTTGCCCGGACAACGAGTTTGGACCCCCTTGTCCGCACGTCTGATGACTCAATCCTTAATAGCACAACCGAGGATAGTTTTTGCCTGCAGGAGCCCCAGCTCACCCGAGGAGCCGAAGCGATCACAGCCGACGCGTGAGCAGACACAGCCCGTGTCTTGCCTCCTCCAGGCCTGCCGACAGCGTCTCCCTCTTCAAGGCCAGGAATAGGCTTTTGCCCCATTACCAAAGGACCGTCGTGCCGGGATCGGGGCCGGCTAAGCCCTGGGGACACCGGGGACACGAGACCGGAGGCTCCGACTCCTGCAAGGATGCCCAGGGAAGGGCACCCAGTGCAGGAACTGGGGGGCAGCAGAGGCTACAAGGCTGGGTCACCCACATCTTGGAGGCGTTTGGTCTTTTCCTCTGGTTTTCAGCACTGCGAGAAAGTCACCAGCAAGATCCACTTGTGACTTTTATTTAAAATCCTGTCATGTCATGCCTTTTTTTTTTTTTTTGTCTTTCACGCTTGCCATCTGCCAGCATCCATTCTCCCCAAACCCTGCTCCCATGGGGAGTTTGGATTGGGGAATAAAAACGCTGGGCAGGGAATAAATAATTCATCGGGCACAGTTACCGAATGCGGCATCCAAAGCCCGTGGCGTGATAGGTATTAAACTGTCCCGCTGCGGCACAGAGGCCAAATAATATTGCTGGCCGCGGCTTTGTCCTGATGCCGGCATCTGCCAGGGCTGGGAGCACGATGTACCTGGTGCCTCTGCTGATGCATCGCAGCCTCTTCGTCCCGGAGATTAGGATTCCTGGCACGGAAAAGAGAGGGAGACTTGGGCTTTAAATAAGAGAAGCCGGCGGGCTTGGGATGGTGACGGATGGGAGTTTTAGGGGGGGCG
>JAVJGG010000017.1:29213655-29227780 GCA_035590195.1 Aviceda cuculoides
TCCTGGCCCAGTCCCCGTCTCCTCGGTGTCGGAGGCTCAGCTGGGGCCTGGGGGGAGGGGGGTAGGTGAGGCTTCCCCCCTGCCCCGGCAAGGCAGGGGGGGTTCGGAGGGGCTGGCAGCCCTGCCAAACTGTGCCGACGTGACCTCCGGCAGCAGGGCAGAGCCGGGCAGGAGCTGGCAGCAGGGACAACGCCGCAGCCCTGTTCGTGTCTGCCGAGATCCTCGCTCCGCTTCTCCTTCCCCTTGGTTACAGAGAGGACCAGCCCAGAAAGGATGCTCTTCCCGGGGGCAGGGGGTTGGTACCCCTCGCCACCCAGCCTGGGGGGGGCTGGGGCAGCCGGGAAGGGCGGCAAGGGGCTGGGAACCTGCCCGCTCCGAGAGGCAAAAGAGGTCACGGCCGTCTCCCATCCTCACCGGAGACGGCACGTAGGAGCTGGCGGGCAGCCCGGCCGCTCGCCGCCAGCCCTGGGTGATGGACCGTGACTCAGCCAGGTGAGGACCACGCCGGGGACCCGGACCGGGATGCTCACCCAGCTCCAGCCTCCTCCGTGGGCAGCTGCCGGCTTCATCCTGCCGCCCTCACACCCTCCTCTGCCTCCTCCGCGTGGGCACCGGGAGCGGCTCGGGGCTGGCCGAGGACGAAGGCTGCGTCCTGGCCACACGGCCGAGCAGGAGCAGGGGCCAACTCCAGTGCCGTCTGGTGCTGGAGCGGGGCTGGGGACCCGAATCCTCATGGGAAGGAGGGGGAGATGTGGGGAGGGGGCAGCTGGTGCATCCATCCCGGGGCAGCCCCCGTCCTGCCCCGCTGGCAGCTGAGCCCCACAGCTCGCCCCACGCTGCAGACCCCCGGCCGGACAACCGGATCGCTAATGCTGCCGAATACGCTGTTCTCCCAAGGCTTTTTTTAGCCCCTAACCCAGGGGTGGTCCAGCTGGATTTATCCACCGGGTCTGACCTCAGGGGGTTTCGGGCAGCTGGGTTTCCCCTCCAGCCTTTCGGTTTTCCTTCCAGCATTTCTGCAGTAACGTGTGTCGAGAGCAGAGCGGGTCCTCGCCAGGGGTTGCTCGGGGAACCCCCCCTTTACGCGCTGCGCCCCTCGCCCCCTCTCCCCTTGCAGGAGACGCAGAGCCCGTGGCCGGTCACCTGCATCGCAGGCTCCTTTTAGCCCGGCTTGGGTGCCAGAGCTTTGTAAAGAAAGGACCGAGGGATATTTAGAGGGAAACCATCCCAGGCAGGACTGGCTGCCGCTGCGTGTCCGTGATTCATTTTGCAGGAATCTGCCCTGCGAGGAGGGACCATCCTGTCCCAGTTACTTTACCAGAACAGAAGGGGCCCCGGGGTCCTGCGGGTCAGGACTGTACAAACGGGCTTTAGGCTGTGCTGGAGAGGGAAGCGATGGATGCACCGGCTGCCCTGGGCGAGGGGGGGATGCTGCCAGCTCCAGGCAGGCAGAGCCACGGCCATGAGGGGCTTAGGGCAGCGATGCCGGGTAGCCCAGCTCCGGGCAGGGATGGCCACAACAGCCAAAAGATGCTAATCCTGCTGAGAGCGGCCAGACCCCACTCCGGGACGAGCTGACCCCTGCCTGCGCCAGGGATGCTGCAGCCCTCCAGCAGCTACGTGGCTACAAAAACCTGACTTTTCGTGCTCGGTCCTTGAGGGATTTTTCCCTGGGCAGCCCCCAAAAGGAAAGGCTGGAGCATGGGGCTGCACTCAAAGCTTTTGTTTTTAATCATCTAAGCAAGGCTGCGTCGGACCCTGTACACAGGGGCTTATCCAGCTGCTGCCGCTTGTCTCACCGGCTGCGGGGGACAAAGAGGGTCACGGCCACCGAAACAGGACACCCACGGCCGCCGTGTGTGCCCCTGGCCGGGGACGAGCTGGCAGGTTCCCTGCCTGGGAATAAACATCTCTGCAGGCAGCCCTGGCATGGGCACGCTGCCCGGCGGGACACGGGTGCTCCCACCCTGCCGGCCCCGGGTCTCTCACCCCGGGGGGGCCTCCAGGGTTGGGGTTTGTACTTGTTTGTCCTTTGGGGACAGCAGATGGGTTTTGGTCAAGGGGGAACCTGCCCTGTCGGCCTTCTCAGCGTGCGAATACCCTGCCTGGATCTCCGTGAGGGCTTCCAGGGCTGGTTCAGGGCTAATAAACCCCCAGGACCTGAGCTGGGTCCCCGCAGAGGCACTTGGGTTCCTCGGCATTGCGCTTTCCCTTACTCTCCCAGCTAAATTATCTGTTTTTCCCGTTACCTGGGTTATCTTTATCCTATTGCCTCAATAATGGCAATGTGGCCTTGAAAGGCACTTGGCTTTCTGCACTATGCAAGGAATGATGCTCTGCTGGAACAGAAGGAATAAAATAGCGTAGCGTAGCATAGCGTAGCATAGAATAGAATAGAATAGAATAGAGTAGAATAGAATAGAATAGAAGTATTTTCATTTGGAAGGGACCTACAGTGATCTTCTAGTCCAACTACCTCACCAATTCAGGGCTGACCAAAAGTTAAAGCATGTACCCCTTCCAGGCAGCAATGTTCCCCTTCACTCCTTCTGCGACTCTTTCTCAGTCGGCCTGGGATAGAAAACGATCTTTCCAAACGAGACCGTGGCAAGCACCAGCATTTATCCTTGTAATGCTTAAATTTGTACGTCTGTGTCTGCACACGGCCGGTCCCCCTGGCTGCGCATTATCTTATTGACCCTATTTAGTAGGATCGTGCTTCCTCATTTATCATCAAAAGCAGGTGCTGGCTTTGCCAGAGCCACGGGCCGTACGAGCTGCTGAGCGGAGCAGTAAGCCCTGTTTCTGCCTGTGCAAGGCGGCTGAGCCGCCCTCGGAGGCTGGGCAAAGCATCCCTTGGTGCCAGCAGCCCAGCCTCCTTCCTAATAACCTTCTCCGGCCCTTCAGACTGGATCCGAGCTAGCAGCCTTCCTAAAGGAAACTGAGATACTAATTAAAAAAAAAAAAAAGACCCTGATAGCCACCTCCCTGCTCATGATCTTAGTGGCCACAGCTGGGTGATGGGCAAATGACAGGAAGAGAATAACAGGTTTTGTTCTCCGTGGTTGATTTCTGCTGTAGAAAATCTTGTTTTTGAAGCTCAGAGCAGGGTTCGGATCACCTTCAACCACCTCCGCCGCCCGGAGCTGCCTGTGCAGCAGAGAAGGCAGGGACATGTGGCAAGGAAGGTCCGTGGAGAAAGCTTCTTCCAGAGACCTCAACCCAAAAAAGACCAGCCCAGGGGGTCAGCCCGCCCCTGTCCGGAGGAGAGCGCAGGCAGAAGGCGGGGTGCCCTGGGGGACGGGATGCTGCACCGCCTGTGTCTCACACGGCACAGATCCTGCACCCCTCCCCTGCTCCCTCCCGTATGCCTCTCTCCTTCCTGCGGACAGTTTTAAGAACGATATCCCAGGCCGTTTTTCCACTCCGCCCAATAGCTCTTGGATAAAGCCATGGAGCCAAATGCGGGTGTGAGAACTTGTCCAGGCTGCATCTGAGCATCCCTGGCACCGAGGATGCTGGGTTTTAGGCATCTGCTAGCGAGCTGAGGGCCGGGAGCGATGGGGTGCTTGCGAGCAGAGGCTTATTAGACCAGCCAGGTGCTTGATGGAAAGCAGAGATTGCTGCGACAGGTCCCCAAAATGCAATTAATGCTTTTAAACAGCCAAGCCCAGCTCAGCGGGGTGGCTGCAGCTTCCGACAGCGATGCACTAGCCAGGCCCTGAAGGGCGAGGTTTGGCCGCTCAGATAAACGGATAACGCCACTGCGGTGGCACTGGGTAAGGTTTTGCAAGGGGAAGGAAGGTTTTAGGTGGCAGCCCAGTGAGTTGGCAGAGGGAGAAAACAAACACAGCCTAGGTCTGGTTATGAGTTGCTCGCAGATGGCGGGAGAGGAACAGAGGTCACCCGGGATGGAAAAAGACCAGCAGCCAAAGTCCAAGTGCCTCGGTTTCCCAGCATGGCATTGGAGAGTAATTTGTATCAGGGAAGTGATGCTACCGCTGAGCATTACAGCTGAGGGTCTTCCATCTCTGGTTTTGGGTCCCTGAAATGTCACCGTCCCCCCCCAGCCCGCTGCGTGCAGCTAGCGGAGGCAGGATGGGACCTCAGCAAGTGCTGAGGTTGTTTTCCTCATTCACCGCTATTTAACGCACGCACTTCCAAAGCAGACAGGGACAATTAAATCTCTTTTCGTTGCAGGTTTGAGGGCTGGGGGGAGCGAGGAGCTTTGCCCTGATCCTGCCCTTTTCCAGCCTCTCCTGTATCCTGCACATCCCTTTGCCACCTGCAGAAGGGCGGTGGAGATGGGATGTGGCAACGGACAGCTGGCGGCAGGAGGAGGATGGGGTCGACAGGTTTAAATGAAAGAAAATCAGGGCAAAAAACATTCTTCGGCTGTTTTCCCCTCAACTTTCCACACCAAGCAAAAGACTCTCCGGTCCTTCATCTTTCCATGCGGTGCCTCACGGCAAAGCGCATCGCTCCCTTTCTCCGTGGCTCTAATTGGCATCTCCGCTCTGTGTCAGGTTCTTGGCTGCTCTCAAGAATGATGAGGAATTGATTTTTTTCTGCCTTTGAAGCAATCAAAGGGCTTATTTTTAAACTCTGCTTTCCTCTAAAGAATCCCATTTTTCTTCTTGCAGAATCTAAATCCTTGGATAAATAAGATCCTTGCAAAGATAGTACTTCTGACCTGGTCTGATCCGTTTGAGTCAATTTATAGTGTAACTGCTCCCTGTTTGGCTGCACAGGGAGAATAATTAACGTCCGTGTTGCAGAAATGAGTCCAGGAAGGTAGAAAGAGCCAAAAGCCATTAAAAGAAGGCGAAATATAAACACTGAAAGGCCAGAGTCAGCTGGACTTCAGGTTGCTGCTACAACTTTAACTCAGCCCCGTGGGTCTGGCGGGCGCTGCCATCGGCTGCTTTCGCGGGGGACCGGGGAAGGGGGCTCGGGGTCACGCAACCTGCTGCTGCAGTTGGGACCACGCAAGCGCCGGTGCCTCTGCCGGGCCAGTCCCAGACAAACTGTCCCAAAACTGCTGCTTGGAGAACAGGGTTAGTTTGGCAGAGGGCAAGAGATGAAGCTCGTTAACTCTGCTTCCCTACTGCTGAAAGCAAAGCCGTTTGCTACAGCCCCCTGTCCACCAGCTCGGCCCTGGCTCGGGCGGACCGTGGCCAACGCACCCGTCCCCATCCCCACCAAGGCAGAGGTGAGCCCAGGACAAGCATCGCCCGCTGTGCGTCCCGATGGTATCGTTAACCCGTGTCGTCTGGGAGAGCAGCATGCATTGGTGCAAATCACCTCCTGCCCACAGCAGCTCCAAGGAACTGCCCCCGGATAAGGTCTTTCTGCCCTTGGAGACTGCTGAGCTATTTCTGAGCTATATTTGCTTCACCCTGGGGAATACTGAGTTCCTATGGACTACTCAAATCACTCAACTTTACGTCAGTCCTCCATCAACATTTACTATCCTATTGCCATGGTTATTCCTGCTTAATACTTGGTCAGTGACCAAAAACAATTCCCAATAATAATCACAAGCTAAAGGAAACGTCACCTCCCGGACTCCCTCCTTCGCTAGTGGCCACCCCAGCTTTCCGGGTCAGAGCCCGATTCTGCACCGTCAGCACATCGGCACCTGGGGCAATCCCAGCTCCCCATTGCTGCAGGACGCCAAGCTCTGCGAACAGCATGGGCGCCAAGGGACAGCCCCGGGAGCCGCTGATTTTCGGTTTTCTCCTGTCGTGGGTCTCGTGCAGGTACAAGCCGCCAGCACGGCACTTGTCCGGGATGCGCTGCTCTGCTGCCGCTGATTCAGTCCAACCTGACCATGCACCTTTCCACAAGCAGTCCGGAGAGTAGAAGATCCTGGCCTGGAGTAGATGCTCCAGGCTGTGCCTCATCAGCCACACGGAAGCCCTGGTCGGGGCCCAGCCACCACCTCTGGCTGCCTCTAACTTGGGGTTTAACCTCAACTGCATCTTCGCATTCTTGCACTCTAGGCAGTGTTGTCCACTTCTGTTTGATCTGGTCTCCCAAGTGCCCAGTGCCACAGTAAATGGCAAGTTTGCTTTGCAAACCAATCGATAATAAGCTATTTAAACAGTGTTGTGTTGAGGTAATAGCATTAGAGAGTCTGTAGGGAATTAAGGAAATAACAACTGGCTTTATTAAGGAGCTTAATTCAATTACATAGGCAGGATAGCTTAAACTTCAGTCCTGAGCTCCACACCTACGGCTCTTGGAGCAGGATGCTCAGCAGCAGTGGCAGCGGACAGGCAGCCAAAACCAACTCCGATCTGCCCGGAAAACTGCAGCATGGTGCTTCAGCGGAGCCTGCAGGACACGCCACAGCTTCCCTTCACCTGGAGCACGTACGCTCCATGCTGGAGTGGCAGGAAAATCAGCAGGGCTGAGGCTGGTGGGACTGGGAGAGGGCAGCCCTGCTCCAAGCTGGGATCAGCTCTTCACATGTCATCCCGGATAGATGTGTGCTAACTGGCCTCAGCCCACACTGGGATGGAGCCTCCACCCTCTCCCCGTCTATCGCAGAGTTTCGCTTGTCTGAGACCGTCCCTCCAGTGCTTAACCTCACCATCCTGTGTCACATCACCTAACCTCACCCTCCCGTGCCATGTCACCTAACCTCAACCTTCCCATACCGTGTCACCTAGCTTCACCTTCCTGTGACACCTCGAACCTCGCCCTCCCGTGCCATGTCACCTAACCTCCCCCTCCTGCGCCACTCGGGACGCCCCGTCCCTGCCTTGCCCTGGTGAGCACAGAGGGATGAGCAGACTCTCTCCCTGCGCAGAGACTTTTCACCAGTGCGGGGTGCCCGCCCTGTTACCACTTCTATTCGCACACCCTCCTTGCACGCTGCAGCGTGCTCAAAGCATCTGGGCTGACACACAGCAAACATTTTCCAAAGCCACCCAAGCCCAGAGAGAGGCTTTGCTGTCTGACTGCTGGTGGCAGTTGGTACTGGTGGTTACTGGTCTGGATGCAGACAACAGCACGGGGACGGCGGTAAGGTATCCCTTCACCCTTCCAGAGCTCCTAACCACAGAGGGCAGGTTGACACTGTCCACAGATGGTTGCAGCGGAGATGTCCTCTCGGGATGCTTCGCGCCCAGACCCGCAGCACAGCTGCTGCCCCAGGGGCTAACAGCCACGGCGGGTCCTGCCGGGCTGGGAAGAAGGTGGGAAGCAGGAAAGGTGAGGCAGCGTCTTGGGAAGCGTCAGCTCTTCCCAGCCACCGTGGTGGGACACCATCACCACAAAGCAGATGCGTCTGCTGTAAACGGTCAGAAAAATCCTCCGGCGTTGTCACTTCAGGTCCTCTGGCAGCTCTCATGAGCCTCGATGAGGATGGTCTCACCACAGCAGCCTTTGGGTAAACTCCTGGGTGTGCTGCAGAGGTCACGGAGATTGGGTTTCCATTAAGAAGGGCATCTGCAATGTGCCTGCGCCCGCCGGGGCACACCCGAAATAAAGACGCCTTGCACCCAGTGCAGCACCCAGGGAGGGTGCTGGTGGCAGAGCCAAGGTGGACATTTCCGAGTCCCAACTCGGAGCACTGGGCTCGGAGCTCAAACAGCAACAAGGAGGCTGCTCTGTCTGCAGGACGCTGGGGAAGAGAGATGAAACGCTCACCCCCAGCAGCAATAGCAGTTTGATAAACACTCCGGCAGGAATGGTGGGGGACATCTGCCTAAGACACGTAACCGAATTTCGTGGTAGCAAGTGGATTAAGGGATCTGAGATGGAGAAGTTTTGAAATCCTAATAACGCAAGGCAAGGGACATTGCACAATCTGATTCTGCTGTGGACAATGGAAACAAACAGATTAATCCCCGGGAGGACAGGAACCAAAATATCTGGCAGGCAGCGAGAGGGGGTCATGTTTATACAACTGGAACTGCGCTGCCTGCCTCTCCTGCCTCTGCGGAGCTATTGAAAAACCCATTTTGGGTCATCCGAGCCATTCTCTACCTCGTTTGGTGAGCGAGGCAGTTCCAGCAGTTTGCCAGCACCCTTTGTGACCCAGAGGCTGCAAGTCTTGTTGACGTGACTTGAGACATTTTGGGGAGGCTGATACCTCATCGCAAGTGCAAGATCAGCTGTAGGGGCATCCTCCTGCCCTGGACACTGCCTCCAAGCATGACCGACAGCAGAAGCCTGGGACAGGACACCCATGATGGGTCATTTCTCTGGTCAGACACCCTGGGTGCTGGCAGCCAGGGGAAGGAGTCCCGGCGCCAGGCGTTGCTCGCATGGAGACCGACCACAGAGGACCTGTCTTCCATGGATCGCTCTGGCCCTGTTTTGAGTGCATATACATTGTTGACATCTTTGACACCATTTGATGGCAGAGTCGATGTGCAGAAGTACTTCCTTGTTTGTGTTTGAAGCCTGTTATCTTCTCGCCGGGTTGAAAGTCCAACCACTCCGGATGACACTGGGACATCCATCTGCCAGATTATTTGCCAGGACCAAAGTACTGACTTCAGGAAAAGAAAGGCAACTGCAAGAGATAAAGGGGCTGAGACAGGAGCGCTCCCAAAACATAAGTGCTGCCGAGCACCAGGGGCAGGGAGGCAAGTTGTCCAAGCTAGCAAGGCTCGTCTTGACCAAACGTGACCTCTCTAATTTCAGTAGTGATTGCTCAGGAAAGGTACGTAAGACCAGGGTGTTATCTAGTGTCCCCTCGATCTCTGGCTTCTTGAAACACAGTTCAGCGGAGGGTGGGTAAAAGCACCCAACACCACTCTGCCCCAGTTCTCAGACTTCTGCTGATGTGCTGGGAACACACAACTGGGCCACGTGGACCTCGTTCCCACACCACCAGCTCTTCTGGTGTTCTTCATTACAGTGCAGGAGAGCCGTCCAGCTTCAGCGGTCAGAGGTTGTCTTAGGTGTTCCCACACCATAAATAATACCTACATTTTTAATGCAAGAGTCCCTGAGAATGATTTGCCTCATGTCTTGAACATTTTTACTCTTTTGGCAAGAAAGGGCCTGCATGAGTCTGTGTACTGGGTGGTGAAGGAGTTCTTCCAGCTTGTTTCACAGCTCCCTTCAGATCGTTTCACAGAGACTGTTTTCCTCATTCAAGGTGGTTCTGGAACAAAGGGTCAAGAAATAGTGTTAATCCTGAGTTAGTTCATGTTCTGGAGATGAGATGGGACAGGATGGCATGGCATGGCATGGCATGGCATGGCATGGCATGGCATGGCATGGCATGGCATGGAATGAGATGGCGTGGCATGGGGTGATGGGAGCGTTGGGTATCACGGGGTATACCTTTGAGTATACAATCCAATTGTTCCGTCACATTCTTCATCAAAAGCCCCCCAAAGAGATGGAAACTAGAGCAGCTAAAGAAGGCATCACTTGCTGGGAGGTAAAACCCCTGGAGCTAGAGCAGGGAAAGGACTCCCTGCCCTGATGGGATGTCCCAGCTCTCCCAGCATCTGTAGGATGCACCGGCCAAACTGGCTGAACTGGTAATTCCAGCCTGGCAGGACCAAGCTGGCCAAGCAAACTGAACTCTGAAGCAAATGCTTGTTCTGGTGAAGAAATGTATATCCCATTTCCCCCCTTTTCCCTCTTTTTTCATGTGTCCCCTCTGTGAGGAACAGCAACAGTTTCTACACACAGTGTGCAACAGGCAAAAATGATGTTTTCACTCTGCTGCCTTCTGGAGTCCTGCTTCGACAAAGAGGGAAGTTTAATTGTTTCTTTACTAAAACTGGATGAAAAAATAACAGCCCTGCGCAGCTTTGTCCTCCTGAATTAAAACATCTCAGGGAAGCTGCAATCTATTTTATTTTATTCTTTTACACTCCTCAGTGGCTCATACATCTGCCCAACAACAATTTAATTAGGAGAGTCCTCACTTCCTTTCACACATGGAGGAACAGCAAAGCAGAAGAGAACAATAGTTGTACAAAATGATCTCATTCCAGCCTCTTCTGAGAGGGAGAAAAGCAGGAGGGTGTTTTCCTTCCCAGGTTGTGGAGAGACGCAGAGGCTCAGGCTGTGCACTTGTGTGAACGGCTGATGCTCAGTTGTCCTCCTTGCTTCCAAATATTTTTCTTATGCAACTCCAGGACCAGGCTTGCATGGCAGAAAGGACATCGCTCACCTCTTCCAGCCCCTGAGAATATTTTGTCCTTAAACCTGCTGATATCCCGACCAGCGATTCCCACGTCAGTGCCTGGAGAGCGTCACCCAGGTCCCTGCCGCTGCGGCTGCCCCGGAGCCCCCATGGCAGAGGGCGGTTCTGCCGGGCTGGGGCGCGTACCCGGACCCCCACATCTGCGCAGGACGGTCTGAGGAGCCTTTTCCCGTCATCCAGCCCTGCCTAGCTCCATCCTCTGCCCAGGACAGGCTGAGTCATGTTCCAAACGGAGACAGCGTCTGCAAGTGCAGGGAGTTCTCCTGGGACCCAGCTCCTCCACGACACGAAATGGAGTCTCTAAGGGCCAGTTTATTACATTTTCTTGGAAATTTCACCGCCCAAATGTGTTTGATGATTGAGAGAATGGAGGCGAGCTAAGGCAGGGCCAGCGAGGCCGGGGAGCGCCAACGTGTCCCAGTAACACACTAAAAGGGCAATAATTATCTAGCCAGTTCCCCAGAGAAATTAATTCCTCCAAGTACAGCGCTTTCAATGTATTACTTAGGCTACTAGTGCTTTCCACACGCAGCCTTTCAGGAGGGTGCCTGGGACAAAGCTGGCAGGAGCATCTTTCCAGCCCGTTAACCAGGCTGGAGCTGTTTCCCTTAGCAGATGCTCCGGTATTTGAGTGAGGCTGGGATGGCAGGGATCACAACAAGCAGAGATGCCCGTGGGTATCGGAGGCATCCACCTGGGGCTAGAAGGTTTTAGGGGGGACCTCTGCCTTTGTCTGGGCTTCGGGGCTGAGCCCAGAGCAATTCGGCTGCCCAAGCCCAAGGCAAGCCGGATTGGCACCCAGGTCTCCGTGGGCTGCGGCGGGAGCCGGGCACCGAGAGCGCCTGCAGGTGCCGGGAGGCAGTTTGGGACCTACGTCTGGAGGGGACTCCCGCCCCCGCCACCAGTCCAGCCAGGAAGGATGTCTGTAGGCAGGTGCTGATAGCATTCCTCCTGCGTCTTTTCCAGGCACTTTCTGGAAATGAGTCAACAGACGCACGAGCCCATCCATCAGCCTGGCCTCCAGCTGAGGAGGAACTGGGTGCAGTGGGGTGAAGTCTGTTTAGATTTGCTAAAAGCATACCTGTCTTCTTGCCTCGCTTACTGTTTGTGAGAGGGGAGAGGGCAGAGAAAAGACGCAGCTGGACGAGGAGATGGAGACATTGGTGGCAGCTCATGCCTCTGGGAAGGCTTTTGACTAGGAGAGCCTTACTTCTGTTGGGTAAGGATGCTCCTTACCCCAGGCACAACCCTAACTGCAGAACAAAAATCCAGGTCACAGCACCCCCTTTCCCTTCCCCTTTTCCCTAACCAAGACGCGGCGGGTTAAGACAGTCTTTCAAGCCATTCAGCTTTTCACCAACAGCCTCCAGGTCTGCCCAGACCAGTCTCTGCGTTGGCTCAGGGATGCCCCGCTGCCACCCTTGTCCCAGGTGAAGTTCGCTCCGTCCCCTCTAACCAGCCTGGGCGAGAGCCCGGAGAGCTGAAGGAGGTGCAGAGACAAGAACTATCAGAGATTGTGTCTCCTAATGAAAAAAGGAATCAGGTAACCATGGTAACGCCCAGCAGGGAAACCATGGAGACCAAACCAGTGCTATGGGGCAGCGGGTACTGCTGGGAGGGAAGTTGTCCCTGTCCTAGATGGGTGCTGGGTGCCCCAGCCACCCGTGAAGCCCCACGGGACGACGTGTCCCAAAGGCCCTGGAGAGCAAAGCCCTGGGCACGAGCGAGCCGCCAGCCTGCAGGCAACAGCGCAAGGGTTGATGCTGGGGGACACAGCCCCGCGCCGAGAAGCTCTGGAGCACCGGCACTGCTCAGGGGCTCGGGAACAGCAGGGTCTGAGGCTGGGACGCCTGTGGAAATGCCGGGAGCCCGAAGCGAGCGGGGACACCAGGACGGCCGTGCGAGGAGAGCAGAGCAGGGTCGGGGAGGACGGTCTCACCGCGGGGCTCGGCGAGTTTGGCGGAGCCGGAGCGCCGGCGGGGGGCGAAGGCAGGACCTCGGAGGATGCGCTGGGCGAGGCGTCCCACCGCAGAGCTCCCCGGGACGGCGTGTCGGTGCCGTGGCTCTGCACAGGCGCACGGGCTCAAAGGTGGCAGCAGGGTGACCTTGCTGCTGCCAGCCCCTTCCTATCCTAACCCTGCTCGTCCCAAACTACGGGAAAGGACCGAGCGTCACTTTTCCCTTCGCCCCCCCCCCCCCAGCCAGACGGCTCGCGGCGCGCCTAGCCGCCCCCCGCTCCCGCCCCCCCGCCAGCCGCTTTGCCGCCCCGGCGACGGAAGGCGGGAGACTTTAGGACCCTGCGGCGTCCCTGCCGGCTCCGTGCGCCGGCGGGAGACGGGTCTCCCCGGTGCCGTGCCGCGCCCGTCTCTAAACCCCAGCTGCCGAGTCGCTATCCTGCCCTGCCCACGGCCCGGCTCCCGCCTTTCTTTCTCCGTCAGCCACGCACTCGCCCTGCTGCACTCCCGCTCGCCCCCGCCGCGGCTGGGAAACTAAACGACCGGGGGAGGGACGGGGACGGGGGGGGGGGGACGGGGACAGGGGGGGCAGGGGACGGGACGGCACGGGACAGAAGTCAAAAAAAATCCCAACCGATCCAAACAGAAATCTTCTCCGAAAAGAGACACCATTCCTCCCCCCTCCCCAGCCTACCTCTGCGCCAGGCTCCCCGCCTGCTCGCCGGCCGTTCTCGCCTGCCTCTTCGCCAGCCTCCTTTCCCTGCCGCCGCTCCCGCCGAGACTGAGCAGCAGACCGTTGCCGCGGCGGGAAACAAGAGTTTCCGGGGGCCCCGTTGCCGGGCTGCAGACCGCCCCACCCACCCACCCCCCGCCGGCTCCGGCGCGCCGGGGACTCTGCGAACGGGGTGGGGGGGCGCCGGGGCGGGGGGCGGGGGCTGCAGCTACCAGCCTGCGGGTCCGGGACTGCAGCGCAGGGAGGGAGGGGGAGTGCAGCCGTGCGGGGGGGGGTGGGTGGGTGGTGTGTGTATCTGTCTGCGCCTGCGTCTCTGTCTGCCTATGTGTGTATCCGAGTGCGTGTGTGTCGGGGGAGGGGGGGGCAGGGGGGGTGGCGGTGCCTGCGGGATCGCAGATATGTATTTTAAAGTATTTATTTTATTAAAAAAAGTAAAACGTCAAAAAAAAAAAAAAAAAAAAAAAACGAAAACCAAGGGAAAAAAAAAAGCAAAAGATAAACCAACAATCCCCCACCAAAAAGCCCAACACGGCAGAAGCAAACCCAAAAGCCGGCGATCACCCAGCAGCGCCGGGACCTGGACCCAAACCTGGCAAGGGGCGACCAGTCCTGAAGGCATCCGGTGAACAGCGAACTCGCGCTGGGGAGCCGGGCAGTTCGTGCCGGGGGCTGCCGCCTCTGCCCGGTCCCCCGCCGACAGAATGGGGGGGGGGGGGGGGAACGGCAGAGCGGAGGGGCTGGTCGGGGGGGTGAAGCTGGCAAGTGCCTGGCAGTCACCGGGTCGGAGCAGGTGTGTGCGCGCACGCGCACGAGAACGACAAGGGTGGAAGGGGGTTCCGGGAAAAAAAAAAAAAAAATTTTGGAAAACTGTTTTCTGTTAATATTTTAATGACATTTTCTACCGAAATCAGTACAGGCAAAATAACTCTACAAGCCTGGTTGCAGAAGTGGTTCAATCTCGGGAAGGGGAGAGGGAAAGAAATGCCGGACGGAAGAAGGGGGACAGGGTGGCCCTTGTATCTAAATCGCTTAAATATAGGGGGGAAAATGAAAAAAAAAAAAAAAAAATTTTTTTTCGCCCACCCCCCCCACCCCCCCCACCCCCCCGCCCAAGACCACTCAGCGGCCGCCAGGTCTACCCGGCTCCGGGGGCCGGGGCGGCCACCGGCGGCGCCCGGCGAACGCGGGGTGTCGGTGGCGGACCGGCGGGTGGACAGGGCCGTCAGGTCTCCGCGGCTCCGCGGCCGGCTG
>JAVJGG010000017.1:29254753-29295988 GCA_035590195.1 Aviceda cuculoides
CCCCATCCCTGGAACCATTCCAGGTCAGGCTGGACGGGGCTCTGAGCAACCTGGTCTGGTTGAAGATGTCCCTGCTCGTGGCAGGGGGTGGGACTAGATGACTTTAACAGTCCCTTCGAACCAAAGCCGTTCTGTGATTCAATGATTCTACGATCCAGGCAGAAATCGGGTCCCTTGCACTTGGGCTTTCTGTCTCCATCTCAGAAGCAGCCAGAAGTCTTGATCTTGGCAGAGCAGCTTATCCCACAGTAAACTGCCACTGCTGTTAGGGGTTTCCCTTGAGAAGGTCTAAGCCCTGGTCTCGTTGGCCATCTCGGGGCAGACACTGGGAACATCACCTCCCGCTGCGAGGCGGGATGAGGAGTCCTCTGCCCAGCTGAAACTGCAGATAATAGATGGGACCAGTTTAACATCCACAGCATTGTGGGTGGTTGACGGGTTGCTGCAGTGCTTGCGACATGGGGTACTCTGTCCCCTTCACCAGCGTGTCCGCGGGCTGTGGTAAAGAGGAGAAGTTGGGTGGTAGGAGCATCAGGCTGATGAATCTCCACCTGTACCTGTTGCAGAGCCCTGAACGGTGAAGACAGGACAACTTCTCAGGGCAGGGAGGCACGGTGACAGCAGGAGGGAACAGGCAGCTCGGAATTAGTCTTGGGATTGCTGGTTGCATTTATCACCCTAGCTAGTAATGGCTGATGTAGTCAAAGCAGTGGCAAGGAGCGAGCAGAGAGCCGTACACGCACTCACACGTGCTGTAAGGGGAAGGGCTGAGCTACATCTCCAGGATGGAGGGTAAATCTGGCTGCAGAGCGAGTGAGGCTGGACCATAAGCAAAATGGTATCGCTGCCGTGGGGCCATTTCTAGTTTTCTTTTATATTTCATGAGGTTTTTTCATTTGCTTCCTTGACTCACTGCAGAAAATGTAAAAAGGGGAAAAAATAGCTTAAAAATGAGTGTTGGCATATTTCTGAAGAGTCACTAATTTCTTCCTGTGAAGTCGCTTGATAAGCACTTTCCTTTCAAGACTTCGAACGCGGTCCTGCCGCTCCTGTAAGTGATGCAGGGCTCAACCCCGCTGCCTCCGCATCCAGGGTGTCACGTTCCCATCCCGCGATGCACTGAGAGCAGCCTGGCTTTGGGAGGTCACAGGAGACCTGTGACTTGGAAAAATGCAGGCTGCTCAGGTGGTTTAGCCTGGCAGACTGATTTCTTTGGGAAGCAAAAAAACCACAAATGAAAGTGATTATATATATTAAAAATATGTTTATATATATAATGTGTGTGTGTGTGTGTAATACGTGTACACACACATTTATACAATGCATGTATATATTTATACTATCTACCTATTGATCTATCTATCTAGAAAATATTTGGCACCAAGATACATTCTTAGTGAGACCCCTGTAAAACAGCCCTGCCTGCCTTTTTTTCTGGGAAAAAAAAAGGGTAGTTAGCCTTTTCCCATGGTCATCTCAGCTCCATCCTCATCGCTTCTGCAGCAGCTCCCTGAAACAAGCCTGACATCTCCCTCTCATCCTTTCTCCGCAGACCTTCCGCTGGCCGGTGGCGAGCAACATTGATGGGAATGAGATCCTGGAGATCCAGGTGTTCAACTACAGCAAAGTCTTCACCAACAGGTGAGAGCGCGCTCTGTCCTTCCCTCCCACCCACCCCCGGCTCCTCGCCGGCGGGAAGGGGCAGCTCCCGCTTGAGCTGGAGCCGCATCCCAGTTCGGAGACTGGGCGGTGAGGAAGAGGTTGGTGGTCGATGTCTCCCGGGCAGGGCGAGGAAGCTCAGCGAGGGAGGTTGCTAACCACCAGCAAGCAGATGGTGGTCGGTGCCACGTCCGTGCCGTGGTTTTCCCGAGGTGCTGCCATTTGTTCAATTCAATTGGCATGTCATTAAGAGAAACTGAAATCTTTTGGTTAATTAGCAAGGTGGAAGTCGATACCTAAATGTAGTGCCTCAGCTTTTGCAAATTCGGCATGTGTTTGTTTATCTTGTTCTTGTAATTTTTTCTCACGTAGATACTATGGTGGTTGCCATGCCTTATGTATTATGTGCAATGTTATGAGCATTTTTAAACATTTCTTACAGTCTAACTTTGCACCCACATTAATAATGAGGGAAGGAAATCTTGTCTGTCCCTTCTGTCAGCCTTAGTGTATATTTCCTACATTCCATGTTGCCATTGCAAAAATATGGGAGCATTTCACAAAAACCTGAGTGGCATATGTGAATTGTCCTACAGAACATGACATTAAAGAGGGGAAAGGAAAAAAAGAGCTGAGGAAAGGCTCTTGCTTGTGGCTGGATGTTGCACTAACATTTTTGCCCTGAAATCCAGTGCCTTCCCCAGCTGGAGTTCCGCAGGGTCTCCTGAACATCTCCCAGGCACATGTTCATGCAAAAGCTTGCTTCTGAGCCAAAAAAATGAGGAGACAGACAGATGGCATGCAAGGCAGGCGTGCTAAAGATATATGATTTAAAAAAAAAAAAAAGGCAACAAAAAACCCCGAACAAAAAACAGCAAAAAAAAAAATCCCTACCTTTGTCTTTTAAGTAGGAGCTTGAGCAGCAGAAGGAGAGTTGAAAAACCTTGTTTTATTCAGTCGGTCGCTGGGAGGAGGAAGGCCAGGAGTGCCCAGAGGGTCCCAGCCCAGGTGGATGAGTTGGGTGGGGAATGGACGGCGGATGCCGGCAGAAGGGTGGTCCAGGGCTTGTGGGGCGACCTCGGCTCTGCCACAGGAGCCGTACGTAGCACGAGTCACTCTGAGCTGTGTTCAGACCGCTTCCTATAGGCGCCTGCGTCGAGACAGCACAGGTCACTAAGTCCATGAGTGATGGGCGCGTGGAATGGGAGATCTGGCTGGTTCCTCAGCCCTGAATTCGGTGTGAGAAGGGGCTCCTCAGGGCTCTGGGCAGCCGACGGGTGATGGGAGCCCAAGCCGGACCGAGGCAGACCCGGAGATCCACCTCCTTCCCCAGCCAGTGTCAGCTCCAGCCTCGGGAACCCGCTCGTCGTGTCCCATCTGCGACAGCGGTGGGTTTTCCTTGGCTGGATGCTCCTTCGACGCCTTCCTTCACCTTCTACTCCCCTGGTGTGAGCAAGCAGCCTGGATTCTGCCACGAATTTGCGCAGGCTCGGTGCAGCCGGCAGCTGGACAACGTGAAGGGTCAGAGCATCCTGCCACCCGTGATGGCTCGAAGCTTCACGTCTTCATTACCCGGCAGGAGTGAATGAAAACACACCGCCTGAATCAGATGCTTTTGCCCTAACAAACTGCATGTCAGGATGTACCCGATTTACCTCCTGGACAGCAATCCTGCGTGCTCTGCACACCAAGAAGCCATCCCTTCTCTCCCCCGTCTTAAAACCTGAAAAAAAAATCCACTTGAAAGATGCAGTAAAAAGCAGAAAGTGGTGTTTCTGTGTCTGGAAATGAAGAACGGTAACTGTTCCTCCGTGGAACTGGGAATTGGAAAGGCCAGGGCACACCAGCAGGTTGCACTGATTAGAGGCTGAGAAAGTGATCGCTCGGGTAATTCCTTCCACTTTCAACGTGACCAAAGTCTCTTAGAAATTTCCAAACACCCAACACAGAACAAATATCCAGCTGGTTCAGCCAAAGTGCTTAAAGTGCCTTTTATCCATTGGTGAGCTGCACACGTATCAGCCAGCCAAGAGCCGCTTCTACCTCCAACGCAACCTTCTGTTTTACCGTTTTCGTCGCTTTCGATATTTTCCGCAGTTTGCCTTTGACACCTGAGGGCCTGGGCTGCTGCAGGTTTTGAGCAGCAGTTGCTGCTGCAGCCATGTCCCAGGGTCCTGGCTGCGTTCGCACCGCTCAGGATGAAGCCAGCATCTCTTTACCTTCCGCTGCGACCTCAGCTGACGCTCGCGTGCTGCAACCCCGTCTTCAAGGTGGACGGAGCGGTGCCGCCGGCTTTATTCCCCGCCGTTAAGGGATGGCCAGATCTGCGGTGGGCAGGAATCCGGTTCCAACCGCCTTCTGCCATCAGTTTGGTCCCCCCGCGGTACAAAGAAACCCCCGCGTGCCCTGGATCTTGACCCAGGGTCCCAAAGTCTGAGCTGAGGCAGCCGGGCTCCCCCGTCGTGGTGTCTGCAGCACGAGAAACCAGCAGCGTCTCTGCCCGCGGCTCGGCAGGCACGTTCTGCCCTCGAAAGCTCTTGCACGTTTGCAGCCAAAGCACCTCCCAGTCTTTATGAGAAGGCCGTTCTTGGCGCCTCCCGTTGCACAGTGGGTTTTGCCATCTCAAATCGTCTTTGCGGTTCTTTGTCCCGCTAACTTTCAACGTCCTCCCTCGAAAGTACGGGCACGGGCTGGATGCATCCGCTGCACCTCCCCAGCTCTGCAGAGCGGGGATGAAGCACGTCTCTCTTCTCCCCCATCCCTCCTCTGGTCACGCAGGTACGGATTGAGCGGTGGTTTAGTCACCGTGCTGGGCTGCTGGTGCAGCGCACTCGCTGGAGCTGCCGCCTTCGTGGAAGTCGAGTCCATTTTCTGCCAGCCTGAGGTGCAGATGCTGCTTCTTGGAAGTGGTTTTGGCACGTGAGTGCCCTTTTTGTTTGGCTCGGGCATATCCCAAGGTCCCCACTGCTCTGCGTGCCTGCCTCCACTCTCTCCTGGTTGACTGCTCTGTCAATCTTCACATTATTTGAAAATTTGATTGTAAGTTATTTTTACATCCCAGTTACTGATGTAGTAGTCATGGGCTTAGTAGCAAATTGCACTGTAGCACTGTCATTCAAAGATGATTTTCAGCTGATGTCCTATTTTTAGAATTTCTCCATTAATCTGCTCTTGTTAGTGTGTAGCACTGGTAGCAGGCAGTGTTAAACCAAACATTTTGTAAGAACCTGCTCCTTGCATGCAATTACCAAACAAACCAACCCCGAAGAAGCAAACCGAGCTTGTTTTGACAGACTCTATCTCCTCATAAACCTACCTTGAATGTCATTGATTACACTCCAGTTTATAACTGCTTCTCCAGTGAATCCTGTACAAGCTTCCCTATTCTTTTCCTAGGATGGCTGCCAGGTTAGCCTGCCTCTCTTTGTTCACCCCGTATGAACTCTTTGCTGTGCTGGGATTTCTCTATTATTCCAACCGCATTAAAAATTTATATCAGTGGATCAGAGGCTGCTGGTTCTTCTGTGCTGATTACCCACAAACTACCCCTGGCCTGCAACAACCAACAGAAATATTTATCCAGAATATTTGCCTATTTTGCATCATTTTGGGCTGGAACAGGAGCTGCTGCTCCTGTTTCTGGGGTGCGTTTGCCTTGAAATCACAGAATCATCTGATGGTAGACCGGTCCTTGCTGCCCGTCTTTGCTTTGGGCCACCGGGGCAGCCCAGCCCAGGAGAGGAGCTGAGATCAAAGAGCCCCTTCAGCAAACGCCGAGCAAGACATCTCCCCTGGCTTTGCCTCGACAGCTGTGGGAAGCAGAATCCCGAAAGGGGCTTCATCTCCTCTCACTGCAAGAAAGGCGTCCACAGGGAGCCGGGGCTCAGCTCAGGTGCCCTTTGAGCCTCCAGCTTCTGGAAGGACCCATGTCTCCTGTAGATCCAAAGCGGTATCTGCCAGCCCCGTGTTTGTCTCGGACATCCCAGGACCTCTGCACGGCAGCAGGTACTCGTGTTTAGGCGATGGAGCTGAACCTCTGGAGAGGGTCCGGGGGGGTCAGGAGCAGCGAGGCATGCCCTGACCCAAGGCAACGTGCTTTGGGCACAAGGAACTGAGAACGGGCTGCGGCTGAAGGGTGGGCCGAAAAGGCTGAAGTTCCCTGAAGCAGAAGACAACCAGGAGCCCAAAGGAGGCAACGACAGGAGAGCCTCAGTTCAACCCTGTAAGCTGCCTACTGACGGGGGGAGCAGTACGTTTCAGACCTGAGCATCAGTGGCAGGAATCGACCTGCAGAATAGACTACTCCAAGTCATAAATATAAAGGGATTACCCAGGGATTTCTGTTCAGACTCACAGCATTTCTCCTGCTGGCTGAGAAAGGTCTGCACCAGGATATTAGTGCCAAGGCACAACCCATGAACCCGGCCCCATCCCACGCCTGGGCAGCTGATGCTGAGCACCTCCCTCAAGGGAATGCAGGGAATCTGCGGTACAGAAATAAAATTAAAGCCCAGGGTCGTAAGCCAGTGCTGTAACTACAGCCCATCCTTCTAGCACAGCAGTGAGTTGGAGGAGGAGGACAGACAGACGTAAATCTTGGAGAGGAGGGAGAGGAGTGGCGAGAAGCAGAGCCCTGGCGCTGGGCTTTGGAAAGGTGAGCCGCGGTCTCTGTGAATAATTCACGCGCAGCTGATTAGTGCTATTTATCAAAGCCCCAGATAAAGGCACGACACCCGATGCGGGTCCACCCTGAATAATGGAGGGGGCCAGTGCTGAGACGTGGCCGCGTGGCTCACTGAGTTGCTTTTGTTTCCCGCCTCAGTGGCCACCAGCACGCAGCTAATTAGCTGGTAAGATAATCCTTTCCTGGCCCGGCCGGGTGCCTCAGCCTCCCTGCAGCATCTGATCACGGGCTGGCTCCTCGGAGGGGCTGTGGGCTCCGGTGGGTCTCGCCTCTGGGACGGTGCCTGTCCCCTGGAGCCATTCCCTGGCGTGTCTGAGTGCCCAAAGAAAGGGGCAGAGCGTGGAGGTGGGGAGGTACAGACCAGCAGTGCTACCAGCTCAGAAAATGGTCTCCAACCCCTGACCGGGTAGGGCATCCCCAGGCTGGGAAACATTCCCCTCCAGCCAAGACCCATCCAGACCACCCCAGGGATGCCCTGGCCTGGTGCGGGTGGATGAGGGGCAGTGCCAAATCCTGCCCATGGTTAATTTACTAGTGTAGATGCAGACTGAAACTGCTCCACACAAGAGGAGGACCAATAATCGTGGGTCCTACACACCCACCCTGCAGACGTGAGATGCTTCATCTGATGCCGCGTCTCCCATCCTGGAAAGCAGGCGGAGAAGCCAAATAACTGCTGCATGGTGGGGTGACCTGGGTAGAAATACTGAGATCCTACTGGAAGTCAGTTCACCTCCGTCCTTTGTCTTCTGGTCCCCTGGGGAGACCTACAAAATACCTTCAAGATGGGTGAAAATTCATAGCATGTGGTCCCATGGTGAAGGGCCCTGGGAGAAGGCATGAGAGAGATAGGTGCATGGTGTGAGGTCCCAGATGTGGACTTGAGTGTGTCTGAGCAGGAGAAGACACTGTGGGACACATGAGTGATGTGGGTGGAGGACCACGTGCAAGGAGAGGGCAGGGATGCAAGAAGCAAGTGGAGGCAGCGGCCGGGGCAGCACGCTGTGCTGGCGAGACATCAGAGAGGGTGGCTGTGTGGTCCAGCGGCCTCAGAGCATCATCCCTGAGGAAAAAGGTCTGGTCCCTGCTGCTGCTCCTGTTCCTGACCTGCTGGGACAGCCTGGACAAGCCTCTTCTGGGCCACACGATTTCCTTGTGTAGAAAACAAGGATGATACCAGTCAATGACCGCATCCCTTAAGGATGAGGAACGCTGCGCAAAAACGAAGAGCTTTTGCTTCAAGGTGGTTTGTGTTCCTCTATGTCACTGTTTTCCTCTCCAGGGCAAGAAGCAGTAACTGGAGCCGGGCAAAGGCCGAAAGCCATATTACAAACCGGTCAGCCTGATGGGTGCTGCAGGGGTGGGGGCACAGATAACATCCCCCTGCGGAAAACCGATACCCACGGGGAAGAGGCGGGAGCTGGCTCTCCTTACCTGACAGAGAGACAAAGAGACTAATACCGAAGGCTTTTAATACAGCACCGGGCTCTCCAGGGTCAAAATAGAGCTTTGTTTGGTCCTTTGTACTCTGGCTTCTCCAGCAATTAAGATCTTTGCAGAATTCAAGTCTTCTGTATGAAACTGCTTCCAACTTGCAGAAACCAGGGTGCTCACCATTTCATCCACAGGGAATAATCCGCTGCAGAATCGCTGTAGGAAGAGTATAATGGAAAAAAATATTAACTCTGGCACAGTAGGTTTCCCCCCTCGTCTGAGTGCCCTCCCCGTGCAGAGCAGCACTCAGACTCCGGGCAGGTAGGGAGGTGCAAGAGCTGCGTTTTGCAAACCAGAAGGTGCCACGGTCTCCTTGAGACAGTGCTTGGACCGCAGCTGAGCAAGCCTTTCTGCTGCCCAGCTTGATTAAACACCGCAGAGCTCCGAGCTGCAGCCCTTGGAGCATCGTCGGTGACGCAGGGGATTCAGTTCTCCCCAGTTTCTTCCCGCTCGGTGTGGGAGATCCCAGGGATACCCTGAGGTCGCATCCAGGGGTCTGTGTCTGACTCACCAGACCACTGGACGAGTGATGCCTCCGGTGCACACATCGAGATGTTATTTTTGTCTAGAGAATTGCTAAAAGGCAGAAAACAATTAAATCTCTACAAATCAAACTGAATGTGCTTGTAACCCAGACAAGATGTTTACATAAGATCATGGCACACTGGCCTCGTGCTTGGTTTGCTTCTGTCTCCATCCAAAACAACTTTTTGGAGTCCCTTCCTAATTTCACCAGTAAGACAAAAAAAAATTGTATGGGAAGATCCTAGGGCCACCTGCACAACTTCGGGTTTATGTTTGTCATTTTCATATGTGATTTGGATCCCCAGACTTTATTGTGTGAAATCCAGACCACGCAGGTCTCTTGGGGGGAATCTTACGCCTGTCTTAGTAGTTGGGAGCAATCCAGTAACCTTGATTATCCAAACATCATTAAAACAAGCTTTTCTGCTAATGCTTTCAGCACTGGAAACACAGAAGTTGCTCTCCAAGGCTGTTATAGGCTGTCTTTGCAACACGCTGTTGGTCGTAAGAGTCCTTTTGTTTGTGTTATTAACTGTGCAGGAGCAAAAAGGATCCAATAGAACAGACAAAAGCTCTGGAACAGCTTTTTTTTTATATGAGGAACTACAAATTAAATTAGTCCAATTCAAAAGAGGACATAATGAATAGCCACAAGGTTAAAACGGGGAGGAAGCAGTTATTCATCATCTATTTCAGTAGAAAAACTTGGAAGACGTGAAAACAAAGACAGTGGGAGGGAGGCTCAGGTCAAAGTGGGTCTTCAGATGATGCTGGGTGACCTGTGGAGAGCCCCACCACGAGATCTGGTGGATACTGGAAGTTTACAGGTTCAAAACTGAGTGTGACATCTTCAGAGAAGAAAAATCTGCACGAGTTCCTCCTCATCCATGGGGTGCACTCCTTCTTTTCATGTTCTTTCTTAAACCTGCTCTTTTATTTCTTCTCCGTTTTCCATTGCACTTCTTGAGCTGTGGGATTATTCACCTCAGGAAGAAGGTCCTCGTCCAACTTCTTTTCCAGATGATGCAAAATGGATATATGGCGGGGACCAGTCCAGTGAGCAGGGTCTCCTCCCACATACCCCTCCACAAAGTAGGGCGGGTGGCAAGTGCTCCAGTGCCTGAGGTTCGTGAAGCCCAGTTTAGCTTCCCAGCCCCACGGACTGGTGTCTGCGATACACCTGCAGCTGCCCGGACCACAGGCAGGTTGTACCACCTACCTGAAACCTTTCTCCTGCACGAAGCTCCTTGCAATGGGCTGGCGGTGGCCAGTAGGTCCGAAGTGTCATTAAGACTTCCTAGCACCAGCTTCCGTGGAAGGCGACGGATCGATGGACAGGGTGTGCTTGGGTATGACCTGAGAGGACTGATGTCGCCAGGGGCAGGAGCCTGGAAAGGCAGGAGTTTCCATACCATGTCGGAGATGCAAGCTAATCAGCCGAGATGTCTACGGAGGTATCGGCTCAGCCTTTCTGCGAGTGATACCGTGTCATACGACTCGTCCAGTTTTGCAGGCAAGGCTGGGACATGAAAAAAGAGCTGAAATGCTGAACTCTGTTGGAGGAGGGAAGCTGCAGAGACAGAGACGAGCAGAGTCCAGACTTCCCAGGAGGAGCTGCAAATCATCTTGGCTCACCAAGAGCCAGAGTAAAGCGAGCAGGGGAGAAGGGGCCGGGATGGCTGGCTGGGCTCAAGCGGGACATGGCCGGAAAGTGATGATGTGGCTTCCCTGCTTCTTCAGACCTGGGTTGGTAAAACGACCCTTCATGGGTTACCGTCGTTTCCATATAGCTTCTAGATTCATGCAACTGAAAACCCAAGCACTCCTTTGCCAAAACTGGGTTGAAAAGTTGAAAACAGTGATTTTTTTTCTAGCCATTGTAGCATTTTCTAGCGTTATAATTTCTCTGTCTCCCAGCACATGAGGACATGCACCAGGAGCTAAGCTGCGGACAGCTTGCCTCCAAGAAAGGTTTTTCTCTGTGGGACCTTCTTACTTTGCACCAGGAACCCACAGCCATGGCTGTTCTTTGGCTCTGTGATGCTTTGCAACCAGGCAGGACTGGCTGGGAGACCAGAGATGTGCGAGGGGCCCAAAAACGGGTGCTGAGAAACCGGGGGGGGGGTCTGTTTGGTCGTGAAGCTCATTGGGGTCCCTGGCGGGGAGAGGGAATGGCTCTCTGGGAGCTCAGGCTGGAAAAGCAGAAAGTGAATGAGCTGAAGGGGAGTTGCTGTTGGATACTGGGGGAGCTGACGGTACGTTTGGAAGCTGCCGTGCTTGCATTTATGTACAAACCCGTGTTTGGGCAATACTGATAAATGCAAACTGTTTCCTCTCGCGGCTGACGTGATGAGTGCCCCAGAGCTTGGATCAAAACGAAGAGCCTTTTTCACTGTCTAGCCAAACTGCAGCTTCATCTGTAATCATCTGACTCTTTAAGTTAAAGCTTCCTAAATCACTTCCCTCCTAATTACCCCCTTTGCACCGAGCCTGTGCGGTAGGCAAGTCAGAGCTTACACTTGCAAGCGTACGTAATTAGTATTGTTTTGTTATCATTTGGATAACCTGGTGAAATGTAGGACGCGACAGCAGTTCCAGCTCAGCAGCCTCCAGATATTAAAAGTTGCTTCAGTGTATTATCTTTTTTTTCAGCAAATCCTTGCAAAAATTCTCATTAAATATAAATGGATTTTCTTTCACCCTTGAAGACAAGTGGAATAGCATAATGAGTGCCAGCAGCCCTGTTGTATTGAAATATATCTTGTCAGGTAACTAATTTGGGATGAGATTACAGATCTGGTTGCTGAAGTGGTAATTTGGCTATACTTAGACTTCTGCACAGTGTTTGACTCGGTGTCACGCAATATTTTGATTAAGAACTGAAAAATTCGGCAGGAATTTGACACTGCAGGTGCTGAAGGTGTTATGCACGCACGCAGCGCTCGGGACCGACCGCGGGCAGGGATTCATCACCGAGGATGCCGGCAGGCAGCGCAGCCCAGTGGGGACCAGACCCTGCCGTACACCAGTTTGCATTTCCCCGGGCGCAGGGAGCGGTTGTGGCTAACAGCACGGGCAGGGATGCCGAGCTTGGGGAGGGCATCACCATGGAAGCCGGCAGGGAGCTCCTGCCATTGCTTGGCAGCCTGGGAACAACAGCGTTATGTGCTTCAGTGCGGTCTGAAAAAAAATACTTGCCTAGTTTGAGAGCCCGCTGCTTCAGAAAGGTGCTGGAAAAGTGGGGTTGGTTAGAGAGGAGCAGCCGGAGTCACTAAAACCTCAGCAGATCCGCCTACCCTGAAGTCAGCAGCAGCTCTAGCTGTTTGCCTTGTCGGTAAGGAAAGGAGGAGGTGGCCTGGTCACGGACCGAGAAGCGGGAATTTGGTGGCCATCGCTCTGGCAGCTGGCAAACCCCCAGGAGTTCATCAAGTCAGCAGATTTTAGCTGAGCAGGGCTGAGCCGCTCCTTCATTTAAGCCCCACTGATGGTCCAAAAGATCAGCATCTCCCATGAGCACTTCTTTGAGCAGCCAGGCATTGGCCTTGTCCCTGTGCTGCCTGGTTTGCATTGCAAAAGCTCATTAATTCAGGGAAG
Organism: Aviceda cuculoides; assembly: GCA_035590195.1. Lineage (NCBI taxonomy): Eukaryota > Metazoa > Chordata > Aves > Accipitriformes > Accipitridae > Aviceda > Aviceda cuculoides. Next base: position 29,266,710 of record JAVJGG010000017.1, read on the forward strand.
ACTGTGGGGCAGGCTGGATTTGGCAGACCGAATCCTTCGGTGTTTGCAGCTCGTAGTGTCAGGGGGTGGGAAGGCGCCCTGGCAGGGGGAACCATAAAGATGCAATATGGCTGCTTCTGCCTGCCCTACTCCCCTCACCCCCAGTATTCCTGGTTTTCTCTCAGGCACTCTGGAGTATGACGAGTGTCGAAAGTTTCTTTGGGTGGGGAGAAGGCGAGGCTGCAGGGATGGGCTGTATAACGGTTCAGCAAGATAACTATTTATTTATTTATTTATTATTTGCCTGTTTGACATCAGATTACAATCCTAATTTCAATTCCAGTTTTGGTTTGGGTCTAACCTGGTTTCTCCACCTATCCTAGTGCCCCACACAGACATCACCAGGGTCCTTTTCTGCCCCAAGCCCCCAGCTGGGTTGGCCACGGCCAGGTGAGGAAGCTCTTCTCTCCAAACCGCCCTGGGGCTGCCCAGCCCCAGGCTAACCCCTGCCCCTGCATCCCCGCGGTGGGTTAGGGATGATGCGTCGGCCTGGCTGACCCTGGCGGGCGGCATCCCAGTGCGGATGGGCGAGGGACAGTGCCCAGGCAGCACCTAGTTCATTAATTTAGATGGAGCCAACAACTCAGACTGGTTCAGGAGCAGAGACTGGCTCTCCCTGAGGTCTTCACTGCAATTGCAAGTTGGATCCTCCCGCGGGCAGCTGAGCCTTCAGCCCAATCTCCTCGGCTCTTGCAGCCTGGTGATGGGTTAAAAACAGTGGCAGCCCTCTGCTTTCCCACCCTACCCTGTGAGGGGTGTCTGGAGGTGGGGACCGAACAGAGATGCCATGATTTGCCTTTTGTCACTTCCCGGGATCTGATGTTGGATGGATGGAGATGCTACCCCGTAAACATGCAGAGGCTCTCCCAGCAAACAGCATCCAAGGGGCGCTAGCGGAGAAGAGGGGACAGGAACTCATGGGCTGGAGGATGCTCTTAGCAAAGCCGGACCAAGATGCATGGGCAAAGAGCAAAGCGTGTCGCGGGGTATGCAGCAGCCCCAGACTGCCCTGATCCGAGGCTCTGAGCAAGCACCGAACCAGCCAGGCTGGGTTTGAAACAAGAGATGTTCCTACGGTCTGATAAAATTACGAGTGACCCAGAAAAACACCCTCTCTTTCCATCAGCAGAAACGCCAGGGAAGGGAGCAGGGCACTTGATGAATTATGAAACACTTGGAAAGGAAAGGCCGTGTAAGACAAGTGCTGAATATTTCATTCCCTCTTTTCTGGCTCTTGCCTGCCAGGGGAAGTGGGTTGGGAGGGGTCCGAGGAAGGAGCGCCTTGTCCCAAGCCTAACGCAGATGCATCTTCCCAATAATTCACAGCCTTGCAGACAAGCTGGCCCGAGGTCTGGGAGCGGAGCTGGGGAGTGCAGAAGCACCTAAGCCAGGCCGAAAGGGTTGCGAAGATGCACCGAGAGGATGGTGAAAGGGCCTGCTGCAGCGGATTTCAGATGGGAAACCGAGAGGCCTTCAGGCAAGGGGAACGGGGTGCAGGCGCATCCTACCCCCTGCAATTGCAAAATAAGGCAAGGCAGCTTGAAACCACTTTAGAGCAGCCTCCTCGGCTCAAACAGAAAGCAGAAGTGCCCAAAGCTGCGGCACTGCAGTCTCGCTGGTGTTCACCCTCCGTCAGCCTGAGGATACTGAAGTGGAAGGTGGATTGCAGTCTCGTGTAAATCAGCTTTTCTAGAGCATGAAGTTGATCAAGAAAATCCAGTTATCTGTCTGAACCTGGTGAACACAGGTGCCTGTGTCAGACACGTGCCTGGTTTATGGTAGCTAAGCAAGCCACCACGCAACGGCTGGGCTTTGAAGACTCTCCATATACTCGTAGCCCACTGCAAAGACAAGCAAAAGCCTACTTCTTCCTCAGTCCCATCATACCATGTCCCTCGGCAAAGGAGGGCACCTTATCTTGAAACCATGGCTCTTCCCTGAGGGTAACTCAGTAAACTAGAGTTGCTGGGAGAGAGCCTGAGCCCAGGGTAAGTTCTCCAGAGATCAGACTGGTTCCGGGTCATTTTGCACTTCCCACCACAGTAGTAAGGACTTTCCTCGTGGCTGAGGGGTGTTCCCACTTACAGACACGTCTGCCATCGCTCTGTCCGCGCAAGCAGCTTTCTCTTCCTTCATCGTGTCACCCTGGGGCAATATGCATCCGTGGGCCAGAGGTACCTGGGTCCACCTTGATCTAAGAGCAGCAGAGAAGCCACCACCACAGCTTAGAGCTGCGTGGCATTTCCAAGGGGCTTTATTTTTATGATGTGCCATGAGCAAACAGGTTAAATAATACCAACACCTACAAACACGTGTAAGAGCAAGAGCTGTGCAGTGCGCTACCGGCTGAGCCTAGCAACCTTCCCAGACAAATCTAACTCGTCAGCAACTGCACTAAAATAACTTGATTTTAGAGCTCAAGCCACAAGAGCATCCCTCCAAACTGACCTGGTGAAATCAAATCCAGCCATAGGCAGAGGACAGCCCTCCAGAGCCCTGCAACAGAGCCTGTGCTCAAATCCTGAGAGATAAAGCACAGACTTCTCTCAAGGAAGCCTTTCCAAAACCAGAGAGCTGCAAACAGCAAGCAATATTTCACAAACCCTGAAACCCAGGCTGATACAGCAGCCTTTTTCCCCTGACAAGCCCATCTCGGAGAAGAAGCAGGCCTCCGTGGGGGGTGATGATGCATCATTCATCGTGCCTGAAGAAATACAAAGCACACAAAGAAAAGGGTGTTTCACGTTCAACGCCCAACAGGGCACCTTGGAGATGGAGCTAGAGGAGCTCCGTGCTGGGACCCACCTGCGCACAGCACGTGGGAGCTGAGGAGGGGAGGGGAAGGTCCTGCAGGGAAGGGCCCCATCCTGCACAGCACACCAGGGCAGGTCTGCCATGGCTCTCCTTTGCTCCGGGAGCATCAAGCACCACCAGCAAGCTACAGAAGGACCCGTCAGAGGTGTGTTGGAAAGCAGGACCTCCTGAGCAACAGTAAGGTCATTTTTCCTCAGGTAGTTTATTAATTTCCTCAGGTGGATTATTATGAATGAGTGGTGTACAGTGGGATAACTACACAGCACAGTTTGATTTCTTTGGTCAGAGAAACGCCCACGGCAGTACTGTCTGATCCCTGTACCTGCAGGTGTGTGCACAAGGGGACACAGGGACCGTGCAAAGACAGGTCTTTTGGGTGGGGAAGTTAAAAAAAGAGGGTTGGCAGAGGCAGGACCCGGGCAAATCAAGCCCCAAAGGCAATGAAGACCCCAGGGAGCTGAGCAGGGCTGAGCAGACCCTGCTCTTCCATCCAGCATCGTGTTGCATTTCAGAGGGGGCTTCAAAGCATAAGGGGATGGCTTGAGAGCCGAGAAAGACAAACCCATCCTCAGCTCTGCCGCAGGCTGACCTGGGGTAAATCTGCTAACCCTGCTTTTACCTTGGGTCTCCAGGCACAGCATCGGGTGCTTGTGTCACGCAGGGGCAGAGGCGGGAGAGGAGCCCTCGATACCCCACCGCACAGCACAGGGAGTTCTTGTCTCCCTCTCTGAAACCCCACCTCAATAAATCAGCGTCGCAGCAAGCAATGCCTTAAGGTTTGCGAGGAATTAGCTCAATCGGCAGCAGCTTTCTCGCTGGCCCCAGCTGGCTGAGCACTGCAGGCGTGTTCCTGATGTGCCACGTAACGTCTTCACTGTCATCTGGGATCACAGCACTGGAGGTGATGTGCCAGGCAGATGGGGTAAGGCAGCTCCGCGTTCACCGTTTCAGGGCTTTTTCTGCATCGGGAGTCACTTCTTGATTCATAGCTGGCTCTTCTCAGGCTGGGAAGGTCCCTCTGGTGCCACAGCAGAACATGAAGAACATAAAGCCACAGCTCCCTGACAAGCCATGAGCTGGCAAATAAGTAATGACTTCTATTAGAGAGCGCCAGGCTTCTCCACTCTCTGTGGTATCTATTTGGCCCTGCGATTTAGCAGACGTGGCTGCCTTGGGTGCACACAGTGCTGCGCTCCCCGGCTGGCTGCAGCGAGCCTGGGCAAGAGCCGCTAAGAGCAAGTCGATGCCTTCATCCTGCTCGTCTTGGGGGATTTTAGGTGGTGATCAGATGCTCGGGGGAGGAAGGGCCGTGGTGGTTGGAAGGTGTTCTGCACCCTCACCTCAGCATTCGTCTCAGGCCGTGGTGGGAGTCAGCACATGCAGGTCGGGTGGGAGAGATGCGAGTCCTCCTCCTCCTCCTCCTCCTCCTCCGCTCCTGTGCGGAGTCAGGCGGGCTGCTCAGTGCAGCCGTGGGGTTGGAGAAACCAACTTGTCTTCCACTGAAGGGAAGATGGGAGTGCTCTGCTGTCGGGACCAATAGCATCCAGCACAAGACTGGGAAGAACCTGGGAAGGAGGAAACAGCGTTAAACCGTTGCTCCATGCCTGCTGTAAATGTCTCTCTTCAGCCACAACAAGCCCTTGTAGCTCTGGGACATGTTGTCCTGGCTCAGGTGGGGCCGTCACCAGCTCCATGAGGTGGGACAAATACACAAGGACTGAACTTTGGCATGCAGCTTGCCCCACACCCTGCAGACCACAGCAATAATTATAGGATCAAGGATCGTATGAAAAGATCACAGGATAATTCAGACTGGAAGGCACTTCAGGAGATCTCTAGTCCAGCTTGATGCTCCAAGCTGGGTCAGCTTGACCTCACGGCAGGTGGCTCTTGGCTTTTTCTAGTTTGGTCTAGTTTGGTCTCCTCCCTAGCAGAAGGGAGTCAGTCTTCTCCCCTGGGCAGCTTTCAGACTCGCACGCAGTGCCTTCAGGCTGTGTCCATCCAAGTAAAATAACCAGCATAAGCCCTGTTCTCCAAACCTGGGCCAACCCAGCTGGGCTGTTCAACTCATCCCACACACAACCAGGCACATCCAAACTGCTCCAGGGATGCCCTGCCCCAGGACAACCCCTCCTGGGGGGGTGGGTTGGGGTCAGGCATGTTGACCCGGGACCTCCCCATGTCATATCCTGTGCTGACAATGTTCTGGTGCAAATGGGTGAGGGACGGTGCCCTGGTTCTTGCCTAGCTCAGTTTGCCAATGCAGACATTCAGGATGGAGAAGTCCAGTTTGGGCTCCCTTAGTTGCATCCCAGTAATGCAAGACTGATGGTTCCCAAAGTCTCCTCTTCTTATCCCAACAGTGTCACCTTGTAATGGCTTCTCTCCTGGCTCCTCCTTTGCCCACCATCTCCACCGAGCTGGGGTCACTGGCTGCAGCTGCCAGAGTCCTTGGCCATACTGTGATCCTGCACCTCATGGCTACCTCCTCTTAAGGCAAATGGGAAGCAAAACCAGCCACACGAGCTTGGGCGACCTGGCCAGCAGAGCCCTTTCCCACTGAAAACGAATGCTGGCTGGTGCTCGCCACAGCTCGCCTGACTTTTCTCTTCTTTGCTCCGTAGGCTCATTGGCACTTTCCGGATGGTCCTGCAAAAGGTGGTGGAGGAAGGGCAGGTGGAGGTGACGGACACGCTCATAGACGACAATAATTCAGCCATTCAGGTAGGTCACGAGGAATAAGCAGCCCCTGCTGCCCTCCAGTCTTGGTCCATCCGTCCATATTTCTGCTGACTCTGTGGGAACAGCAAAATCCGCGTTACGCACCTGAATCCTCAACCTTTGCTTCATCCCATTACTCTTGGTCCAAAGGACTAAGGCAGCCAGGACTGTCCTGAGGGTGCAGAGCAAAGGCTGGATATTCCGCGTGCCGTGAGAAGTTTAGGACGGGGGCAAAGCAGGAACGGGTCAGGTTTAACCTGCAAACAGACAGGGTGCAATCGCTCATGCCCCGCAGCTCAGAAATAGCCTGCAAGTGTCCTGCTGCTGGAAACCCGCGGCGGCTCAGAGCACAGCCTGGTCCTCAGATCCCCGCAGAGATGCTGGGCGGCTGCTTTCCCCACAGTCCCAGGCGGAGCTCGGCTCCCAGTGCTCTCCCGCACCCGAGCAATCCCACCCTGGCTCTGCCCCGGCCAGTAGGACACCCGCTTTAAGCCGTGCCAGCAGTACTGGTTGTTTGAAATGCTCGACATTTACAGTATTTGTCTCCAACGCTGCTTTTATCTGATCCCTGTAGCACATGAGAAATACCTCGTGCAGCAGCTCCCCTGAAGGCTCATTCCTTACACCCCTCTGGGGAAAATCAGGATAAGAAATGCCACCTGGTCTGGGTCTGCACCCCTCACCCAGAGCCCCCGATGCCGAGGAGAAGGCTCCCTGTCTGCAGAGCAGCTGCTGGGTAACTCAGTGCATTTCCATCTGGTTAACACATCTCTCAGGAGCTATTTCCCATGGAGACTGAGTTTTATAACATGCTTGGAAATACAGCTACTTCTGATCTTCTTGGCTATCAAAGCCCTGGTGTTTTAATTAAAAAATGAAAACTCAGCCTCCCCCCTTTTCTTAATCCTTTATAAGCTGCTTCCTATACTCAGCATAAAGGAAAAGCGTAATTGCATGTAACCCTTTGTGCTAACAACAAGCAATTAGCTATGGAAAGATGAGTGGTTTCATTAGGAGGAAAAAGGAGGTGACTTCTCCTGTGGGGGTAGAGGGAATGAAACCAATAAAAGTACAAGGGACACAGTGGAGGGAGAAAAAACAGAGGGGGTGCAGACCCAGGGTGCAAAAATAACTTCAGGGTTGGAGAAAACAGCTCCAGCTGTTCTCTTGGTTTGTCAGGCTGAGAAGTTGCCTGATTAAAGTCCACAGGACCCTCCAAAGGAAGAAAATCCCATATTTTTAAGAAAGACCCTTCAGTATCACAGGGGTCTAGAGGAAAATCAACAGATGACAATTAAATACCTGCAACTTCTTGATGTTGAAAACGATGAAGTTTTTAGAACGAACTAACCCAGGACTGAGGAGGTACCTGGATTACCTGGTGCCTTGCAGCCTGGCCAGGAGCTTGGTGCAGCTGCGTAGAAGGTCAAAGCAGATGGGCTGCTCCCCTTTGCCTCTTTATAAGCTGAGTGCTTCTAACTGGAGGCACCTGGAGGAGAAACGACCTTCCCCAGTGGTGCCTGATGTGCTGGATAACCTGTGCCCATCACCTCCCCCCGAGGACCTCATGTCTACATCTACGCCGTGTCATGGCAGCTTTGCTGGAGTTGTTTTAGTTGGTATCCACAGAGTGCTCTGGAAAACATAAATACTGTCTGTTGTCTATTGCTACAAAATTGGGGCAGCCTGGGCAAGGCAGATTTTACAGGAGTGCACATCTCCCTTGGATAAGGCAATAAATCCCACTGTGTTCTGCACACCACAAGCCATACGGATGCACATGCACAAATCCTGCATTTCTAGTGCTTGCTGTGAGCAGAAATGCCACGTCCCCCTCTTTCCCCTGCATTTCTGGGACATCGTCTTAGCCCCAGGTCACCCCTGTTCAAACCGGAGCTGGGAGGTGAGGGTGTGTGTTTGCATTCTGGGCTTTCAGCGGGATTTCGAATCCCTTCTCCCATGCAGTATCCATTGCAACTTCAGAGACAGCTCAGCTTCATAAATTCCCTCTCCAAACTGCTCACTCCCAGCCTCTGCTCCAGCAAGAGGATAACTTTGGACTGAGGGAGCCTCGAGAAGAGAGAATCCAGAGGGCAACGCCTGGGACTTTTTGCTTGGAAAAATGTTAGTGGCAACATAGATCTGGAATAGCTCCTGATGGGCAGCAGCCAGCCCTCCTGGAGAGGCGACTCACTTTCTCCCGGACTCAAAAGATGCTGATTTTTTTAGTAGGCATAGGGGTGGACCACGGCCAGTGAGGGCTGTTGCAGGAGAGAAGGATTCAAAAATGATCAGACACATGGAGAAGGCAGAGGTGGGCAGCTATGGAAAGCCACTGCCCATCAGCTGAGTCGGGATAACCGGCCATCTGCACTCCTTGTCCTTTGAGATGCAAAGAAAAAGGTTTTGCGTGGAAGCAACATGTTCCTCTCATGGAGCAACCTGGAAGACAAATCATGTGCAAGGGTCGCAAAAATCGCCTCCAGAATCAGGAGAGAAAGCAACACCCGTACGTCCCCTCTTGGCAAACCTCGCCTCTCTCCACTCCTCCAAACCTGCGATTTTAGAGCCACGTTTCCCCTGCAAAGGCACCTGAGCAGGTTCTGGCACCGCCTTATCTCCGAAGGGCTGCCGGCCGGCACGGCGCAGACGCCCCGGCTGCTGTACCCAGCACGGCTCCGTTTCTGCAAGGCGCCGAGCCGGCAGCAGGGATCCCCCCGGCAGAACGTGCTCCCCGAGGGTCCTGCCCCAGCCCAACCATCCCACCTCCAATCCCCCACATCCCGCCGGCGGCGCCGCGGACACGTCGGCGGGAAGCGTCTCGGGCTCCGGCCCCCGGCCCCGGCCGGAGGGGGAGGAACATCTTCACTGCCGTAATTTCTTGGAAAGCAGTTTCCAGGCATAACTTCATCTCTCTGTAATCAAAGGCAAAGGAAGGGTTGAAAATTGTTTTCCTTTTCCTGGGCTGACTGCAGAACATCGCTGGCAGCTTCCAGCCAGCCCTAATAAAACTATTGACTTGCCTTAGCAAAGAGATTAAAAGAGCCAGGAACTGTAAAGCCAGGAGGGATATGACGATCGTGTTGTCTGGCCTCCTACAAGAGAGGCTCTGGGACGTCTCAGGATTTGTTATTATCTCCATTGGTGAAAAAAACCCAACCAAATAAAAATTATTTTAAATTCTCCAGTGACAGAGCAATCCACCAGCCTTTTTGTGAATCATTCCTCTCGTTAATTTTCTATACTCTTAAATTGAGAGGTTTTTTTCCAGTGTGAATTTCTCTTGGTTTCAGCTTACACCTACTAATTCCGTTTCAAACAAGTGATGATTTTATTCAGCCCAAACCAAAACCTTTCAGTTCATTACACCCGTAATTTTTCATTGCTTTTAAAGGATTTTTCAACTTTTAAATATAGTTTTAAAATGAGACTTCAAAATCAAATGTTGCACAACAGCATTGAGGTGGTTTGAAAAATCTGAAAAATTAATGTTTCGATATGGCTCTTTGTCTCTCCTCTGCATTTGCTTTTTTAAACAATCTGAAACAGCTCGGTGAGGTCAGCACACTGTGGCAAATCGTTTTGATTGACTCAAATTTGTATTTTGCCATATGAAGAATAAAATCAGTCAAAACCTTCCACAAAGCTCCATTTCCAGCTGGGTTTGAGTCACCCCTTAGCTGTCATTTGCTAAATGCACAGAATCATTCCAGGCCATATCTTGTATTTTCCAGCCTTTCATCATCCCTTTGACAAGCTGCAGTTGGAGCAAGTGAGGATGCTGTACCTCCTCGTAAACATATAGATGAAAAAAGGAAGATTTTGTAATAAATTTTCCTGCTCTGGCTTGTTAGCCTTTTCATTTTGTCCTTGTGTCCAAAATCGATTGCCTTTTGCAGTTCGAATATAACTTATAATTTCTCTGTGGAGGTGGAGAACAGTTTTTGCTTTTGCTTTGATCTCTGTAGCAGCTGTTTGCTTTTCAAACTAGCTACGTTTTTAGGAGAGAGATTTTTCTGGCTGCTTTGTCCAAAGCAGTGGTTTTACAAGGACTTTGGACATCAGGGCAAAGGTAGTGCCAGCAGCTCTTTGCAGCAAGATGAACTCGCACATATTTGATTGGGTTTTAAATCCAGAGAAATATTTTTGGGGGGAAAAACGTTTGGGAGCTCCAACCCTGAATTTGCTGCAGCAGCAAGGTGCAGTCTTGGGTAGGTAAGTGGGGAATGACCACGTAGAAGAGGGAGAGGACCTTACTCTTGGTTCATCCAGAAGAAGCTTTCGATGAAGCTCGGACAGACCCAGTAGCAGTGCCACGTCCCTTCCCGTCCCTGAGCCCCAGCCAGGGTGGTCGTGGCCAGGCTGAGAGACCCCCTCCCCAAACCAGGATCCATCCAAACCTTCCCAGGGACGCCCATCCCTTGCCAAACCCTGTCCCGCCTGGGCGTGGGATGGGGCCAGGCAGGAGCAAGGCACCACGCGTCCGTGGGGCTTGGCAGCCCAGCACCTAACAGCAGGGCACAAGTTCTTAACGAGGCGATGCACCGCAGGGAAAAACCCGCCGACGTGACCTGGCTTCATCTGCTCGTGGAGCCTTCGGCTGCTTGGAGGGCTGGTCTGCTCTTCAGGGCTTTTTATGTGTCTCATACCTGACGTAGCTGGTCTGGGATGCACCAGCAGCTCCAAGTGAATCAGGTCGCTGAGCAGGAGGGAGGCTGCAGCACCGTGCCCGAGTTGGGTCGGAGCACCTCCTGAAGCCAAAGACCTGCTCTCCGTCTCGTGTGCTAGGAAAGAAGAGATCTGGGGGTCGGTGAGGCTCAGAGGTCGAGCCAGCTGACCCAACAGCTCTTCCTGCCTCTCAGATTTTGCAGGACCTTCCTTCCTCCCCGTGCTGCCCTCGGGGGCTGATCGTGTCTTCCTTGTGTGTTGCAGACCAGCATCTCCATAGAGATCAGGTACCAGGCTCTGGACGGGACAGTGGGTGCATGGAATGACAAGGAGTTCCTGGAGACCCCCAGCGTGCACTCAGAGGGGGATGGCGGGTACCCCTTGGAGACAGACAGCCTCCTCTCCGGCCACCGGCAGGGCTCCGACGTCTCTCCGGGCAAATCCAACCAGCAGTCTTCAGAGAGGAGCTTCAGAAGGTAACGTGGAGCTCAGCACTTGGAAAGGTGTGATGGCGGCAGGGGTGGGGAGGGCTTGGCTTGTCGTGAAAGGGCAGCATTGCCCCAGTGCTCCTCTAAGGTACATCACATCTCCTGGCCCTCAAAGACCTATTACCACAGCTCGAGGTGAGGGTGGGCTGTAAGCGTCCACCCACCGGTGCCAGCAGGTCCCACCACGCCAGCCCAGCACAGAGCTAACTCTTCCAGCAAGCACGGAGGCTTGTAGCACAGGGCAGATGCTGGAGATCAGATGCAATTAGGTACAGAGAGTACTAAGGGTCTGGCTGGTGGTCAGGCCTCATATTGGATGGGATGAGAGCCATGCGTGGGGTGTAGAGCCATGCGTGGGGTCTTGCATCTCGATGGGACTCGTGGTTCCCCCAGAACTGACCTGCAGGTGTGCCGAGGGGCGAGTGCAGCTGCAGCCAGGGGCAGGGGGAGGAGGGCATGTTGGCGACAAACTATACCAGCGCGGATGCTTTTGGGGTGGAAAGTGACCACGACAGTGCCTCTGACCTGTGTCTGTGTGCTGGGGGCCAGTACGAGTGCGCACATCCCATGGGAAGGCAGGCGGCACAGCAGAGGCTGGAGGAGAAACGGTGGGTGCTGTGGCACGGGTGGAGGGAATGAGCCCTGGCACCTCCCATGGGAAGGCAGGTGGCACAGCAGAGGCTGGAGGAGAAACGGTGGGTGCTGTGGCACGGGTGGAGGGAATGAGCCCTGGCACCTCCCTTGGCACTCGGACAGGCACTCACCTTCGCCAAGACGTTGCCGCGGCTCCCTCCACGGCGGTCTGTCGAGGCTTCTCTACCTCACCGGGCTGAAACGAAATCCCATACCGAAGGCAGGTGAGCCCTGTTTGGATTAGCTGAGGGACCCCCCGCCCCGTGATGGCAGGCGGGGACACCTCCAGTTCTTCTCAGGGATGCTGTTACCAGCTTTCTATTCATTTAAGGGACCTTAGCATCACCCCTGTGTCTTTCTAAGCTCATGGGACCTAACACTGGATGAAAACAAGCCCAGGGACCGTATCCTTCCATTTTGTGACCCAAAGCTGCTGTAACCAGTTGCAAACCCGGCCTGGTGACTGGGATGGGTGGAGAGGGCTCAGGGCCGGGGACGCTGCAGCTGGCTGTCCATTGGGATGAAGTGCAAGCTGGGACCAGTTCTTCCACGAGCTGTTGCTTGTGGATGCTCAGGGCTCAGTCCTGGCTGGGAGGATCAGCCCCTTTACCACCCCACACGCAGCCAGGAGGGCAAGGCATGGACGAACACTGCGGCCCCAGCGATGCTGGGCCAGATTCAGCCCACCCCATCACAGGTGCTGAACCCCATGCTCACATCCTCACCCAGCTCATCAGACAACAGGGTTTTGCAAGTGTAAACCCACTTGTGTATAAATGCTCCCCAGGCTGCTAAGCCAGGTTTTCAGGCAGCTTTACATAGTTTGTGTAGTTGTGTTGTCCACAGTAAGTGACTTTGTCTGTCGGTCTCCACTCCAGTAGCTCCTGAACCCATTGGCCTCTTCCAGTTGGAAGAGTGGAGACATCAAAGTCCTGAACTTGCTAAAAGTCTTGTGGAGAGAGATAAACTGGTAGAAGAGAGAGACCCTCTAAGTGGGAGAGGCAGAGGGTGCAGGCAGCCCAGGCAGAGCCGGGTCCTCACGTCACCCAGCGCTCTCCGGGGATGAGCACAGCCCCTGTCCGAGGGCTGCAAAGGGGATGAAAGAAGGACAGTCTTAGTGTTTCCAAATCCACACGGGAGCCCAGCCTGGAGGTGTGGATCCAAACATCCCCCCAGGAATCAGCTGCTTTTTTAACAGCGTTTGCATCTCAGGCGCCGCTGCAGCCGTACATCCCCCACGCTGGGTTTGTGCAATTGTGTCCTGCAGCAGCGTTTGCTTTCTGTCTGGGTTTAGCACTTTACTGAGGCCATATAAGGCAAAATTTCTTTCTCCCCACGGTGTGAGATTGAGGGACGATATCTCCAGTCGCTCGCTTCACTCCTAGGCAGTTAATTAACCATGTCAATCGGGCTGAAACCTGTGGATTTTCAAGCAAATTGAAAGCGCCGATTCATTTCCCGGCTCAGTGGACCGTGAGGTTGCTGACCAGGGAAGATGCTGGAGGATTTAAAAGGCGGATGGCAGGGCAGCGTAGCAGGCACAGCCTGGCTTGCCGAGCGGGTTTCAGTCTGTCTGTCAGCCCCGTATGTCGGGAAATCAGCGTCCTGCCCGCGCCACGCGGACTTCGGAGGCGCGGGCGGCACGACGTGAACGTGACTTGAGATGTAATTAACGGCGCGTGGCTGGCGCGTCATCGCCTGCAGCAGGCAGTCGGCTCTGGATGAGGTCTCCAGGGACCGTAACGTAAGTCTAAGATGACCGGCTCAGCTGGAGGGTGAGGACAGCCGCACCGAGCCTGGCAGATCCCACCCTGGGGCGGTTTTTGAGAGGAGGCGCGTGGTTTGCCGAGCAGCCCTGCCCCGGCGCGCAGAGCTGCTGAGCCGCGCTGGCTGCGAGCAGACGCTGCCGAGCAGAAGGACTTTCCGAGGTTGGTTTGTACGTGGTTGGTGAAAAATCCTTCCTGTGGGAGAGCTGAAGCAAATGCAAGCGTTGTTTATAAACAGGCAGCGGGGAGATGGAGAGGTTAAATATCACTGTGGCATCTGCCAGTGGTACCGCGGCACCGATCCTGGCACCGCCTTCCCCCCGCGGGTCAGCGTCTCCGAGCAGGTGGGAGAGTGGCTGCTGGTGGTCACAGCTCGGTGAAAGTCCCTTCATACTTGGCTTCAGTTTCTCCTTCCGACCCCAAAATCCCTTTGGACACAGGGCTTACGCCGAGCAATACACAACTGTTTTAAAGGAGGAGAGGGAGGAGCATTCCTTAGCAGACACGCCAAAAAAGCGAGGCATGCTAGTCCCGCTGTCCCAAATAAGTTTGCGTGTGGACAATTGCACTAAAACCGGTTTCGTCTGCTGCTTTTGTCCCAAGGAGCTTCCCCGTGTCCTCTGATTCGGAGTCTCGTCCCGCAGCAGGTCGTTCTGAGCGCGGGGGGCTGTGGGGCTCGGCTGTGCCTCGCCGCCCTGCACCGAGGGCTGTGGTCATTAATGTCACCACCGCTACCGTCACGAGTGCCAGGGAGGGAAAAGGCTGATGTTTTCCGTGTCACCACCCCTGCAGGATGGAAGAGGACGAGATGTATTACCACAGTGAAGATGAACTTCTGGGAGAGGGGGACACCCTTAGCCAGGGATCCCTCAACACGAGGTAGGGAGCCAGTCAGCGCCCACTCGTGCTGGTGGCAGTGGGGTTTGCAGTGCTGTGTTGCTACTGCCTTGTCCCTGTGGATGTCCCACAGGCACCGCCCTTGGATTCCCATTTCTTGGCTGCAGGAGAGCTGGTGGGGAGAAGCGATGGGGCAGCTGGAAAAGCATCCTTGGAAAGGATGCTCCGGAGGTGTGCTGGGATCCAGGGTGGAGAAAGGGCCTTGGGGCGAGGCTGTAACTGGGGTACCGCCTCGCCTTTGAGGCCCCCTTCCTTCTCCAGGTCCCACCACACGTCAGGCATAGCTGTCCCCAGAACCAGAGATCAGCCACGGCCAGTGCCTGGGGGGGAGCTCCTTGTGATGTGCATGAAGACCCGATTTCTGCTTGCAGTGGCTTTTCTTGCAGTGCAGTGCCATAAGTTGTTGCCCACCGTGTGCCAGGAAGAGTTTGGAAGGAGCTGGAGCAAAGACGAGTTCAGGTAAAACCCAGGGGCCAACCCAACGCCTCTGAGAGCAGCTCGGCCGAAGGAAGGAGCATTCCGGGGAGGAATCCTCAGTTCGTGTGGGTCCGGTGATGGCAGGAAGCACATGAGGGTGGTTCTTCCTACACAAGGCGCTTCTGGGGAGCTCATTTCTCCCAGCAGCTTCCCATGCAGCCTGGTGCCGAGTGCCTCAGGCTTCACTAGCGTGAAGATACTGACTCTCCGTCATGGGAATTTATGGCCACATCTGTGCTGGTAAACACCTCTGTCAAGACTCGTTAATTAGACAGTGCCGGGCCAAGCACCTGAAGTGCCCATAACCTTAATAAATTATTAGGACAGTCTCTGAGAAGGTTTTGGCTACCTAGCACTGACCCAGATGATCCGCAGGCAGGGTCAGGAGGTACAACAGCCATGGCCCGGTACCAAAGGGCGGATTAGGGATTGCCCACCCAAACCCTTCCTTTGGATGGGAAGCATTAGCACGGGTGCGACGCGTGCCGGGCAGTTTGGCTTCCAGTCGTGCCCCTGAACTTTTTGTGTCGTAGCGTAGAGGTGCGTGGCTGTAGCGCATGCCCGGGGAGCAGGGCGCTCCAGAATCGCGTCTGTTCCCGCACGTCCCCCAGGCTGTAGATGTACCTGGGATGTCTGGGTGCCCGGAGATGGAGGGACAATCGGAATGCTCTGACAAGGGTGCTGGGTGCCCCCCAAAAGCTCAGATGCCACTTGGGCCAAGCCCAGATGTGGGAGCCATCGCTCCATGAGTTGGATGGGGCACGGCTGAGCAATGCCTTCAGCTTCCTGCGGGTACCAGGGCTCGGTGTGGGCACCGAGATGGGCAGCCCTGCCGTGCCACGCCAGCCTTTGGACCTGGCCAAACCGGGGAAGCCAAGTTCAAAGCCAGGTCCAGGTCCCACCTTGCCTTTGAGGGCTGGGTTTGGGATAAGCTGCTCATCTTTTTGACACAGGGCAGCCAAAAATCAAATTTCTGCAAGGTGGCAGTGAGACATGTTGTAGGAATAAGGGGAGAGAAATCCCAGGTCTGACTGGGAGGGAGTTCAGCTCCCATCCCTGGAGATGCTTAAGTACAAGGTGGATGCACATCTGAGGATCAGCTTGGGCTGAGCTGATCCCTCTTGGGGAAGAAGTTGGACTTGAAATCTTCTTGGCAGCCCTTTTTCCTGTAATTCTGTGTGTCTTCACAGTCTGTTTCCATCCTCTGTGTCCCCCTGGGGGGTCTTTGAATCCAAATGAAGGCAGTGGAAAATTCTCCCTGGATTTCTACAGGCTTTCTGTCAGTGTCGTCTCCATCACAAAGCCGTTTACCTCCTCCCCTGGGTCGTTAGGGACATTACTTTGTTATTCAGCTGATTCCCTCTCCTGAGGAGATGCAGAAGGGGGGAAACAAACAGACCTTGAAATGGGAAAAGCAGCAGCAACAACAAGGAATATATAAATAGCGCTGGGCTTGCCAAGCACTTCCCAGCCACTCGCTTGCAGCCTAACAGAGGTGCCAGCGATGCTGGCGAGACACATGTTGGAAACCTGTGCCAGCAGTGGGGATTATATCAGAGTTATTTGGAACCAGGCTTGGTCCCCGTGCTGTCAGAAGAAGACACACACCTTGGAGAGAAGTACCGTATTTGCTCTTGTAACTCCTCCATGCCCAGAGCAACGACTTCAGCTCATAGAAGACATTTGCACAAGGTGAATTCTCTTGTTTTCTGGACAAAATCTTGGGAGAAGGAGTGAGATGGGGGAGACACAAGTTCGTACGGGGTAAATAAATGGTCCAAATGGAAGCACAAGTGAGGGCTGGGCTCTGAGACAGCAAAAGGCAGAAAAAACTGCAAGTGCAATCACAATTCGCTGTTTCAGTCAAAGAGGTGCCCAAATCCCTCGGCCCTGCTGGGCAGGGATTGAGGAATGGTCTCTGAGCATCGCTGTGGTACCGCAGAGGTAGGGCCCTCTCCAGCCCCAGCAGAGCCAGCACGGTCCGGGGCAGCCCTGCCGCCTTCCCGTGGAGCAGAGCGGTGCCCCAGCCTGCAAATCTTCGCCAAGGCTTTCGGGGATTGTGCTCTAGGGCTTCACCTCATGCTGCCAGTTCCAGGGGAACCAGGTCCATATGCACCAGCAAAGGGTCCGCAGGCTGCGTTCGATCCGGCTCCTGCAGAGCCACGCGGATGCCTCTGCACCAGGTTCCCACCGCGCAGGTGACTGGTGCTACCAGCAGATCAACGCCCCGCTAAAGCTGAAACCCAGCAGTAATTCTGTGCTGACCACTTCTGACTGCTCACCTTTTCCCACGTGGGCTGCCTCTCTGCTCCTCATGGGGTTTGGGTGGCCGGGCAAGCTGGCAGCCGGTTCGGGATGAGACAAGGAGAAGGCAGCCCATACCAGTGAGGAGGAGGAAAGCCATTAGCACCCCAGCTGAAAAAGCCCCCAGCAAGATGGTCTCACTCATCAAAGTGCGCTAAAGCAACGTGGTTTGGGGAGAAACAGCCTTAACTGCAGACCCACCGCGCTGGGCTCTGGCTCCTACCCCTCCGGAGCAATCTGGTCCCTGTGAAGGCAGCTCAGCACACAGGAGCGGACGAGAAAGCAGGCCGTGCGCTGGGAACACTGGACTTGGGACAAAAAAGGGAAAAGCAGCTGGTAATTCATGTTCCCTCCTTCCAAACAGCCTCGCACAGGGTACAGCACCGACCCAATGCAGTTTTCTTCCAGCCTAAGCATCTTTTATACACCCCGAGCAGAAAGGAGGAGGGGAGGAAGGAGGTCGGGGTTCACTTTCACTCTAGTGTGGAGCTTGGCCAGTTGGATAGCCACAGAAAACCAGTCTGGGTCATGCATGGAGCCTGCAGGCACAGGCGGGAGTGGTGTGGGTGGCAGAGGGAGGATCAGCCCTGTGCAAGGTGGTCGTGGGTTTTCAGACATGCATGGAGTGGTTTGCTGTGTTGGTATGTTCTGAAGTTCTCCCTGTACTGAAGCAAATCATCCTGTTTTTAAAAACGCGGACACAATGGAAGAGCCCTCTGTCTCGTATCACAGTGGTTTTTTCCCTCTCTCTCTGCAAATGCCCTAGCCTTGGAGACGATGCAGGAGAAGAGCGGCGCACCAGGTAAACACCCACACCAGCCCTGCTCAGACGGTGGCCCTGAAATCCTGCCTCTGCAGTGCTGAGGCACGTTCGAACTCTCGCCCTCCAGAGAGCGCTCCCTTAAATCCAGGCTTAAATGCCAAAACTTGGAGGCCCAGATCTGCCAAGCCTAGACTGACGTGTTTCACTGGGGCTCACGGGCTGGGAGCCCACTCCCCCCACGCAGCGCCCGTCTGACGAAGCAAGCCCCGGCGCAGGCAGTAGCACCTTCCCACCTCCCTAGGCTGCTAGCGTGGTCCCTGGCAGGGCTTTGGCTCAAGGGGTGTCTGGGGTGGTTTGTGGTAGCACAACGAATGTGATGTGATAGACCAGGGACCACCCCCAACAGGTAGCCTGGGTGCCATTTGCAGAGGGAAGGGACTTTACCTGCGGGACACAAGCTGTGTCATGGCCAGAGAATAGCCCTGGTCCATTTATTTACCAATATAGGCGTATCCTTGGATTCCCTCTGTGGCCAGTAAAGAGAGATGGGCGCTTCCAGAGGTGGTTCAGGGAAAGCAGGCACCCTGCTGGACTGCCAAAATTTGGATGGGATACGGCTGTGTATGTCATGGCTCCTGGCCACCTTGAAACTGAGATCCCAGGAAGCATCACCCGATAGCTGTTGACCTTGAAATATTCATGGGCAGGACAGAGCTCTGCAGCCGAAAGCAATCTGGTCATGGTGAATTATTGATGCTGTCTTTTCTTGTGTGTACCAGTGGATCCAAGACATGTCCGACTGGGTTCAATCCTCTGCCTGCCACTAATTATCCCCGTGGGTCACTTGCTCCAAAGCTGGGGTCATTGCCAAGCACTGGAGTTGAACTTGGTGATGAAAATACCCATGACAGGAGTCTGGGAGAGGCAAGAGTCCCTGCTTCTGTCAGGCCTGGGCACCTCGCTGGTCAGCCTGTGCTGGTCAACGGTGCAAACACGTTTGCTGGGTGCTATTGCTGCTCGCGGTGGCTTTCCAGAGCTGCCGTGGCTATAGGGAGGTAGAAATTAGGTAGTGCTGTGAGACGCATCCCAGCACCGTGCTGCATGGTTCTAGGAAGCTCAGCAAGGTTCTCGCTATGATCCCAGTCTTCCTAGGTTGTGCCTATAGTCAAAGGAAAGAGGAATCTCCCAAGGGATGTTTACCCACGTAGAATCTGACTCAGCCTTCGGATGTACGTCTCTCCATCCTCAGTTGTCGTGGAAGACCAGTGTGGACGGTTCATAACCTCCATGTCCAAGTAGATAAGGAGGGTCCAAAATTGCTGACTAAGTGTGGCATTTGGGCACACATTTTAGGGGTGTCACACACCAGACTAGTGCCTCCATCAGCATAACCAGGCAAGTCTGGAGTCCTTTTCATCCTGAGCAAAAAAAAGTTAAATGATCTCCCAAAGACTATCAGTCCCTGTCAAGTTTCCCCCATCCTTTTTGCAACCCCTCCGATGTCTCATTAAATTGCTGGAAACAAAAGCATCCTCAGGACCCTGAAAAGCAGGAAAAGGGCTAGGAAGAGGTGTTCAAAGCACTGGACTGGGTGCTGCTGTGAGTCCCAAGGCAGAGCCTCCAGCAGCTTGAGATATTTCCTGGAAGCTGTTAGCACCTGTGATCTAGGTTGACCCCAAACTGTTCCAGTGCAGGAGATCTTCCAGATGGAGCAGGAGCGATGGACAATGCTGGCTGTGCCAGGGTGGTGACGGCTCTTGTGCCTTGTGCCAGAAGTGCAGATCCTGTCGCCAGCCAGGTTTTCCCTGGGGACAGTGCGAGCGGAGCACCCCAGGCTGGGTGCTCACAGCTGAAGTTACCACCCGTTTGCTGTCTTGGAGCACCCTGTGGCAGGGAACCGTGGCTTGGCCACACCACCACCCCTCCTTGGAAGGGATGTCCCTTTTCAACGTTTCCCTTGCTGCTGGTGGGCTGCTCCAAGAAGCCTGACACTGGTATTCTTTTTTTTTTTTTTTTTTTTCTCTCTCTTTCTCTTTGGTGCCTCGCTCAGGATTAAGTTTAACGATGGATACAAGTCAGTGGCAAGGTACCAATATGTCGTGACTGGTGGGAGCTTGGCTTTTGGGGGGGGGTTGCTTTCATCTCAGCTCATCCCAGTCACCCCACATCCCACAAATATGTGACTGCCCAGGCATAAAGACGCCCAGGGTTTGGGATACAGGCCAATGTGGTTTAAGCTCCACATCTTCCTTAATTCAAAATAATTCCCGAATCTTAAGCCAGGAGAGCAGGGTATGTGGTCCAGACCTGGGTGAAGCCAATGCTTCATGCATCAGCGTCACAGCGCTTCTCCGCGGGTGCAGGACAGCACACCTGAGTGTCCTGGAGCTGGAGCTGGAGCCTGCAAGGGAGGGAGAGCTGCACGGCAGCGTCCGAGCCCTGTGCTCCGGGAGCTTTCTGTGGGACCCAGCCACACCTGCAAACCTCCTCCATGACACGTGGCAAAAGAGAGGAGGGTCCTGTGGTCCCTCTACAGCCGTACCCCACACAGTGTGATGGTGATCACCCCATCTGTAGGGCTAGTGGACTCCCAAAGGCGCCATCAGTAAGAATACATCCGTATAAGTGAATTTGTCTGGCATGGGTGAGTCCAGGGCAATGACCCCAGCCCCAGCACCTCCCTCTAAGCCTGTTCCTCATTGCTGCTGCTCAGTATTTGGGGCAGGTGGAGCAGATGCAGAAGAAACCTGCAGAAGAGTGCTGTCCCGCCGCTGGTAAGCAGGACCTGGGTGGTTCTGCGAAGAGCGGTGGGACGGTGTCTCCTCCGCCCCTCGCCACGCAGCGCGGGCCGAGGCCGGAGTGAGACCTTGCCCACCGCTGTGCATCGCCCCGAATGAACCTTCTGGGCACCAGCCCAGGAGGATCCTCCCGGGCGGGGGGGGTGGCCGTTAGCCCCTTCCCCTGGGCTGGGAAGGGTATGTCTGTTTGGGTGGGTTTGTTTCTTCCTCACGTTCAGCCTCCTGGCTGTGTCTCTTCCAAACAGCGAAGACCCTGAAGATCCCAGGTACTGGTCGTGGTATCCCTGCTTCGCTCAGGCCCTTTGGGCGTGCTGTGTGCATGTATGTGACACGCGTGTTGGCGTACCAACCCCCGCATGGCATTTGGACCCAGGGAAAGGTCCTAACTGCTTCCTGCCCTCCTCTTACTGGGGGGCAGGGCTTTCTTGTATTCACCCCATCTCCTCCTCCCCGAAGAGCAGGGCTTCTTTGTGTTCAGTCTGTTCTCTCCGATGCCCAGCAAGGACAGGTTTCCTTCTAGTCAGGGGCCTTCCAAAGGCAGCTTCAAGGACAGTATTTGTCTGTCTGCCTAGCTACCCACCCGCCCATTACCCATCCATTCATCCCAATGCAGTTCTCACCATCCACCGATCTGTCCACCTGTCCATCAATCCATCTCAATACAGTCCTATGCATCCATCCATCTTACTGCGTTTCTTTCCATCCGTCACTGCAGTTCTCACCATCCCTCTATCCATCCATCCATCCACCCCAGTACAGGTCTGTCTATCTGTCCATTCATGCCAGTGCCATCCCATCCATCCACCCATCCATCCATCCATCCTACTGTGATGCTATCTGTCCATCCATTTATGCATAGCACCAGCCAGCCCAGTGCCATACGATTTATCCATCCACGCTCTTTTTCTGTCAGTTGTTCTATCTTGTTCATGCACTCTCTCTCCTCCCTCCTCATCCCAGCACCACCAGCACTGTCGCTCTCTCTGCGCCCAGTTCCCTGGATGCCAGTGGGTTAGGAAGTCCTGATGCAGCAAGGTCTCCCTCTGGCATGCTTGCGAATTGGGTTGGGTTGATCGCTTGGTGCATGTTGCTGACGGGGGTTTTGAGGGGAGAAGGTGGGCAAGGGTCTTTGCCACTGCAGCAGGATGAATCACGTCTGAATGAACTGCTCTTTGTGATTGCAGAGCTAAGGGCAAAGAGAAAAGACATCTCATGTTACCATTCAGGTACCCTGACTCCCCCGTCCCAGCCTGTGCCCACGCTCACTTTCCAGCTCCGGCCCCTAGCCCTTCGCAGCAGCGTTACTGCATCCCCTGCGACGGCTGCAGGGCAGGGCCGCAGGTTCATCTGTGCTAGTGAGAATGCTGAAGACCAAGTTGCTTGAAGGCATAAGAGAAGATTCTCTGATGGTGCCACTAATGGGAAATCTGTGCCCTTTTCAGGCCCCCAGAGCCCAGACTGTGGCTGTCTGGAGTCAGAGGCACCTTTTGCAGGGAGGGTTGGAGTGGAAGGGCCAAGGGCTAAAGGAGGGGAGGGAGAAAGAGGAATCTGGTGGTAGCAGCTCCACCTTGGAGAAGAATCTCTCATGTAGGCCAATCAGCTTGTTTTACCCAGGCACTGATGATCCAAGTGCCCGGGACCACCAGCACCACGCGTTGCCGCACACGGGAGCCAGGAGAGCAGAGGCAGGAGGAGGGAGACGCTCAGAGCAAGAGGGCAGCCAGTGCTGAGTTCCTGCACCCCTCGCCCAGACCACATCCACACCAGGGAGATGAACAGGGGAAGGATGCGGGCTCAGGCGCTGCCCCCTCCCACCCACCCGGAGATATTGCTCCCCATCCCGGCATGGGGGGGAACCACACAGTCCGGCACTCCCAGGGCAGTTCGGAGGGGCACTGGTGGAGAGGGAGAGTTCCCCAGCCCTGCTGTGGCAGGGAAGGGTCTTGCACCAGTGAGTCACTGGGAGATGCAGAAGCTCATCCCTACAGCGGTGCAAAGGGCTTGCGTGTTGAGACCCTGGCAGCCAGCCACGCTGTGGGCTGTGATGGCGATGAGCCACGGCTTTGCAGGGAGCTCAGGCCACATCCACGAGCTGCAGGGAAACGCACGGAGCGATTTAAATCCTCTCCCTGCACTGGGCAAGGGCACTGGGGCAGCTTTTACAATGCAGATGAACCAGCTGAGGTGCTGGCGTTGGTGTTTGCTTGCTCCCGTGGCAAGCTCAGCTGGCGAGGGAATAATTTCTGCTGGTTTGCTCTCAGAGCGAGTGTCGGTGCAGGGAGAGAGCAGGACTGCTTGTTTCAGAAGCAGCTTCTGGATGGATTTCCTTGGCCATTTTCCAGCCCAGACTCTAAGCTGATCCCTGCCCTTGCTGGGCTGAACAGGAGGACCCTGCTCTTCCCAGACTCCCACCCACCACTGGGTCCTGCCCCCTGTCTTGTGCTGGAGCTCGTCTTCTGGACTTCACCTCTCTGAAAACCCATCCAGCAACACATCAAACAATTTTTTTTTTTCCTGTGTGGTTTTCCAGCAGCTAAGTCCACAGGGAGCTGGAGCTTCATGCTCTGAAGCCATCCTCCTGCCCCACGTCCTCAGCACAGACAGGGCCATGGGGTGAAGCAGAGTAACGAGCTGTAATTAAAAAAACAACCCTCCTAATTACTTTCTACAGCTGGTTAATTGTCTCTCCTCCCTGCTTTGTTGATGCACAATGGGGGAAATTAGCCAGGGAAGAAAGAGTGACCGGGAGGGCGGGGGGCGGGGGGGAGGCAGGACTCAAACAGAGAAATGCGGGAGCCCTGAGAGAAGGAAAACAGGTTTGAAAAGCCAGAGAGCAGAGACAGAGCAAGGGTCCGCAGAGTGAGCCCGGGAGGTGAGGATCCCTGCGGGGTGGGGGCAGGAGGACGCAGTGGCAGGCTGGTCAGGGGTGAGGACCCCCAGCCCATCTCCTCCGGCTGAGGCCTCTCCGGAGGGAGGATGTGAAGCCAGCTCTGTGGGAGGTAAGGAAGACCGCTCCCCTCTGCCGAAAAGGAGAAGAAGCCTTGTCTGCTGCCTCGGCAGCATCCCCAGTCTGTGCACTCACCTGTGTGCGCGCACGGGCAGCCGTAGCTGCTTTACTGGCCCCCCCACACACATCCAGTTAATGGCCGTCACCTCCAGCTCCTGGAGTAGGGGGTTGCGGTTCCCCTGAGCCCCTCTAGCCTAGCAAAGGGTCACGCAGAGATGTTACCCACCTAAATGACAGATGTGGGCAGGACGGGGGTGTTTGGGGTCAACCCTGCTGAGGAGGTTGCCCGTGACCGCAGCCTGGGGATGGGGCACTTGGAGCACTGGTGAGGAGCAGGGAAGCTACCAGGGGAAGAGCAGCCTCTTCTGATTTTATGGTCTGATTCGAGGCGCTTGAAGTGCACTGAAGCTTGTTTGCCTTTTGTTCCCTTGATGCGCGGCCGCCGGCTCCAGCAAAGGCAAAGAGAAGACGAAGGAGCACAAGTAGGTTCGCTCTCCCTGCTCCTGCTCCTCCTGCTTGTTTCCAGCTTTCCTAGCTCCTGTCGTGGCTGATCCCGTACACGGTGTGCTCTCCCCTTCTCTAAAACTGAGCCTGTCAGCCCTGGAGGAGCTTGGGTCTCTTGGATGTGTGGTCTCAGGCTCCAGAGCCTGCCGGGAATATTTATCTACAGCAAAAGCCAAGTGTAAAAGACGGGCTCGGGGCAGTCTCTGGCAGCAGATCTGCTGAAATTTAAGCTTGAGTCTCCTGTGAGCACAAGGCTAATCTCCTGCCGTCCAGGGGATGATCCCTGCAGTCACCGCAGGGCAATTCCCAGTCAGTGAGGTCCCTTCTGGCTCATACTTATTGCACTGCAGCTGAAGGACCAGGTTAGGGCAGTATCTTACTGGTGGACCCCTCTGATTAATGGTGTAAAGTGAAGAGGCAGAGATGAGGTGGGGAAAGGAGAGAAATGCCTTCAGGCTGTCAGCAGGGAGAGGGCAGGCTCAGGAAAAGATGGGAAGAGATCGCCCCGCACCGAGCAGCCTGGTCTTTGCTGGCTCCCCTCCCCAGTTTGGCTGTGTGGGGAAGGGGGAGAGGCAGACTGGGTCTGAGGGTCGGAGTCTTCCCTGGGCTCAGGGGCGGTGTGTGCAGGATGACCCTGTGGGGCTGGCAGTGGGGTCTGTCCCCAGTACAGGCAGGAGAACTGGAAGTCTTCTTAGCACAGGGGCGATGGAGGCAGCACCTGCCTGACGGGCATAATTCCTGCAAAGAACTGAGCCTTGGAAACCGTGTTCCCTGCTCCCAGCTCCCCAGTAAAAGGCAATGATTAAAATGTCCTTTTTAGCCATCAATAATTAACCAGTAACCTGCAACCGTATCTTTAATTAGAAGCTGGCCAGGAGAAAGCTGCTTCCACCTCTCTGACCGTGTCTCAAAATCCATCTGTCCCTCCGTGCTCCCCTCCTGGAGACCCACACAGGCAAAACCCTAAAGGACAAAGCCAAGTGCTTCTGGGAGCAGGAAACCGAACAGAGGATGTGTGCTTTGCCATCTGCTGAAGAGAATTCATCTGCTCCGTCCTATATTAGACGCCAGAAATTCCAAGGGGAGAGTGCTGCGGGAGGCTGGGTGGAGACTCTGGTGTCTGATACAGGTTCAAGCTTGCCTGGAGGCTTGTCCCTGCCTGGGAACAGAGGCAAGGTGTTCGGTCCTCCACCCCACGCTTGCGGGAACCCAGTCTTGACCCTGCTGCCAAACTGGGTTGCAACAGGCCAGCAGCTTGCACTGTTCTGGAGAGGAGCAGGCGGGTGGGCAGCAGCATCCTCCCCAGCATCGCAGTTCTTTAGGAAACCAGGCTAAACCCAGGCTTTGGCAAAGGAGGGGGGGGCCTTTGGTGCCACCACGCAGACCGTGTCGGCATCTCAGGTTCGCGGGTCCTCATGTAATATTCATGTGGGGACGGTGTCAGCTCTCTGCCGATGCCAGCTCCCCGTCCGCACCCCCGGATGCCCGGCAGGACCAGTGGAGGGGTTGGCACGACCCTTGTTTAATGCTGCGAAGACCCTGCTGAGCCCAGAGAGGAGGCTTGGCCGGGGTCCCCATCCCTGCTCCGTCCCGACCGGCACGTGGGGCACGGCTCTGCCCTCGGCACTGGGATGGCCGCTCCACCCTAGGTGTGCCGCTGGCCGCCCTCCTGTCTCGGCTGAGCTCTTCCAGCATCTCCTTCCTCCTGGGGGAAGCCAAGTCCTGGACAGCCGGCGGGTGAAGGTAGTACTCCCAAGGGACGGGAAGGAGGGGGATGTGTGGGATGTGTCAGTGCTCGCTTGGCTTGGAAAAGGTGATGGATGGGGCTTGGGAAGGGGCTGGGGAACAAGGGTGAGCTGCCTCCAGAGCATCTGGGACGGCTCCTTCCTCATCCTTCGCTTGCTTCTTCCCTTCTCCTCAGCACGTAGCAAGTACGCTGCCAAAATCCACTTTCTTTTTTCTTTTTTTTTTTCCTTTTTTTCTTTTTTTGTTTTTCTTTTTCTTTTCTCGCTGATATTCAAACCCCATTGTTTCCTAGATATTTGCCTCCCTGGGGCTCCAGTCCACTGCAGTAATACCAGTAAGGGCAGTGGTGAAGGAAGGAGGCAGTACCAGACGTTGTACCTGGGGCTGTGAAGAGCAACAGGGGGTTGTGGCCAGGATGCAGGCACGGGCAGAGCACCCGAAGTTTTGTGCCGCCGAGGGACCTTGTGCCCTCTGGACCCGGCTCCCTGACCCAGCTAGAGCCGAGGCTCGTCGCGTGGATGGGCTAGAGGCCATTTCCCATTTCTGGGGCCTCCTCTGCAGTAAAACCACCCTCGGGCACACACGAGAGGCTCTGCAGCTGATGTCCCGGGCACATTTACTGAGGCTCAGCTGGCAGCGAGGGGTCATCGCTCCAGAGGGGATGGGGCTGACACCGGCTGCCACGTGCATCCCTCTGGAAGGAGCTGGGTTGGGCTGGTGCTGCTGGGACGGGTCTCAGTGCACACTGCTTGGCCCAGGGGCTTAATCCCAGTCTTGTTCCACATGGCCCAAGACCAGCTCGATCGTTTTACTGATAGGAGCATCGGATGCTGTGCTAACCAGGACCCAATGCATCCTCAGTGCCCATGCGAGGACTTTGTTATTTTGAGTCCTGGTAGAGGACCAGCACTGCCAGTGTCTTCCCTGCAGAGTCCTACTGGCTCCATCACCAGCTGCTCTTCTGCTTTGTTTTACTTCCCAAGGAACCTCAGAAATTCCCAGGACAGATACAGTGATTTTATCACTAACCATCAGTGAGAAAATTGTCTGCATGCCAGCTCTGGGGCTGCTGGGATTTTTACCCCCCTCCATTTTTAAGAAATTAATTGGAAAGAAGTGAATGTAATGTAACTGACCCTGGAGGTATGTTGTCTTATGGAGGGGCTGTGTGTCTGCTGGATTTCCCACAGCTGCTGGAAGGAAACTCAGTGATGGAGAGTGATCTCGGAGCAGACTTTCACAGCCTGAGCTCTTATGACAGCATTTGCTCGTAAAAAAATGAGTTTACGAATAGCTTGAAAGTGTTACTTTCCCCGTAGCACCTCAAGGCAGGTGTTCCCTGGCAGGATTACAGATACAGAAAGCTAGCCCTCGTCTTTCCTCCTATCAGTTGAGAAACTGCCCTTTCACTGAGGATTCTGTGAATTAATCACAGCTATCAGAGACTGCCTTGAGGCCCGAGCATTGCTTTAGTCCCAATTAAACCTCAGCTATAAATAGTTCCTGTATCTTATGCTGGCCTTCTGCCCTGATTGAATTCCCCCTTACTTGGTGAATACACTATCCTATTCTCCTTAATTTTCTTCTTGTTTGCTCCGGTTCTGTCAGCAGCCTGCAAACTTCCAGTTGTTATTTAAGACAACAAATGCATCAGGCTGGCTGCAATGCCAGGACTTCTTTGTTTTGCCAAAAAAAAAAAAAAAAAAAAAAAAAAAAAAAAAAAAAAAAAAAAAGGTGCAACTTCATCCTTTGGCCCCAGCCAAATGTGATCAAAGCTGAGACTGGGGGATCCCACCGTTTCGGTGCTGTCGCCCGGCTTATGGGCAGCGCATCCCAATCCTGCTGCATCCAGGGCTGGTGCTGAGCCCTGGCTCCCCTGCCCTGGCAGCCAGTTTGGAGGTTTGGAGGTGAGGTCAAGGCTGGAGGTGAGGTCCCCCCTTGCTTCCAAGCTGGCCCGAGAACACATCCATCCAACCTGCAAGGCTTCTGCAAAGAGCAACACTTTCAGGGAATGGGAATTTTCCAAGCAAAAAAATTCCCCTTCGGCTTTACCACCTTCTGCTTTTGAGACAGTCACAGGCCATTGCCTTTAAGTCTCTCTCCAGCTCTTTGCTCTCTAATATCAGAACAGGGTTATCGCATGGTCTGACTTGTACTTCTTGCTGGTTTCAGTTTTACAGATACTATGGAGGTTCTTTCCTACTGAGGTTTGCAGCCAAATCTTCAGGCTAAAAATCCATATCACATCCAGTCTCCGTAACTTTCACCGGGGTAACTCAGAACCTCCCACCTCTTTGCAACGGCAGCACGGACTTACCTCCAAATACAGGGAACAGTCTCCCGAAAATATCTGCGAGGCTTTTATTGTCTTTAACAACACCTGCCCGTTTGCTAGATCCGCACCTGAGAGCAATCCAGGTTGCAGTCCACTGACCCTACCGTTTACTGAATGCTGTATTCGTGTTTAGCTGCTGTACCTGTGTGTAACAAACGCCAAGTCCCGTAGGAGCCCAGCCTGTCGATGCACTTGTGGTTGCACGGGCTGATTTCTGAGCTGGACTAACGGTCCCAGCCCCACTGAGGCATTTGGAGCCAGAAGTTCTGCTGCTTGAAGTTGTCGTGAAACGATGGCTGTTTTTAGAAAGCAACGGACAAGCCATTTGCAAACCATCGTTTTGTCAGACAATCCAGCCCAAACTGCCCTCAGTGAATTTGACCCCAGACTAGATTCAGACGGGGAGCTAAGACTGACCTGGTACTGGTGTTTACCATGCTGGAAGGGGGAAAATCGCGTTGCTGCGATAGGCTGCTGAAAAACTTTAAAAACTTTAGGATGTGCATAGGTTTGCTGCTGATCTAGCCGAAGTGGTTATCGATTTTTCACAGCAAGGTGCTGGGGGAAGTGGTTGGCTGTTTTCATTTTTAATAAATGGTTTTAGGTAACTGGGGAGCAGTTGCACAAACGGGTCGGGAGAGAGAAGTCTGTGCGCAGCCGGGGCCAGCAGCAGAGGCGGGAGGCACGGGTCTCAGGGAAGGGTTTGTTGGCTGCTGACACTGTGCTCCAGCCTTGCGTTTTATTCCAAGTCAGGGCATTCCCTGAGACAAAAAAAAGGAGACCCAAGACTCAACGGCAGCGCATTTAGCTGCAATCTTGACTCTGCCCTGTGGCATGTTTGCAGCAGCCCCTGCTTAGTCTTTCAGCTGATATTTCCTCTCTTGCTTTTGAGCTGTGAAATACTCCTCCTGTTCCCACTCCCAAGTCCCAGAAACAGCATGAAAAACACAGTAATTGATGGGTTTTTTTATTTCTCCATCTCTTCTTCCAGAGCCGGGAAAGGAGTTTTTTCAGCCATGAAGCTTGGCAAGACGCGCCCTCCAAAGGATGACCATCGGAAACAAGGTACGTTGCTCCTGGCAGGAGGTTGTTCCCTGCTTCAGTGCGGCTTTTTGGCTGTCCTCCACATCCCAGGAAAGCACCTGAGAGACCCCATGGGATTACAGAATCACAGTATAGTTTGGGTGGGAAGGGACCTTTCAAGGTCCATCTAGTCCAACCCCCTGCCATGAGCAGGGACATCTTCAAGCAGACCAGGTTGCTCAGAGCCCCGTCCAGCCTGACCTGGAATGGTTCCAGGGATGGGGCATCCACCACCT